>CM065802.1:46366238-46693738 GCA_033398695.1 Orobanche coerulescens | reverse complement strand
AAAATTTAATTTGGCACCATATTACAAAATTTTGAAATTTGCAAACAACTGATACAAGCTGATGGAGGAGAAAAAACAATACAAGAATGTAGATAAAAATAATTGGGTAGAAAAGTGGTTATTTACATTTAATAAAGAAAATAATTTCCCTCAAATTTTTAATGTTTGCTAACACTTAGCAACAAAAAAGTGGAGCTTTTTCTTTTTCTTACAAGAAAAAATAATTCTTAAAAAAGAACTTACAATCCTCTCGACAATCTCCCGTGCAGCATCGGATGACGTACCCTCCCGTCTTTTTGTATGACCAAGCTTCCACATTTGATGACGCGTAGGTGGAGACGGGGGATCAATAACAATATCTTCTTCAGATTTAGATACTTCTCGACTCTCCTTCATCTTCCTCTCCATCTCCCGTATATCCACCAAGTCGTACCCTCCTCGAGCCATATAATGCGGAATGTTCATTTTGGCTAATTCTTGTTTCTCACTTCTTTGTTCCTGATACAAGTATCAAATAATCCATAAATAATTTTATAAATATTTTCAAATTCAAAACATTTTTTTTCATATTTTATGTTCTTAATTAGAAATAGGTTCTTAATTAGAAATTGTTTTATTTGATTCTTGTAAAATTATTCAGATTATTGTACAATCCTTTTATGAATATTGTAATATATATATATATATATATATATATATAAATATGTTATTTTATTTGATTGTGCATTCATTATTTTCAGCATTGAACTTTAAAAAAAAACTTAAATATTTTTTTTATTTCAGATTTTATGTTATTAATTAGAAATTATTTTATTTGATTGTGCGTTCATTATTTTCAGCATTGAACTTTTTAAAAAAAAAACTTAAAACATTTTTTAATTTCAGATTTTATGTTATTAATTAGAAATTATTTTATTTGATTTTACGTTCATTATTTTCAGCATTGAACTTTAAAAAAAAAACTTAAAACATCTTTTTATTTCAGATTTTATGTTATTAATTAGAAATTATTTTATTTGATTGTGCGTTCATTATTTTCAGCATTGAACTTTAAAAAAAAAACTTAAGACATTTTTTTATTTCATATTTTATGTTATTAATTAGAAATTATTTTATTTGATTGTGCGTTCATTATTTTCAGCATTGAACTTTAAAAAAAAACTTAAAACATTTTTTTCCGTTTTACCTCCCAAGCGGAGTCCTCACGAATCCTTTTGAAATCTCTACAGTCCTCCTCGGAGATACCATACTTGTCACAGGGAGATTTTTCTTTGCTTGGACCATATATGTACTCATCGGTCAAATCAGACTTAAATTGCCTCCATTTTACGCCAATTGACTGTAAACACGTCTTCTGAAAATGACCAAGATTGCTAATCTGGCTAACATCAAAATTGGCCTACATATTGACAATTAAAACTAGAGTTAGCCACACACAAAAACACACACAGCATAAAAACACACACACACAGTACACAAACACACATACACACACACACAGCACAAAAACACACACACTGCCACACACACAATTGATAAGTACTAGTCTGAGTTTGAGATTCAAATGAAATTTAGCACCAAAAATGAGTTCAAGATTGCAGTTAATAATCATGAAGTAAACATAGGCACAATTTTGAAAATAAGAAAAAATGATAGAGGAGAATTTATGCAAGATATAAGGGGATGAACTTTAAGTGCAAATGGCAATTGAATGCTGTCAAGGTTAAGAATGAGGAGAGCTATCAGATTAATGTGTACCAAGATGAACACAGCAAAATCTGCAAGCGTACAATGAAAGTTGAAAATGTTAAATCTAGCTATGTAGCTGATAGATACTTGCACAAATTCAGGGATGATGGAATTGGGAACAGGCCTGAAGCATTGGAAAGGTTCAGGAGGGGTATTACCAAAGACCTTAGTGTTGATTTCTCGTATAGCCAGGCCTATAGAACCAAAAATTTGGCACTAGCAAAAATTGAAGGGGATAGCTCATGTTCGTTTTAAGCAATCTGGGCTTCATGTTCGTTTTTTGCAAGAGTTGGTCAGTACACTTGCATTGATGAATTTGTAAATCAATTTGACACAAACACACACACACACACACACACACACACACACACACACACACACACACACACACACACACACACAAAAACACACACACACAACACAAAAACACATACACGCACTGCCACACAAAAAAAAAACATACAGCATATAAACAAACCCATACATACTGCCACACACACAAAAAACACACACACAGCATACAAATAAACACACACACAGCATAAACACACACACACACACACACACACAGCATAAAAACACACACACACAGTACACAAACACACACACAGTGTAATACCCAGTTGTAATTCAGTAATTATCATTCAGTATTTATCATTCAGTAATTGATACTCAGTCATTTCATTCATTATTGATCAATTGTCACTCGTATTCAGTCATGGTATTCATCATTCAGAGTAATTGTATCGTGTATCAATCGTCATTCATCACTAATCTGATTGGAGTTTCGTGCCGTGTTTATCATCATGGTCATTTTCGTTGCGAGCTGTGCGTGAGGAGTAGCGCACGCTACATACTCCTTTTAGCGTACGCTAATTGGGTATAGGTAGCGCACACTACCACTCAGCTTTAGCGCACGCTAAGGTTACCCTGGCTGCAGTCCAGAAGGTACTGGACTGCAGGTGAGTTATAAGTAGCGCACGCTACGAATGGTAAGTAGCGCGCGCTAGTGGATTGTAGTAGCGCATGCTAATATTAGGTGTAGCGCGCGCTAAGGACAGATCAGGTTGAGTCCAGTGGCTACTGGACTGCACTGGATTAATTCATAGCGCACGCTATGTGTTGTTGTTAGCGTACGCAACCGATATATTAGCGCACGCTAAACAATGGTTGTAGCGCACGCTATCGAGGTCAGATCAGAGGTCAGGCAGTTTCTGGATTCCAATACTGGGCATCAAATTATTCGTTAGCGCACGCTAACTATGAGCATTTACGTACGCGAGTAGTGTGGTCGTAGCGCACGCTACAAGAGGTACGTAGCGCGCGCTACCGTGTTCGGACAGTGGGTACTGGACTACCCAAATTACTCGTTAGCGCACGCTACGCACAAGGGCTAGCGCACGCTAACCTGGACTGACTATAAATTGGACAGTTTAGTCGGAGTGCGTCATTTATTCATCTCATTTCATTCCTTCGGTAATTTTGGGCGACTTCGAGCGATTCGGCGAGGATTCTTCGAGGTGTATTCATCAATCATCATCTTCAAGCTCATCTTTCGGATTAATCATCATCTCATCATCTTCATCTCATCGAATCAAAGGTATTAATCTCTTGGATCTAGAATTTCGGATTTTTGGGTTTTTCCTCCCGATTTCTTCGTGTAAGCTTGGATTATCATTGGAATGTGTTAGATATGGATTATCTACCTCGGATAAGTATATTCTTGCGGATTTAACGGTTATTTTCGGAATTATTTCAAGAACCCTTGGGGTTGACTTCGGTTATTTTGGGGATTTCCGATTGTCGTTATTATTAACTTGAATTGTGGATTTCTATGAGAGTATTGATGTCATTGATAATGTTTTGCTGGTTTGAATCAATCATGTTGTAGTTGGTTCGATAATTTGGGTTTGGTTTTAACCAACGGGGAGGATATTCTCAACGTTTTCGTTAGAGTACATATACGAGTTCGGATATTGTTGTATCGACGTTTGGGTCGGTTATGATCGTATTTGATTCGTGTATTGATCGGTTGTTGGTAATTATTGTTATTCAAGGTTGTTCGAGCGACATTTCATTTAGGACGTTGTTCGTGGACGGACATTCTTCATCGGTATTGAGTAAGTTAATTCTTACTCGGTTAAAAGGATATTCATTCCTTTTGTTGTTGTTCATTCATAATCGTAACTCATTCATCATTGTATTAACCGTATCAAAACTTGTCATTGTCAATTAATCACCTCAGCCATAAGGAACGACGGTTCCAATCATTTCATTGAGCTATCATTCATTTCACCATCATTTCATCTTGGTGAGTCATTATTCATTTTCGTTGTCACTTTTGTTATATCGTGGCATTAGGGTCATCTTGGCGTGCGGTTGGTATGTGTAGGATTTTCATGTCGGGCACATTATAGTCGTGTGTTGGTTGTTGGCCTCACATTGGGTGTGCACACGAGTTGATGGCTTCGTGAGACTGATTAGGTACAAGACCACACGTGTATTCGATCGATACTCGTTGGTGGCTTGTGCACGGACACATTTCCATCCCGGACGTAGTGTGGCGCCATTCCTTTGAGACGTACTGATAGTTGATTCATATAGCATGTTTGATTGCGTATGTTTCGACAGGATATTTCATAACTTCAGATATGTGATGATTGTGTATTTTCAACCCTTGAGGATTGTTGTTACGTATGGCCCGGCCGTTGGGGGATATTGTTTTTCAGGTCATGGCAAGGCTAAAGCACGGGGAGAGCACGGTGACGGCGAGGAGTCCCAGTGATACTAGTAGGGGCCCCCGGTCTATTCAGTCATTTATGTTTTCTTCATTTATTCCGCTGCAGACATTCCGCTTAAATACTTATTTCGCTCAGTGTTGTATATTTTATCTCCATATAAAATATACATGTATTCTGTATTATCCTGGATGTGTTGTATAAAAGTCCTCATCGGAGTAATTGATGTTGTAATGTGGTTCGGTACTACATTTACCTGTGTAATTCATTCATTTTCATTCGCCTGGTGGGTCCCAGTCGGGGGTCCACCAGACCGTAATATCCGCCTAGTTTGGTGTGTTACAGAGTTTGTATATGAGAGTGTTTTTTAATAATACCCTCAATGTCATGTCTCATTTGAAATCATCGTCATCGTACTAGAATCATTTGACTTTCGCGTCACGTGCTAACTGTGCAAATGCCGAGCCAATCGGATCAAGAATCGTAAGATTTCGATGCCATGGTATAATTTCGCCATAATCATTCATTCATAATTCATCAGTTAACAATCCTCATTCATCAATTTCAATTGTGATCAAGTCGATAATGTTAACTCATTAATCACTCAATTCATTTCATTACTCAGTTGTTGATCTTGAAGATCATATCATCAATCTTGTTAAATTGTTCAAGATAATCATTTCAGTAATTTTATCAGATAATCATGTCACGTCAATTAATCATTCATGTAATCGCTGTATGTGAGCGCGTATGCTCATTTTCATCATTTCATAATATAATCATGATGTGATACTCATGCGAGATATATAATCATCATATGACTTTCCACTTCAGTATGGAAAGGGCTGGCAGAGGACGTGGAGGACGAGGCCGTGGAGCGGGCCGAATCCCGAGAACTCGTGTGAATACACGCGCAAACGCGAGGAATAATGCTAATTCATCGAGCAGCGACGCTGCCACTCATTCACCTGGACGCGATCATTCACTATCGGGGAGTCGTACCCGGGACACGGTTCAGTCAGAGGGTGTCCGGGTTGACCCACTCGCTTTTATGCAAGGCATGATGGCCCAAATGACTCAGATGGCACAACTAATGGAGGCGATGCATAACTCCACTACTCAAAATCAACAGGCTCCTCCGCCGCCACCTCAGAGGCAAGAGAGGGGTGTAAGCAATATCATTAGCGATATCTCTCGCCAGCGACCACCTACCTTTGAGGGCTCATCTGAGCCGGCGGATATTGTTCATTGGCTTGAGCATTTTGAGAAGTTATTTGCTATGGTGGATTGCCCTGAAGGGCATAAAGTTTCAGTTGCGGCTTACTACCTGGGTAAGAGCGCGCATTCTTGGTGGTTGTCGTTGAAGCCCACCGAAGGATCTTGTACTTGGGATCAGTTCAAGACTCTCATGATGGAGAGGTACTATCCGGCCCCACTCAGGGAGGCCAAGTTGTCGGAATTACTCACTCCCGACCTTTCGGCGGATGATGATGTTCTCGCCATCGCCGAAAAATTTCAGGAACTTCTTCCGTTCGCCTCATCTATCATTCACTCAGAAGCGGACAAGATCAAGTATTTCAGTAAGAGGCTGAAACCTCGTATGCGACTACAGTTGCTTAATCATAATTGTGCCACTCTGGCCGAGTTCATTGAGAAAGCTCTCACTTACGAGCTTACTGCTAAGGAGATTGCTAAGCAGCAAACTTCATCTGCTAGCAAGAAGTCTAAGAACCGTAATCAGTCTGACGGGAGTCAGGCCACTTTCAAGAAACCACGTGCGGGCTCTACCTTTTCTGAGCGTCCTCCGATGACGCCTAAACCCGCGGAATCTCAGTCGCGAGCGGCCAGTTCGGCCATCACCTGTTTCAACTGTGAGGAACAGGGTCATTTCAGCACCAAATGTCCGAAGCAGTCCGTCACGTGCCACAAGTGTGGGATTGCTGGGCATAGGTCCAGTTTTTGCCGTAGGGACTCTAAACCCACCCCGACGTCATCTCAAGCCCTGAGTCATTCGGTGCGTAATCGGGCCACTCGGTCAGCGTCGTTGTCTACGACAGAGCTAAAGGCGGAGCAGAGCTATCGAGACAGGAGCGTCCGGTTCGGGGGCGGCAAGCCCGAATTTATGAGATGAAGAAGACCGACGATCCGGAGGCCGGATGATCTCAGGTACACTCGATATTCTATCTCAACCTGTGTGTACCCTTTTTGATACTGGTGCATCTCATTCATTCATTTCCGAGTCATGGTTGAGTAGACTACTTCTGGGTAGTGCTACTAGTTGTGAGCCATATGTCATTGGTCTACCCGATGGTAGACGAATTGTCAAGTCGTGAGATTGATTGTCCGATTGACTTCATGGTCGTGTATGGCCACGGACCTAATCGTGGTAGATTTCTTTGAGGGACGACATCATCTTGGGTATTGATTGGATGGATCGTCATGATGCCATCATTAGTGTCCGTAAGCGTATGGTCACTATCATTTGACGATGGGGTTGAATGTGTGTTTCGGGAGGTAATCCGGTACATTGCAGTAAGGTCACTAATTTGATGAAAGCGGTAAGATTACTCAATCGAGGATGTGTCGGTTATTGGTGCTATATGGCCAAAACAGAAATCATCAATAATGTTGACGGACATTCGGTAGTGAAGGAATATGCCGATGTTTTCCGACGAGTTACAGGTTTGCCTCCACGAGAGGATGTGGAATTCACGATTGAGTTGGAGCACAGTACGTCCCGATATCGAAGGCACCGTGCGGATGGCCCGACGAAATACAGGAATTAAAGAACCAACTTGAGGAATTGTTCGAGAAAGGTTATATCCGACCGAGTGCGTCCCCGTGGGGAGCACCAGTGTTGTTTGTCAAGAAGAAAGATGGTTCATTCCGCTTATGTATTGATTATCGGGAGTTGAACAGGGTGACAATCAAGAATAAGTATCCTTTACCCCGTATTGATGACCTCTTAGATCAACTTCAGGGAGCTTCAGTATTTTCCAAGATCGACTTAAGATCTGGATATCATCAGTTGCGGATTCGAGAGTCGGATATCGCGAGGACAGCGTTTCGCACGCGCTATGGTCATTATGAGTTTGTGTTTATGCCGTTCGGGCTAACTAATGCACCTGCGGTATTCATGGAATTAATGAATCGGGTTTTCATCGACTTTTTGGATCAGTTTGTTGTTGTCTTCATCGATGACATTTTGATTTATTCTCGTGACGGGGAGGAACACGAGTTTCACCTTCATCAAGTGCTCGACGTGTTAAGACGAGAACAACTTTATGGGAAGTTCTCCAAATGTGAGTTCTGGATGTCCGAAGTGACTTTTCTCGGACATGTAATTTCATCAGACGGAGTTCGTGTCGACCTCCAGAAGACGGAGGCTATTCGAGATTGGCTACCTCCGAAGAACGTTAAGGAAATCCGAAGTTTCCTCGGATTAGCGGGTTATTATCGGCGATTTGTAGAGGGATTTTCTAGAATCGCTCAACCCTTAACGAACCTTTTGCGGAAGGATAAGAAATACACGTGGTCTGACGCGTGTCAACGGAGTTTTGAGGAACTCAAGAGCCGGTTAATGTCAGCACCTGTACTCTCCTTGCCGCAGGGAACGGAGGGATTTGTGGTTTATAGTGATGCATCCGGACAGGGTCTCGGATGTGTACTCATGCAGAACGGGAAGGTTATTGCCTATGCTTCACGGCAATTGAGACCTTACGAGGTTAATTATCCGACCCACGACACGGAGCTAGCGGTAGTGGTGTTCGCTTTGAAGATTTGGCTTCATTACCTTTATGGCGTCACCATCGGATATTCACCGATCATAAGAGTTTAAAGTATATATTTACTCGGGAGGAGTTAAATATGCGTCGAGAGGCAGTGGTTGGAGTTAATCAAGGATTATGATATCGAGATCCTTTACCACCGGGCAAGGCGAACGTTGTCGCCGACGCCTTGAGTCGTAAGTCCTGTTCGAGAGCAGATGCTTGCCCGTTTAAGTTCGGAAGGAGCTTCAGGAATTCCTTAGACCCGAGATCGAGTGCAGCCCGGCGAGTTCGAGACGGACTTTGTATGTTGGAGATCTCATCATCACTTGAGGAGACAATCGGAGAGAATCGGGGTTCGGACCCATCATTGTTACGCATCCGTGAGGATGTGGTTCGAGGAAAGCCCACAGGTTCGTGGTCCACGAGGATGGACTTTTGAGATTTAAGAATCGGTTGTGCGTCACCGTGACGACGAGTTGAAAAACTCTATTTTGAGAGAAGCTCATGCTACCCTTATTACATTCATCCGGGGTCTAGCAAAATGTACAAGGACTTGAAACAAAATTTGGTGGAGTAATATGAAGCGAGAAGTCGCGAATTTGTTTCGAGATGCTTAACTCACAACAAGTTAAGATTGAACATCGGCGGCCGTGGGTATGCTGAAACCTCTTCCTATTCCCGAGTGGAAGTGGGAAGACATTTCTATGGATTTCATCACGAGTTTGCCGACGAGTCGTCGTGGCATGAATCCGATCTGGGTGATCGTGGACCGCTTAACCAAATCAGCTCATTTCCTTGAGATCAAGGATACGTGGGGTCCCGAGAGACTTGCCCAGCTTTTCATCAAAGAGATCGTGAGACTTCACGGTACTCCTAAAAGTATCGTTTCTGATCGTGACGGACGGTTTGTGTCTCATTTTGGAAATCGAGTTCATCGTGCTATGGGAACTCGGCTTAATCTCGATCTGCTTTTCATCCTCGGTCAGCGGGCAATCGGAGAGGACCATTCGGACATTAGAGGACATGTTGAGGGCATGCGTCCTCGATTGGAAACGATTGGGAAGCCCAACTCCCATTGATCGAGTTCACGTATAATAACGTTGGCATGCTTCGATCAAGATGGCACCTTACGAGGCCTTTTATGGTCGTTGTCGGTCTCCGTTGTGTTGGGATGACTTATCGGAATCATTGGGCACCGAGCCCGACATGCTTATAGCCGCCGTGAGAAGGTAGCTTTGATCGAAGTCGTTTGTTGGCGGCTCAGTCGTGAAATCATATGCGAGATAACCGTGCCGACCTTTAGAGTTCGAAATGGTGACCATGTGTTGGTCAAGGTATCCCCGAGTCGTGGTATCTTCCGTTTTGGGAAGAGGGGAAAGTTGAGTCCGAGATTCATTGGACCGTTTGAGATTTTGGATCGAGTAGGCGAGTTAGCTTATCGATTGGCTTTACCTCCGGCGTTGAGCCGAATTCATAATGTGTTTCATGTCTCTCAGCTGCGGAAGTATGTTGCCGATCCGAGCCACATACTTCAGTTCGATGAAATCGAGATCGCCGACGATCATTCATATGAGGAGCGTCCTATGCGAGTTTTAGAACGGCGAATCAAACAGTTGAGGAATAAGACGATTCCTTTGGTTAAAATTCAGTGGTCTAGACACGAAGTCGAAGAGGCTACTTGGGAAACCGAGGATAGTATGCGGGAGAGTTATCCCGAGTTGTTTGACCCTTAGTTTCGGGGACGAAACTCTTTTAAGGGGGGGTGTATGTAATACCCAGTTGTAATTCAGTAATTATCATTCAGTATTTATAATTCAGTAATTGATACTCAGTCATTTCATTCATTATTGATCAATTGTCACTCGTATTCAGTCATGGTATTCATCATTCAGAGTAATTGTATCGTGTATCAATCGTCATTCATCACTAATCTGATTGGAGTTTCGTGCCGTGTTTATCATCATGGTCATTTTCGTTGCGAGCTGTGCGTGAGGAGTAGCGCACGCTACATACTCCTTTTAGCGTACGCTAATTGGGTATAGGTAGCGCACACTACCACTCAGCTTTAGCGCACGCTAAGGTTACCACATTGCCGATCCGGAAGGTACTGGACTGCAGGTGAGTTATAAGTAGCGCACGCTACGAATGGTAAGTAGCGCGCGCTAGTGGATTGTAGTAGCGCACGCTAATATTAGGTGTAGCGCGCGCTAAGGACAGATCAGGTTGAGTCCAGTGGCTACTGGACTGCACTGGATTAATTTATAGCGCACGCTATGTGTTGTTGTTAGCGTACGCAACCGATATATTAGCGCACGCTAAACAATGGTTGTAGCGCACGCTATCGAGGTCAGATCAGAGGTCAGGCAGTTTCTGGATTCCAATACTGGGCATCAAATTATTCGTTAGCGCACGCTAACTATGAGCATTTACGTACGTGAGTAGTGTGGTCGTAGCGCACGCTACAAGAGGTACGTAGCGCGCGCTACCATGTTCGGACAGTGGGTACTGGACTACCCAAATTACTCGTTAGCGCACGCTACGCACAAGGGCTAGCGCACGCTAACCTGGACTGACTATAAATTGGACAGTTTAGTCGGAGTGCGTCATTTATTCATCTCATTTCATTCCTTCGGTAATTTTGGGCGACTTCGAGCGATTCGGAGAGGATTCTTCGAGGTGTATTCATCAATCATCATCTTCAAGCTCATCTTTCGGATTAATCATCATCTCATCATCTTCATCTCATCGAATCAAAGGTATTAATCTCTTGGATCTAGAATTTCGGATTTTTGGGTTTTTCCTCCCGATTTCTTCGTGTAAGCTTGGATTATTATTGGAATGTGTTAGATATGGATTATCTACCTCGGATAAGTATATTCTTGCGGATTTAACGGTTATTTTCAGAATTATTTCAAGAACCCTTGGGGTTGACTTCGGTTATTTTGGGGATTTCCGATTGTCGTTATTATTAACTTGAATTGTGGATTTCTATGAGAGTATTGATGTCATTGATAATGTTTTGCTGGTTTGAATCAATCATGTTGTAGTTGGTTCGATAATTTGGGTTTGGTTTTAACCAACGGGGAGGATATTCTCAACGTTTTCGTTAGAGTACATATACGAGTTCGGATATTGTTGTATCGACGTTTGGGTCGGTTATGATCGTATTTGATTCGTGTATTGATCGGTTGTTGGTAATTATTGTTATTCAAGGTTGTTCGAGCGACCGACATTTCATTTAGGACGTTGTTCGTGGACGGACATTCTTCATCGGTATTGAGTAAGTTAATTCTTACTCGGTTAAAAGGATATTCATTCCTTTTGTTGTTGTTCATTCATAATCGTAACTCATTCATCATTGTATTAACCGTATCAAAACTTGTCATTGTCAATTAATCACCTCAGTCATAAGGAACGACGGTTCCAATCATTTCATTGAGCTATCATTCATTTCACCATCATTTCATCTTGGTGAGTCATTATTCATTTTCGTTGTCACTTTTGTTATATCGTGGCATTAGGGTCATCTTGGCGTGCGGTTGGTATGTGTAGGATTTTCATGTCGGGCACATTATAGTCGTGTGTTGGTTGTTGGCCTCACATTGGGTGTGCACACGAGTTGATGGCTTCGTGAGACTGATTAGGTACAAGACCACACGTGTATTCGATCGATACTCGTTGGTGGCTTGTGCACGGACACATTTCCATCCCGGACGTAGTGTGGCGCCATTCCTTTGAGCCGTACTGATAGTTGATTCATATAGCATGTTTGATTGCGTATGTTTCGACAGGATATTTCATAACTTCAGATATGTGATGATTGTGTATTTTCAACCCTTGAGGATTGTTGTTACGTATGGCCCGGCCCGTTGGGGGATATTGTTTTTCAGGTCATGGCAAGGCTAAAGCACGGGGAGAGCACGGTGACGGCGAGGAGTCCCAGTGATACTAGTAGGGGGCCCCGGTCTATTCAGTCATTTATGTTTTCTTCATTTATTCCGCTGCATACATTCCGCTTAAATACTTATTTCGCTCAGTGTTGTATATTTTATCTCCATATAAAATATACATGTATTCTGTATTATCCTGGATGTGTTGTATAAAACTCCTCATCGGAGTAATTGATGTTGTAATGTGGTTCGGTACTACATTTACCTGTGTAATTCATTCATTTTCATTCGCCTGGTGGGTCCCAGTCGGGGGTCCACGGCACTGTAATATCCGCCTAGTTTGGGGTGTTACACACAGCACAAGAACACACACACACACTGCCACACACACAAACACAGCACAAAAAAAGCAGAAAAAAACACACACAGCACACACACAATTCTTAATACAAAAAGAGAGTCATGTACCAATATATCCTGCCACAACATATCTTTATCCGGCTTGTCAGGTACTTGCTTCCAACTCTTGTACAGTATCGAGACATGATCTTTGGCAAGTTTTCCCAAGTACGTACTTAACTTCAATTTGTGTTCGTATTTGATCTTTCCCCGTACAGGATCAATGTGAAGAGGTAATTTTTTTCCGTCAACACGGCGTTTCGACATACTTCTACATCGCGTGGGATTTCTCGATGTAGAAGTACTACGTGTATGAGCATCGGGAGACCAGGAGGAATGAGGAGAAAGAGCGGGAGGAGTGTGAGGGGAACAAGAAGGAGACGCCATGTGCCTGCATTAACATATAAATTTAATCACCAACCACAATATACACTGCACACATAAAACACACAC
Organism: Orobanche coerulescens; assembly: GCA_033398695.1. NCBI lineage: Eukaryota > Viridiplantae > Streptophyta > Magnoliopsida > Lamiales > Orobanchaceae > Orobanche > Orobanche coerulescens. Next base: position 46,680,739 of record CM065802.1, on the reverse strand, counting down.
AACGCACACACACACACTGCACACATTCACACACTACACACACTGCACTCAACACACACACACATACTGCACATACTCACACACACTACACACACACACACACACACACACACACTACACACACTGCACTCACACACACACTACACACACTGCACTCACACACACACACTGCACTCTGCATAGACCTGGCAAACAGGCGGGCTCGGCCCAAACGGGCCGGGCAAAAAACGGGCGGGCCAAATCTGGGCCGGGCCAAAAAGGCCCGGTTTTTTTTGGGCCAAAAATATTAGGCCCGTGGCCCCTCGGCGGGCGGCCGACCGCGAGCCTCGACTTTTTTTTTTTTTTGAAATATTATTTCTGAATAATTATAGAAATATTTTTCGATCCATAATTATTATATTATTCACTATACTATCACAATCAATTAAATAAATGTAGAATTATTTTTATTTGATAATTATATTATTTACTACACTACCACAATCAAAAGACAAATATATAAATATTTTTATTTGATCATCATTTCATTTATCACTACTACTTTCTTATAAAAATCATAAAATAATATTATTATTGATATGAGATACTACAAAGTAATCACAAAGTCCCATAAAAAATAAAACTACATCAATAATTAACATATAGATGTAATCTAATCTAACAAATAAGGAAAAATTTTAAATATTATAATTACATATAACATAAATGAAAAAAAAAAAAAAAAAAAAGCCCAGGCGGGCCGCAATGGTCGGGCCTCAACGGCGGGCCAACTGACCGGCCAAAAGGCCGGTTTTGGGCCAAAAATATGAAACCCAATGCCCGCCCAAAAACGGGCAGGCTGGCCCGGCCCGCGGGCCTGGGCCTATTTTGCCAGGTCTAACTCTGCACACACACACACACACACTGCACTCTGCACTCTCACACACACTGCACACAAGCACGCATACTGCACACACACACACACACTACACACTACACACTACACACTACACTCTCACACACACTGCACTCTCACACACACGCACACACACACACACACACACACACACACACACACACACACTATACACCAATTTATAGTATGGACCTGAGTTCGATTTCAGTTTTTAAGAGTTATTTTCAGTTTTCTACAACAATTTTGTAAGTTTTATTTTATTAATAAAATTTTTTTTGGACCATTTCTCGATTGTCATTAGTTATTTTATGAGGCTTTTATTGTTTTATTAATATGTAAGTTTTATTGTACGACTCGCGAGTCGACTCGTACGAGCTGATCATTTTTTAAAACATTGCTATACACACTACACACAGTGCATATACACATGCACACACACATTTTTTTAATAACAAATAATGAAATAATCTTAATTACTAAAATATAAAAACTTGATTCTTCATAACAGAACGTTCAACATTAATACTAAAATTCAACAAAACCAACTTTATCATTAACAATGTCACAAAATTGAACATTAATACTACAATTCAACATAATCGACTGTGCCTTCATCATCAACTATCTAACTTGACTCTAGATAACAACATTTTCCCATATGCCTTCATCATGATCATCTCGAATGGCATGTATGTCGTCTGCTACATTTTCTTCAATGATAGTCGGCATCCGTGTTGATAAAGGAATAAACTCACAAATGTCAAAACTTGACTCTTCAGTTTCATTAATATCCACACTTCTACCCGGAATGACCACTGACAATATTTCATTGCATGGATTCTTGACATAAAACACCTGTTTATCTTGATATGCCATGATAAAATGCTCGTCAGTGTAAGCTATCTTATGAAGATCTACCAATGTAAAGCCCAGTTCATCGATTACCACACCCGTGTTATTATCAACCCACTTACACTTAAAAATAGGCACTCTAAACTTAACATAATCAAGTTCCCATATATCTTCAATAACTCCATAGTAACTTGTCGATGCCATAACTGGATTTTTATCTTTCGAGCTTGAAAAGTGCATGGACTCTGCTTGAAGAGTAACTCTGCTATTTTGAACCGAACTTTTGTCATCTTGTGACTTTGTATAGAATGAGTACTTATTGATATCATATCCATTCCAAGTTACGACATCGGACTTCGGCCCGTAAGCTAGCTATTTTAACATTTCAGATGCGCGATCACTTTCGGAGATTTGTACCTTCAACCACCTCAAAAAAGTCTTCTTATGTTCAATCAACAACCATTTCTCGCTCATTCGGGAATTCTTTGTCTTCAAAAGATTCTTGTGAGCAGACAAGTACGGAAGAACCTCATCAGTGTTATTCAAAACGTACAAATGTGCTTGAAGCACCTCATCGCGATTCTTGGTTAATATTTTAACACCCCATGTACCCTTTCCATTAAGTTTCCCATCATGTCGAGACTTTGAAAGCCCTACATATGGTGTTTGTGACATGTAATCTGTGCAAAACTCGATTGCTTCTTCTGCAATATACCTCTCAACAATAGATGCTTCTGGACGAAATGGGTTTTTACTATACCCTTTAAAAATCTTCATGTATCGCTCAATCGGAAACATCCATCGCAAATAAACGGGGCCACACTCTTCAATCTCTCTAACTACATGGACAAGTAAGTGAACCATAATATCAAAAAAGAAGGAGGAAAATACATCTCCAATTGGCACAAGATAATGACAGCCTCGTTTTTCCACTCATCCAAAACCAAAGGATCAATCACTTTGCTACATATAGAATTGAAGAAAAAACACAAGCGAGTTATGGCATTTCTCACTTTTTTAGGCAAGACGTCACGTATAGCCACAACTAGAAGTTGTTGCATCAAGACATGACAGTCATGAGACTTTAAGCCGACCAATGTCAGATTTTGCATCGATACAAGACTCTTAATATTCGACGAATAACCTTGTGGCACTTTAATGCCTTGTAAACAATTACAAAATCTGATTTTCTCTCTTCTGGATAAAGTATAACATGCCGGGGGAAGATAAGTTCGTTTCACTACTTGCGGATGCAGCGAGGACGTATACCCATTTTCTATAAGTCTTGACGAGCTGGACACCATCCTTTGTTTTGTGTTTAACATTGAGAATCGTGCGATCACACTATCGCAAGCAGCTTTTTCGACATGCATAACATCTATGAAATGTCTAACATCTAGATGTCTCCAAAGAAGGAAGATCAAAAATATTGACCTCTTCTTCCAAATGTTTGTCGTAGCATGACCTTCTTTTAGTTTTTCCAAATATAGTATTTATGTTCTTCACACGATCGTACACTTGCTCACCTGTTAAGGGCATCGGCGCAAGTCCATTTTCTGGGAATCCATTAAAAGCTTTTCGCAATCTACGATACGGGTGATGGCGACTGAGAAACCTCCGATGTTGAGTGTAAATTGTTTTATTTCCATGTTTCAACTGGATGTAGCTTGTGTTTTCTTCACATATAGGACATGCATGATGTCCCTTCACACTATATCCACTCAAGTTTCCATATGCAGGAAAGTCATTAATCGTACAAAATAACATTGCACGCAACTTGAAACTTTGCTGGCGGTAACCATGAAACACGTAAATCCCTTCATCCCACATCATTCTAAAGTCATCAATCAACGGACTTAGATAAACATCTATGTCATTTCCTGGTTGTTTTGGTCCTGAAATCATCATTGACAACGTAACGTACTTCCGTTTCATACATAACCAATGAGGTAGATTATATATCACAAGTAAAACAGGCCAAGAGCTATGCTTGGTGCTTAAGTTACCGAACGGATTCATTCCATCTGTGGAAAGTCCAAGCCTAAGGTTTCTTGCGTCACTCCCGAAATCTGGAAATGAATGATCTATTTTCTTCCATTGTGTAGCATCAGCTGGATGACGAATTAGCCCGTCGCATTTTCTCTCATTTGCGTGCCATGTGAGATTCTTTGCATCATCTCTATTAGCAAACAATCGCTTGAACCTTGGAACAATCGGAAGATACCATAACACCTTCGCGGGAGGTCCTTGTTGTGTGTTCTCTCCATCATTCTTCACTTTGTATCGTGATACCCCACACCTAGGACACTTATGCAATTCTTCAAACTCTTTTCTGTACAGTATGTAATCATTGGGACAAACGTGTATTTTTTTATACTCCATACCCATCGGACACAAAACCTTCTTCGCCTCATAGGTACGCTTAGGCAATGTATTGCCTTTTGGTAGCATCTCATTCATCAACTGGAGCAATTCGGTGAAACTTTTGTCACTCCACCCATTTATTGCCTTTAAATTAACCAGCTTCAACACGTCAGATAGCCGTGTGAGATTTTCACACCCCAGATACAATGGAGTCTCTGAATCACTTTTCAACGCATCATAAACATGAGCTCTTTGAAATGATTCTTGTTCGACATCACGAATCATTTCTTCAAATTGATCACCATCTATATCTACATGAGTGTTTCTAGTTGGAACATCTACTATTTCGCCATGCCATATCCACACCGTATAGTTGGTGTTTATCCCCTCACAAACAAAGTGTTCACGAATTGTGTCAGCCTCATGTCGTCTCCCATTCATACACTTCACACAAGGACAAAAGTATCGTTCATCAGGTTCCAAGCGATGTTGTCGAGCAAATTTAAGAAATTGCTCAATTCCATTGTCATACTCCGCACTCGCACGACTTGCATTCATCCAACTTCGATCCATTTCTTCTTTTCTGTTACACATACTATGTTCATCAATTTTCTATTGTTTTGTATAAGGGGAAGAATTTCATTTCTATATGATTACTAACTTTTTGAAAATTGTTTTGACAGAGAGAATGACAAAGGTATGGTAGTCCTATAATTGTTGTTTAAAATAGAAACATGAACGACGGTTGTCAAAATAGAATTAACTGTATACTACATCAACTTATGGCTTTGTCAAGATTGCTAACTCTATCTGCACGAACTGTTGGGAGAAGATCCTTAAGACGAAAGTTAACATCTATCCCAAAGGGAGAAGATCCTTAAGAAGTTAACCAAAGCTATCCCAAAATAATTCGTGTTCCACAAAATAGTGTTGTCAAAAGCAACACACATAATTAAACACACACACTCAACTAAATCGATTAAATTATACGACAAACAAGAAGAAAATAACATGTAAAACTACATTACACACTCACATACACATAGTGCACACGCACATACATATTTTGTCCGTTATGTGCATTTGAATACCACGTTTGTGATTATTGTGGTTTTATTGAGGTTTTAACATTATTCTCCAAAACAATCCACGTATAATTAAAAGTCCACACACAAACAATACACACAACACACACTGCCACACACAATACACACACACACACACTGCCACACACACACACAACACAACATAGCCTCACACACAATACACATACACACACTGCAGGCACACACACTGCCACACCTATACATGCACATACACACACAACACACACATTAAACAGCACACAACAATCCTTAAAAGACTAGATAAAATTACCAAATAGGAACAAAGAAGAGAGTTCGGAATAATTATCAAATAATTCGCGGTGGTCGACTGCGAAACGCCGAGGAGGTTGCGGGGGTCGCGAGGTCGCCGGAGGTCGCGGGGGTCACGAGGTCGCTGGAGGTCGCGGGTCGACTGTGAAAAGTCGGGGAGTCAGAAGCGTAGGAGGAAAGAAAGGAAAAAAGAAGAAAGAAAGAAAGAAAGAAAGAAACGGGGCTGTAATTAAATGGAATATTAACAGCGGTTATAGATAACCGCTGTTAACAGAAGAAAAAGAACGGCGGTTTTCAAGTAACCGCCGTTAATTGTCGGAATTTAACAGCCGTTTGGCGAAAACCGCCGTTAACTTCTTAATTTAACAGCGGTTTCTTTATTAACCGCTGTTAATTTTTTATAATATTTACGAACCGTGCCACCGCACAAATTTAACAGCGGTTTTAACATAACCGTTGTTAATTGTCCGTTGTTAAATGGGTATTTTGTAGTAGTGTTCTGAGCCGTCAACTTAAAGAGATAGTTCATCTCCAGCGCGGAAGGAAGACGGAACAGCCGGTGACCGCCAAACAGAGTAAAGGTACAAACGATCTGCAGCCATGCGTTCGGTGTCAGTTGGAGCAGCGCCACATTCCAAGCGGTCAACAAATAAAAAATGGCGAACGACAGTGGAAACCATAACCCGGCCTCCATTATCGACTCATTAACAGCGACCATGCCCTCAGGGGGTTGGTCGGCACGCTCGTTCTCGGCGGGCGCATAGAGGCTAACATCAGAAGGGACATGGAACCTCTCCCTCCAGTAGTCCAAGTCTTTCCTGGTCGTAGAGCTCCTGATTTGGCCAAGGGACCACGACGAGCGGCACGCCGCCCGGAATAGCGATCGCCTTTCAGGTTCATGAGGATAGACGATCGAGTATGCACGAAAGTCGAACTTAGGGAGTGGGCCGGCTAATCTCTCCATAAGCTCGGCAAAATCTAAAAAGGCTTTGCCGAACACACTATTTTGCTCCCATTACACTCTTATTGCCGCCGCCTCTTCGGACAGCGAGCGTTTCCGCTCTGCCTCCGCCGACCTGTCCGCGTCAGCTTCGTTGAAAAGTTCTTCAATCTCCGCGGGTTCAATCCCGGCACGGATAGCCTCGACAGCTGTCTCCACGTGGAACTCCACGGAGGTTTCATCTCGGGCAGTCGAAGTCGTGGTGGCAGAAGAGCTACCCGCCTCATACACTTTTGATACCCCTCCAGACATTCTCAAGAAGAAAGGAAAAAGAAAAAGGTTTTGTTCTTACCTAAAGGGTCTGAGTCGAACGACGATCATCACCCAAAGCTTCAAGGGATTTCGGCTATGTCTTCTTCTCAGACGAAAATGCATAAGGTTACTACCCTGTAACCCTAGCCCCTTTTATAGGCAAGAGCGAGGGCTTCTGGGCAAATAAGCAGAACCTCAAGGGATGTAGTGCAATCGTCGGATAAGTCGCATTTAGTGCCGCCCTTGAGACCCGCGTACGCATCATTTCGAGGGCACGCCAGGGGACAGAGTCTGACAAACCGTCGGACTACACGTACCCCCGCGGCATTTCAAGCCCGCTGTCATTTCCCACTCTTTTCAGCGACCAAGTGGATCCTCCAAATTCAAAACCAGTCCGCTCGAGAGACGATCGTCTATTTCATAAAATGATAAGTCGCTTGTCTAATTCAAGCCATCGCCAGTGGAACCACCTCATCCCATATCTTCAACATGGGAGCGAGCTGGGGGACAATTGTTGTGCGGAGATTAATACGCCTAGACGGCAATCGGCATAAGGCTGAGCGACCGAAGTCAGCATCAAATAAGCCACGGCAGACTTTCCAACCGAAGATGCCAGATCATGTTCGAGTGCCTAGCGATCGACATGAGGGGCGATCGTCTCTTGGCACCTAGCAGTCGACTCTAGTGCCAGACAAGGACGACCGTCCCACGCCACGTGTAAAACCAACATCCGTCAAAGTCTACGAAGACCAAATCTCGGGATGGTGGCCCACATGCATATCCGCAAAAAGGCGCCGCAGGAATAGACTTGACTCCGCCATCGGCGGTATCGATGCAGACACCTCACCTACCGGCTGCACTCCACCGAAAGGTACTAGGTGGGACCTCCCAAGACAGCGACATGGGATGCGTGTTGTCTTACCATTGAATCGCACAGCTGGCTGCCAGCAGCAGCCACGGACTTTAAGGAAACCGACCCATGTGCTAAGACGATCGCCCGCTTATTATAATACAGGAAAGGCGATCGCCCGTTCGGGATGAAAACATCCCAACTACCTCCGCTTCTATAAATAGAGGACTTTCAGTATTTGGGAAAAGGATCGATAGAGAGAGAGAATAAAAAATCAGACTTACTACAGTTGAGTTCAACACAGAACCACACAGCATCTCCTCTTTGTTATAAGAACTCACAGAGCATCAACTCTGGTTCTTCCGCCAATCAATAGCACTCAAGAGCTAGATAACTAGGGTCTTTACACTCATTGTAATTGTACTCTAACATTAATACTTGTACTCTAACGTATTTCGTATTAATAATATCTCGCGAGAGCATTCAAGCCCGGGACTAACAACCCCGGCAAATCTTGTGTTATTTATATTCTCTCGGACGTGCTCTCGCATTTTGTTTGTTACTCACCCGTAGCCATATCCAGCAAATCACTCCATATAATATTTTGGGTAACAACAACATGTTTTTAGAGAATCGAGTATTCTTTCTGGTTGTTTTATTTCCGCTGCAATTGTGTATTTTGAACTGTGTTTTTATCCTCTGCGCGTGTATTTCAAAATGGCTTTCTGGTATTTTTACCAACTCGTGTATAACTTTCAAATTGCCCCTTTCGGGTATCTCGTAAACATGGGTTATTTCGTTAAACCTTTTTTCCTAAATTATTTTATCGGTACGTATAAGTGGTGGCTTAACGTACATTTTGAAACTGTTGAGTTTTGGCGTTTTCGCCTTGTACTTTCAATTGACATTCTATGATGGTATTTGAGAACTATGCTTTGGAAAATATGTTTGAGTATTTGCAAATATTACCATCATCGGCCTTTTGGTGTTTTTAAACATTTTTGAAATGATTTTTAGCTTGGTGGGTTCCGGCGCGGGGCCCACAACGTTTAATATCCCGAATGGTTTTGGGGGTGTTACAGAAGATGGTATCGTAGCTTGGGTTTTGTGAAACCCAGGCATGTGTGTTATGTGGCTCTACCAGTACCGTAATAGCGTGGCTTTTGAAAATGATTTTCTTGACTTTGAGTCAAATCGATTTTTGGAACCTCCAAAAGTTTTGAGATATTTTCAAAATGCTATTTGTGATATTGGTCTGTGTTGAGACTTCATATGGGGGTGGTTTTCTAGTATCACGGGAGATCATCGGCTTCACGTACTTGTAAGTAAATCATTTTGATTATTTGCATGTGGCCATGATTGATTGCTTTCGTGATGAGTTGAGAATTTTGGGTTGATCTGTTGTCTGTGACAAGATTGCAAGTTTCGAGGACGAAACTTATTTTAAGGGGGGTAGTATATAATACCCGGATTTTCAATATAAATTTTTCGCGTTATTTTATCTGAGATATATTGGATAGCTTGGTGTCTATACATTATGGATAAAATAAATTCAGAACTAAGACAGCTGAATTGGTATAATTGTCGTAGTTGGTCGACAATTACGTTTGAGGGTATCGTGTATCAGGATATCATACTTTTGATATTGGGTATATCATATGAGAATATTATTGGAATGAATATATTTTTTCAGTATGCCGTATGTTCGTATTCTGTATGCCGAGACATTGGACAAGAATGACTGAAAATGGCTAAGTACAGCCACGATAGCGCACGCTATAAGGTATGTTTAGCGCACGCTACGAAGTATGCGTAGCGCACGCTGTTGTGTCGAGAATTATACTCTCCGACCGGCGATTGCCTCGGAGATCGGGCGACCTAGCCACTACCGAGCAGCCGAGGCAGAATTGCCGACCAGCGACCAGGCGGCCTAGCCTTAGCCCAGCAGTCAAGATAAATCGGCCAACCGAAGGTCCCAGGACAAGTCCCGGTGCCGAGCGATCGACATCAAATACGATCGTCTCTCGGTACTTGGCGATCGACTCCTGGCTACCGACTAGCGGACGATCATCTCCAGGCACTTGCCGACTGACCCTTGGTGACCGACCGATGCCGACCCTCAGCGACTGGCCGATGCCGACCCTCAGTGACCAGCTAGAGACGACCGCATCATGCCGATAGTCATCCAGTCGGCAAAGGCCGAGCCTCAGGACTGAACCCACGTGCAGAGCCGAGACAAGATCTGCATTTCACGGATCGTTGATCACAGCCTGTCAGCATCCGTCCACCAGCCGACAGGCCCGCCGAAAGTTGTCAGTAGGGCCGCATGTGACAGAGACCCCGGACGCGTGCTGGCTCCTCATTGGACCGCACAGCTGGCTGCCGGCTGTAGCCTTGGACTTTTGGCAGACTGCCCATGTGACCTTTAGGACGATCGCCCCATTATTATAATGGCCGGAAGACGATCGCCCGCCAGAAGACAAGGCTCCTCAGCCTCTATAAATACAAGGCAGCCTGCACTTGTCAAAGGACCGAAATTCTTACTCTCTGAACTCTCGGATTTTTCCTCACTGAACAAGCACTCTCTGCATTCCCACGAGATTTCACCCAGCACTTAGCTATCTCCTACTCTTGGCAACAACTATCTTTTAGTTCTTTCTTCTCTCGGCCTCTCTCATCAAGAAGACGATCGGCAGGGACGAAGAACACCGAGCTTCGCTCAAGAGCTGGATTAACAGAGTCTTTTTACACTCATTGTACTTAGATTTCTCACATTAATACTTGTATCCATGAATATTCGTATTAATAACATCTCGCGAGAGCATTCAAGCCCGGGCCTAACAAACCCGGCAAATCTTGTGTTTATTCATATTCTCTCGGAAGTGCTCCCGCAAATTGTTGTTTGTTGTCCGTTCATTCCAGCAGTATTTAATCTTCAGATAAATATTTTGGGCAACAACAATTGGCGCTAGAGGAAGGACATCTAAACCTTCATTTTTATTCCTACCGTCTCGAAGAACACTCACTGTTCTCCGGACATACACTTGAAGAAACACTCACTGTTCTTCAATAGAAAATCCTTCAGAAAAATGACATCTGCAACGACCTCCAAGAGAGCCACCCTAAGATCCGCCAGAAATCTCGTTCCGGCCCGGACCGAATCCCATCCCACGGCGGAAGGCGACCGTGGCGACGCTAGGCTCTCACTCCCGCCCCCGAGGGACGGTTCTAGCCTCTCACTCGATCAGTTCCAGACCGCGGAACAGATTGAGGAGGCTATAGCCATCCTCAGGGAGCGACGGAAGGCCTACGACTCGCCCACCGTCACTCCATCGGCCCTCTGCCGGGCAGGCAAGTGGAAGCTTAAGGGGATCTATGTTGAGAAATCGACAGAAAGCCCCGAGCCGCAGGAGAAGGCTCTCGTGAGGCGGGACGATTCCGTCTTCAGCCGCCTAGGGAGGGATCCCTCATGGCGACCCGGGCACTCAGGCCCCAAATGAGACATCGGAATCGAATCCTTTACCAGAGTTCGGCATATCCGACTCCCGTGAGACAAGTCGGTCGGCGAGCCCTGCCGCCCAAGGAAGGAACCCACCGGAAGGGAGCTCGTCATTCACCACGGGCTAGGGGATCGCACACGATCGCCTTGGTTCGCGCCCGAGAGCCAATCGGCGAGATCGGGGCGACGACGATGGCCGCCATGCAACGCCAGCTCGACGAGATGAAGGCGCTCTTGGAAAATGGGGCAGGCGCCAGGAGATCGATCGTTGGGCCAAGTGAACCACTCACGGCTCAGATCGAGCTCGCCCCGGTCCAACCAACGATCAATCCCCCACAAACACCTCTATATGAGGGGAGATCGGATCCGGAGACCCACTTGAGCAAGTTCCGGATCTACATGACCGGATGCGGAGCGTCAGATGCGACCAAGTGTCGGATGTTCCCATTAACCCTAGGCGACCTCGCCCACAGGTGGTACATCTCACTACCACCCCGCTCAATCAATTGCTTTGAAAAGCTGGCAAACGACTTCACGTCGTACTTCGCCGCCAAAGTTGTTCGGCCAGAAGGTCCCTACCGCGTGATGAAAATCAGGCAGGGAAAGGACGAGTCATATGAAGATTACATCGACCGGGTAGACGAGATAGTCCTCACCGGCGAGCCCATCAGCGACGAGCTCGCTCTCCACTCAGTCCTGAGCAGATTCCACGGACGCTCGCCCATGTTCAGGCACCTCACAAAGGATATCCCCCCGACCTACTCGGTCTTCCGCGGCAGAGACGCCGTTTTTCTGGCCAGGCAGAGGATGCTCTCCCTCCACTTAGGCGAAGGACCCTATGGAGAAGAAAAGGCGCCATCCCATGTCCAGAAGAAGGCGGTCGCCAAGCCCAGAAAGGCGGTCGCCAAACCGCCGGGCGAGTTCAAAGACTTCGAGGATGTAGAGATCCACCTTCTCCACAACCTCAACTTATCTCCGGCCCACATCTTCAACGCAATCAAGGGTCGCGAGTGGCTCTCCAAACCAAAGCCGATAAGGGACCACGGTCATCTAGACCGTAGCAAATTCTGTGCCTACCACAAGAGTCCCGGCCACAACACCAGTCAATGCCGTGACCTCCTCAGACAACTCTGGCGACTGTTTGAGGAAGGCAAACTGGACAACTTGGTCACCAAGCCAGAGCCTAGGACGGAAAGGACCGGAGGGCGCGAGCGCCGACAACACGAGAGAACTCCTCCCCATCCGGTCGCCAGAATCGAGCATGATCCGGAGTACTCTGATGAGTCGGTCCCTCCGATCAACCCTGGCGGTCGGATCAACATGCTTCAAGCAGGAGGTGGAAACCTCGGGGGCCTTTCCCCGGTTTCCACCTTGTCAAACAGGAAGCGAAAGGCCGATCTGAGGGCGTTTGCCGGGGTCCATGTCGTGGTACCTCCGGAGCCGACCATTTCTAAAGACGCACTCATCACCTTCTCCAACAAAGACAGGGAGGGAGTGCAATGCCCCAAAGAGGATGCACTGGTAATCTCCGCCTGTATCCTTGGGAAGACGGTCGATCGCGTGCTGGTCGACAATGGGAGCTTCTGCAACATCATATTCAAATCCGCCCTAGACCAACTCGGCAACTTAATCAAATTCATCAAGCCATTCGACACCGTACTCCAAGGGTTCGGCGACAACACAGTCCAAGCCTACGGGAGGATCAAGCTCTCCGTCGAGCTAATATGCTTTTATGATCCCAAGGTTAGGATTACTAGGAACCTAAGTTTTGTAATCATAGATAGGCCCAGCATCTATAATGGGTTCCTAGGTCGCCCCTTTTTAGAAACCTTTGAGGCGGTCGCCTCGTCTTTCTTTTACTGTATCAAATTCCCCACTGCCGATGGGACGGTCGGTACTGTAAAAGGAGATCAGCTAATGGCAAAAAGATGTTTGAGTTACTCCTATGTCTTTACTGCTTTCAATACTTCCCATAATATGTGTAACATTGAAACGATCGACGATCAACCCATGGAGATCGACGAGCCGAGCGCATCATACCAACCGACTCAGGGGACGCCATCTCGGTTCGGTTAACGGACGACATCGAGCCAAGGATCGGTTTCGAGCCAAGTATCAACATCAGTCCAAGAATCGAGTCCGGAAATCGTTCCAAACGAGAGGCGACCGTCCCCGTCGAAGAGTTGGAGAGTATAATGATAGATCCGGATCATCCAGAACGGGAAGTACAGATCGGCGCAAGCATCGACCGCGAACTAAAAGGGGATCTGATCAATTTGCTACGTAAGAACATCGGAGTCTTTGCCTGGTCGCATCAAGATATGGTCGGCATAAGTCCTGAGCACGCTTGCCACTATCTAAAGATCGACCCGGCAATGAAGCCTGTTCACCAAAAATGTAGGAAATTCGGTCCCGAAAAATACGCGGCGCTTGACGTAGAAGTCCAAAAATTACTCAACAACAAATTAATTGGGGTAGCTACAGACGAACCACAATGGGTCGCCAACGCGGTACTCGTCAAGAAGACGACTGGTTCCTGGAGGTTATGCATCGACTTCACCGACCTCAACGCGGCATGTCCAAAAGATCACTTTCCGATGCCTCATATTGATCACTTGGTCGATAGCATGGCAGGTTGCGAAATGATGTCGTTTATGGATGCCTTCGCCGGATATCATCAAATCCCAATGGCGGAGAAAGACATAAAACACACATCTTTCCACACGGAAAAAGACATATATTTTTGGGTCCGAATGCCGTTCAGCTTGAAAAACGCAGGGGCAACCTATCAGCGACTAGTCAACAGAATGTTCGCCAATCAGATCGGCAAGACCATGGAGGTCTATATTGACGACATCGTGGTCAAAAGCCTCAAGAAGGAAGATCACCTCAATGATCTCGCCGAGACGTTCGCCATCCTCAGAAAATTCAACATGAAGCTAAACCCCAAGAAATGCAACTTCGGGGTGGGCTCCGGGAAGTTCCTGGGGCACATTGTGAGTCAAAGGGGGATCGAGGCGAACCCCACCAAGATATAGGCGATCCTTGACATGCAGGAGCCGCGAAACATCAAGCAGGTACAACGCCTCACAGGTTGTCTAGCCGCCCTCAACCGTTTCATATCTCGACTTGGCGATAAAAGCAAGTCTTTCTTCGCGACCATCAAGAACAAGAAGTTCGCATGGACGAAGGAAAGTCAGATAGCGTTCGCCAAAATAAAGGAATATCTATCTAGCCCCCAAATCCTGGCTAAGCCAATCCCCGGTGAGAAATTATTCCTTTACCTAGCGGCCTCGGAGGTCGCACTGAGTGCCGTTTTGGTGCGAGCGGAGGTACAAGTCCACTTGCCGATCTATTATGTTAGTCAAGCGCTCCACGACACTGAAACACGCTACACACCATTGGAGAAGATCACTTATGCCCTTGTCATGAGTGTTCGTAAGCTAAGGGCTTATTTCTTCGAACATCAAGTGGAAGTCCTGACAACTCTACCTCTAAGGCAAGTCCTACATCGACCGGACACCAACGGGCGACTCCTCAAGTGGTCGCTGGAGATCGCCCAATACGGTATCACATACGCCCCTCGCACGGCGATCAAAGGCCAAGCTCTGGCGGACTTCGTGGTGGAATTAACTTTCCCTCACAGTCCGACCCAGATCGGACGACCCGCCTGGAAGTTATATGTGGATGGCTCGGCGACCAATTCACGAGCAGGGGCAGGGATTGTCCTCATCAGTCCCAACGGACAAAGTTTCACTAACGCTGCGCGTTTCAGTTTTTGTGCGACCAACAATGAAGCCGAATACGAAGCCTTGGTAGGCGGGCTCGATCTAGCCCTCGCCCTAGATGTTCGTCGCCTCCATATCTTCATGGACTCCCTTTTGGTCGTGAACCAAGTCAAGGGAGAGTATGAGGCGCGCGGCGAACAGATGTTCAAATACCAAGATCTGGTCGCCGAAATGTGCACAAAATTTGAAGAAGTGCTAATCGAACAAATCCCGAGAGAGCACAACTCCCAGGCCGATGCCCTTTCCAAACTAGCATCATCGGATGGGGCAGCCGACTTCTCCAATATCCAAATCACAAAGTCAGCAAGGCCGGCGATCGAAAGAAGCCTGGTTACCATGGTTGCCGTCGCCAAGGAGAACTGGATGACTCCGTTCATCAAATACTTAAAGGACGGAACGGTCCCTGACGACCGTGTTAAAGCTCGCCAACTCCAACTCCGTGCGACCAGATATACCCTATTGGACGACCGGCTTTACAAGCGAGCCTTCAGCCTTCCTCTCCTCAAATGTATTACACCGGAGGAAGGTCTGCTCGTTTTAGCCGAGATCCATGACGGGATTTGCGGAAACCATGCGGGCGGGCGAGCTCTCATCCATAAGACAACCAGGCAAGGTTTTTTCTGGCCATCACTTCAGAAGGATGCGATCGCCTATGCCAGATCGTGTCATAGGTGTCAGATAAAGGGCCCCAACATTAAACTATCCCCCGAACAGCTCACCTCCATGTATAGCCCTTGGCCATTTGCGCAATGGGGTATCGACCTTATAGGTCCCTTGCCGACGGCTCCAGGGGGCTGTAAATTCGCCATCGTAGGGTCTACTATTTCACCAAATGGGCTGAGGCCGAACCGCTCAACAAGATCGGCCAAGAGCAAGTGATCAAGTTTATCTGGAGAAACATCGTGTGCCGATTCGGTCTGCCCCAGGCCATCATCTCCGACAACGGAAAGCAGTTCGACGGCTTAGAAGTCATGCAATTCTGTGAGAAATGGGGAATCAAAAGATTGTTTTCAGCACCCTATCACCCTCAGACGAACGGACAGGTAGAGGCTGTGAACAAGATGCTCAAACACACAATTAAAGCACGACTCGAATCCAGGCAAGGGCGATGGGCGAGCGAGCTTCCAGACGTTTTGTGGTCTTATCGAACGACGACCCGTAATTCAACCGGCGAAACCCCATTCGCCCTCGCCTTCGGAACAGAAGCGGTGATTCCTTCGGAGATCGCCATCCTCAGCCATCGAACAGAACAAGAGATGACGACCGACAACGATGTGGCCCAACGAATCGACCTAGACATGCTCGAAGAACGACGACTGACCTCAGAAATGAAGAACACAATCCACAAAAGGAGAGCCGAGAAGTTCTTCAATTCAAAGGTCAAAGAAAGAAGGTTTCTAGTGGGCGATCTCGTCCTCAAGAAGATCCAAACCCGCACAGGCGTTTTTGGTCCGAACTGGGAAGGACCTTTTAGGATATCTAAATGGCTGACTAAGGGAGCCTACGAACTTGAACATCCTGACGGTACCCCGGATCAATACCCCTGGAATGTCGTGCATCTGAAAAAATACTACCAGTGAAAATTTTGTATTCAATTTCAACTGCCCAATGTACAAGGAATATAATGAGATTTTTTCCTATCCCATCTATTCTGGCGATCGCCCCACCAGGCATATCGCATACCGCCGACGATCGTTGATCATGACGATCCGAGGTAGAATCAATGCAGCCATGGTCCTGGAGGTCGATGGAACCGACAGCTTCGCCCATGCAAGGTTCCTTTGGGCTGAGACCGTCCGCCCTTCGTCTAAATACGAGGCCGGCGTAGCCAAAGGGCCCTCCAAAATGATCAGGGTACACGTTCGCACGTCCTCAAATTACGTCATCTAACATGATGTACTCGGATAAGGCGACGCGTCCCTACCCCGTCACACAACGTATACCGTCGAGGGTCGTCATCTAACATGCCGACCCGAGGTAGAAAGGTGCTTACAAAGCCGCGGACGTGGAGTCAAATAAACTGACGACGCCCCGTGCAAGGACTCCTCCAGACCAAGATCGCCTACCTTTCGTTTAAATACAAGGCAGGCGCAGCCTAACGGAGGACCCTCACAATAAAGTGAGTCGCGGGATAGGCAATGTCCTTCGCATACAAAGACACGGTTGTGGAGATCGGTCCATCGAACTCCGCTACCGTGCACGATCCCTCAGAGTCGGCAAAACTGAAGATAGCTCACCTAACAAACTAGTTTTTGTACCCTTACTTACGATAAGTAAACAAAAACAAGGGGGCAGTGAATAGGGGAACTAGTCTTAAGTGCAATCGAAAGAAAGGAACCGCACCCGATCGGCTTCGCTCAGATACACGCAGGACGATCGCCATTGTTCAAACAATATCTACAAGTAAGAAT
Organism: Orobanche coerulescens; assembly: GCA_033398695.1. Lineage (NCBI taxonomy): Eukaryota > Viridiplantae > Streptophyta > Magnoliopsida > Lamiales > Orobanchaceae > Orobanche > Orobanche coerulescens. Next base: position 46,663,452 of record CM065802.1, on the reverse strand, counting down.
TTCGATTCGAAACATTTCAATACATTCGACATTCAAACAACCAGTCAGACGAACAAGACATCGGATGCAATCATACACATACTTGTAAAAATTGCACGCAAACATTCAAGAGCGATCGTACATAAAAAAGACAGTGCGAAAAAGGAATATTTCATTCATTATCAAAAGGAGTTCGTACAACATGAAGCCCGAAGGCAATACAAAGAGAAAGCAAAAATTACAAGATACAAGGAAAACAAAAATATCTCTCAAGGCCCTGCCGGCTGGTCATCGCCCTCAAGTTGCGGATCGGCTTGGGCCCCCCCATCGGCCTCAGGATGAATGAGTTTGCCAGTATACCAACTCAAGTCGATCCCAAAGTCGACAAGGTCAAGGATCGGCAAAGAGAACTCCGGGTGCAGAGGGTGCTCAAGCACATAAACCTTGAAGCTCTCCATAAGAGGACCGACCTCGATCCCTACCTTCTTGGCGGCTCTGACAGCATCGGCGTAGGCCAAATAATAGGCGAACTCGCCGACGAGCGCCACATTGAGATAGGGATCGGTCTCGATCGCCTTCAGCTGCCCCTTCAACTCCACGGTCGTCTTCTCAGCCTCCGCCAGCTCGACCACTTTGGCGGCGTTCCCCCTTTGGCCTTCTCCAGCTCTTTCTTCGCCGCCTCCAGCTCACCGCTGAGCCGATCCACCGTCGCCTTCAGCCCGGCCACCTCCTCCTGCGAAGCCGCATGCTTCCGGCGGGTTTCTTTCTCCTGATCACGGAACCGGTCGGCAGCCTCCTTGGAGCGGCTCGGCTCACCTTGATCGGTCAACGTCCTGTTTAGCCTTTTTGGCCGTCTCCACATACTCCTTCTCCATAGACTGGATCCGGTTGGCAAACTCAATGTTTTTATTCCGGGCGGCCTCGAGGTCGCTATGGAGACGAGCAGTGGAGGGTCGCCTCTCAAAATCCCTAGCAGCTTGGATGGCCATCGTCGCCGTCTGGAGAGCCAGGGCAATGGTCGCCTGCATGGTATCTCCAGATCGCCGACGAGCGATCGCATCAAGATCGGTCGTCCAAGCCTTAGGCAGAGAAGTGATAGCCTGCTGGACGTAAGTAGGGACGTCGAGGGACTTTTGAGGAGCCTTACTCGACAAGAAGTCCAGCACCATAGGAGCGACATCCGGGTCAGCAAGACGGACCCTGCAACACAAACCAAAGAGACCAGGGAGTTAGTCTATATCTCACTCAAAATGCCTAACTCGGAAATTTCGATCTTTTCTTACCTGTTGACCAGCTCGGGATCGCGGCCAAAATAAGGCTTGCCCCGAGAGGTTTCCGCCTCAGCGATCGCCACCTTCTTTGTGGGGCCGCCCGATGATCGGGAGCCGGACGCCGAGGGCCTAGGGCCTGATCCCTCTGTCATCGGGATGGCAGAAATAGGAGCCGCAGTAACCGGAGGCTCAAGAATGGACACATCCGCCTCAGTAATCGGCAGGGACTCCTCCGACCTCCGCCTCTTGCGGCGCTGAAGTTGTTCCTCTTCCTGAACCACCGGCTCGGCGACCGGCATCTCAGCAAGCCTTATCACCGGAGCAGGGCGAGACGTCATCGCAGGAACGCGACCAGTCTTCTTACCCAGGTGAAGGCGACCGATGAGTCCTGGGTTAGACATGGCAATCTCTGGTGGTGGCTCGGCAAGTCGGGGAAAATGAACCTCTGTCAAAGAAGAAGTACAAACAAGTTAGATAACTACTTAAACGCTGCGACCTCCTGGAGGCAATCGTCAAGCAAGGGAGCACCACTTCAGCTCATACCTGGAACTTTCAAGTGACGAGGGAAGCGAAACAATCGAGCCCCAAACCGATGAAGTTCGTTACCAAGCGAGCGAACGTCAATGAAGGAATCCGGCAAGGCACGAATCCGCTCCCAAACGATCAAGAAATCGAAAGGGAGATCGCCGATCGCTGGAACGAGAGGTCCTGCAAAAAGAAAACAAAATTAGATCAGTCCAAGACAAGCTCAATCAAGGGGAGAGTTAAAATCCTTACTCGGATTCCTCTCCCGAAAAGTGGTGGGGATCTCCAACTCCTCATTCGTCCTGTCACTCGATGCCGATCACCACGCTCCGCCGACCCAGCACCACTTCGCCAGGTCGCTTCTGGACTTGTTCGGCACACCGAGGACCATTCTCCCCATTCGGCCTTGGATATGATTGCCGCCGATCGACCCTTTCTGTGCGGCCAGTTTAAATAGATAATTCATCTCCAGCGCAGTAAGGAGGCGGAACAACCGGTGACCGCCAAACAGTGTCAACGTGTAGATGACCTGTAGCCAAGCGTTCAGCGTCAGTTGAAGCGGTGCCAGATTCCAGGCGATCAACAAGTAGGAAACGGTGAATGGCATAGGGAATCGCAGGCCGGCCTCCACAATCATCTCGCTGACGGTAACCATATCCTCGGGCGGTTGATCGGCACGTTCATTCTCCGAAGGCACGTGCAGGGAAACGTCAGAGGGGATGTGATATTTTGCCCTCCAACGGCTCAGGTCTTTCTTGGTCTCCGTACTCCGGATCTTTCCGAGAGTCCACGGAGACGGGTCGGCGGCCCGAAAAACCATCCGCTTCACATGTTCATAAGGATGAGCGGCGGAGTAGGCTTCGAAGTCAAATTCCGGACAGGGTCCGGCGATCCCCTCCATAATCTTGGCAAAGGCCATATAGGCGGGGCCAAATACACTCTGCCGTTCCCAAGTTAACCGCTCCAGTTCGTCCTCATCCGCCGGTGAGCCCCCCTGCTCCGCCATCGCCGCCGTCTTCGCCACTGCGGCCTCGTTGAAAAGCTCTTCGAGTTCTGCGGGTGCAATCCCCGCACGAATGGCCTCAACGGCCGTTTCCATGTCGACTCCAACGGGAATCTCCTCCTGGCCAGGCGAAGCCGCGGCGGTAGAAGAACTTCCGGTCTCAAAGGTTTTGGATCCTCCCGACATATTATAGAAAGTAAAAGGGGAGAGAAAATTGATTTTTCTTACCTAGAAAAAGGAAGATGATCGGCACAAGAAGCTCCGGAAATTTTTGCAGAGTTTCGGCTATGGATGCAAGGACGCGTGAAGATTGAAAATGAGGAAACCCTAGCCCTTTTATAGATGGAGGCGGGGGTCTAAGTGCAAATAGGTGAAATTTCGATGGATGGATCGCAACCGTCAGAGAAGGGACGCATTAAATGCGGCACTCGAATCCCGCGTACGCGTATTTTCGAGGGCACGCCAGCCGACAAGTCTGACAAACCGTCGGACTCTCCCAACAACGGCGCGACGCGTGTCCTTGCAACGTTTCGAGAGCCCGTCTTCATTTCCCGCTGCTCCCGGCGCAAAAGGAGATCGTCCAAATTTGAATTCAGATCGGCTGATCGGCTAAACATCGGCGATCGCCAACAGTGCCACCTCACCCCGTGTTTTCAACATCGAGGCGAGCTCGGGGGAAATTGTTGTGCGGCGATTAAAACGCCTCGATAGGCGATCGGCATCACGATCAGAGAAGCCAACCATAGAAGACATACTCTGGGCAAACGCCCAGAGTTCGGCACAATACGGCGACCGTCTTTTGGTACCCAGCGATCGTCTTTAGATATCTGGCGATCGTCTTTAATGAGCGAACCAGAGGCGATCGTCTCGTGCCACGTATGGATCCAGCATCCGTCAAAGTCGTCGAAGACCGAATCTTGGACGGTGGCCCACGTGCGGATCTTCAAAGGGCGCCGACAGATAGGACCTTTGACCCCACTGTCACCTACCACACCTACCGCTGTGGCCGCGAAAGGTACAAAGTGGGTCCTCCCGACAGCCTACCAGACGCGTCTTGGCTTCCCATTGGCTCACGGTGGCCACCAAGGCCCCAGACTTTAAGGGAACAGCCCCACGTGACGGGACGATCGGCCATCTTATTATAATATAGAAAACGGAGGTCGCCCGCGATCGCCTGAGGGGTCCCAACTACCTTATCCCCTATAAATAGAGAACTCACTGCAGTAGCCAAAGAGACGCGATTTTACCGTGAATACAGTGCAAAATACACACAGAAAGAGAATCAAAGACTCTTCTGGAAACCACTCATACATTCATAGTGATATTCATACACACTTATCATACATCCCAAGCAAGAACTCACAGATTTACATATCTGGTTCTTCCGGCAATCTACGCGCTCTACAGCCTAGATAACTAGAAGTCTTTACACTCATTGTAATAGATTCTAACATTAATATTTGTACTCGACAGTATATTTATTAATAACATCTCGCGAGAGCATTCAAGCCCGGGATTAACAACCCCGGCAAATCTTGTGTTATCTATTTTCCCACGGAAGTGTTCTCGCATTTGTTTGTTACTCGATCATTCCAGCAATACTATCTTCGGATAATATTTTGGGTAACAACAGACGGTATATTGAAGCTTCCTGGATCCTTCAATTTTGGCGGAAGCTTTTTCTGTAGAATTGCGCTGCACTCTTCAGTCAGTGCCACCGTTTCATATTCCTCGAGCTTCCTTTTATTTGATAAGATTTCCTTCATAAAGTTCACATAGCTCGGCATTTGTTCCAAGGCATCATCAAATGGAATATTTATATGCAGTTTCTTGAAGACGTTAAGAAACTTGGAAAATTGCTTGTCCAATTTCTGCTTTTGCAAACGCTGTGGAAACGGGACGGGTGGCACATATGCCTTTGGATTGTCAGGAAACAGTATCGAGGGTCTCGAATTTTGTGATTCCTCATTCACCGAGTTTTTCTTCTCCTCATCCTCACTTCTCTTCTCGTTCCTCTCGGGCTGGTTACACACTTCTTTCCCGCTTCTCAAACTGATGGCATTAATACTCTCTCTGGGATTCGTTTCAGTCGTACTTGGCAAGGTACCCTCCGGGCGAGCTGTTAATACATTATCAATTTGGCCCATTTGGACCTCCAAGTTGCGAATAGAAGCGGAATGGTTTTGCAAGGTCGCCTCTGTGCGGGCCATGAACTGAATCGTGTTTGCTGCCAATTTCGCCATTGCTTCCTCTAGACAAATTTTTGGAGCGGGGGGAGGTTGTTGTTGGTACTGAGCAAACGGAGGTTGGTTTAAATTTTGTCCGTTCTTCCATGAAAAGTTAGGATGATTACGCCATCCCGGATTATAAGTGTTGGAGTACGGATTATTTTGCCGGTTCCCGTTCCCCACGAACTGAGCTTGTTCCATTGGAGGTTGCTCGAAAGGGTTTCCGACTTGGCACTCTGCGCTAGGATGAGATACGTTGCACCAATTGCACGATTCAATGGTAACAGGGGAAGGAGCATGTGAAAAGGCTTGAAGTTGCTGAGTTAATGCGGCGACTTGAGCTGATAATGTAGAGATCGGATCGTTATTGGAGATTTCCATAACTCGTTTCGGGTTTACTCGTTCGGACGGCCATTGACAAGCATTCGCAGCCATAGCTTCCAATAGAGAGTGTGCTTCGGCCATCGTTTTTCCCATTAAGGCACCTCCAGCGGCTGCATCAACAAGAGTGCATGTAGAGGCACTCAATTCGTTATAAAAAGTCCGAATTTGTAGCCAGTCCGGTAGGCCATGGTGTGGGCATCTCCGTAGTAAATCCTTGTATCGCTCCCAAGCCTCGTGAAGCGACTCCATATCAAATTGCCCGAAAGTAGTGATCTCGTTCCTTAACCTCGCCGTCTTCGATGGTGGGAAGTACTTAGCCAGGAAGGCTTGCGCTAATTCCGCCCAAGTCGTGATAGAGCCCGGCGGTAAAGAATTTAACCAAAATTTGGCTTTCTCCCTCAAAGAAAAAGGGAAAAGCCGCAGACGGATAGCATCATTGGTTACACCGTTGTTCTTGAAGGTGTCACAAATCTCGAGAAATGACGTGATATGCGCGTTGGGGTCATCGTTCGCCAATCCACAAAACTGTCTTGCTTGCACCATCTGAATAATAGCCGGCTTGATTTCGAAATTGTTCGCCTGGATGGTTGGACGCCGAATTCCCGAAAAGTTCGCATTGATTTGCGGCATAGCATAATCGCGGAGTGCTAATGCCGGTTGAGCTTGCTGAATAAGGTTGGTTGCTTCGTGATTTCCCGTGTTATCGGCCATGGTGACTTTTGCTGGTAGCTCTCGTTTCTCCTTCTTGCTTCTCCGAAGAGTGCACTCGAGTTCGGTATCCAAAGGTAGTAGGCCTTCGTTACCGAATTTTCTCATGCACTAACCGGAAATTCCTGCAAGGAAAAACAAATAAATAAAATTACACAATAATAAAAAATTGTTCAAACTAAGACTAGAAATACTGAAATCGATATTAGTAGAATAATCAGTCCCCGGCAACGGCGCCAAAAACTTGTTGCGGATTTCGTTTAACGCAAGTGCACGTTATCGTAGACAAGTAATAAAGTGATAAGTCAGATATCGTTCCCACGAGGACTGAATTACTAAATACCGATTTATGAGTATCCTAATTTTATTTGAATTGTCGAAATTTTAGGTGCAAGAAATAATTAAGGAAAATTAACAAAAGCAAAGAATAGAAAAATCGATTATGCAAGGGAAGAAGATCAAATATGGAATCAATCTAGGATTATGAATCCACCTCGGTTTATCCGAATTACTCTTGATTATATGAATTTAATGATTTCCCAATTTATTGAAGGTGGAGATTGCTAAAATACTCTACCGCCTCTCCCGAGGTCAATAGATTTTTCTAAAGGCGAATAACGCACTCTATTCCTAGGTGAATTAATTCGACAATAGGCAAAAAGCACAAAATCTCCAAAAAAAGGCCACGTAGTTCCTATGAGTATATTCCTATCTCATAAGATAAAACGATTCTCACCAATTATTTTCCTCACCAACTCTCCTCTCCCGATTCGAGTTGCGTAATTAAAACAATTCAATTATAGGCCACACAATTGAAAGCATTAAGAACAATTGGGAAAACTCAATAGAAAAGGGAATTGAATTAATAATCAAAAGTTAATTCATCAAAACCTCGGTTTCATCAAAATCCTAGAACAGGGTTTTAGCCTGACATGCTAAAGAATAAAAATACAGAAATAATTGAAGAAAGCATAAAGATCAAACGCAGTTGAAGAGCTCGGATTCCTCCGTTCTCTAGCTTCCGCTCTCTGCTCCTTGGTGGTTTCTGCTTCTCTTCCTTGATGATGATCGATACTCCGATGATAATCTCCTCAATTATGACCTTAAACCCTTATTTATAACTCTCATCAGCCTACCAAACGCGTCCGTGTGATTAGGTCGAGAACAGGCTCCAAAACGGCCCAGAAACACAGCAATTTCTATCAAAACCGCCCCGTGGGCCGCGGCTCACTTAATCTGTGCCGCGGCTCACCCTGCTCAGCGCCTATGCCTGGGCGTCTTCTTTCCTTCCTGGGACGCGGCTCAGCTTCCTTGTGCTGCGGCTCACAGTACAGTTGGTTTGGCACTTGCTGGTTGCCTTCGTGTGCCGCGGCTCACTTGGTTCGTGCCGCGGCCCCAGGCCAAAATTTGCCGTTTTCGCCTGTTTTTCATCGTTCGAGCTTCCGGACTCCAATTTCCTGCCAAACATAAAAGAATAGTGCTTTAAAGGTTCATTTATGCAGGTTTAGATACAAAATGGATAAAGAATAATGATAAATAAGCGTATAAAACTACGCCTAACAAGGCTCCCGGAGATTCAACAATCTTACCCGGAGGCACATCACTTCAACAATTACACACAACAACAAGCAAATACCAGAACCAAACAACACTAAACACCACAACCTCCTTCCAAAGGAGTAATAACTAATATCACACAACGTCACATATTCCCCGAAAAAGTACACATATCGATACACAATCCTCGGCAAGTGATCACGGTCTACTATATCCACGAGATATAATTACAACATCTTCCCACATACGAAACTAACACACATATTCCAAAAAGACATTAATTCACGAATCATACGAGTTATCTTTTGAAAGACAATATTTATCGTGAACATACCGATCCTTTTTAAAGTTCATTAAACATTCGGATTGCACATAAAATCATTTACCAACTATTACATCTACGAAACACGAAACGTATGGGCAAGATACTTGCCTCGATATCACGAGCAACGGAACGACGAACGGACATGGTCGGATAGCCCTCAAACTTCCAAGAATGACCAAGAACTCGACAATCTCACGAATACTACGAAAATAACATCACCACGACTAAGTAACACTAATCGGAATCCGAATCAACCCGAAAAACAACAAGGATCCGAGGGTTTCTTCAAGACGATCAAGAATCAAATCCCGGGTGATAAAAATCGATAAACGGGTTACAAAATCCGAAGATCATGACCAAGACAACAAGAATACCATAAACAATTCATCAACCACGGATTAAATCGAAGAATCATGAAGAAACCCCCAAATATTACACAACTAGGGTTCTAAGGAAGAAAATACCTCGATCCGATGAAGAACAAGGATTTGATGATAATAAAACCGACAAGAATCTTCCAAAACGCCTTGGAATCGAGTGGAATCGACCAAGGACTCCCCTCCTCGTCTCTCCCGTCTGATAGCCGCCACAGGAAATGAAAAATGCCCACAGATGAGGTCTGGCCGAAGTTTAGGCCTATATATGGCCGACAGTGTTTCGGCCGTAACTGGCAGTGCATTGCGGCCGTAACTCGATCAACGCTTGTATCATACGTAGTGTCCGACGCCTTACGCACGTAACGAGACCACTTACATCTGTACTCGGCATGGCCTTACGGCCGTAACCGAACTCCCAGGGCCACTGCCCGAAATCTGCCGATGCATTACGGCCGTAACCGGCCAATGCCTTGCGGCCGTAACAGGATGACCCTTACGGCCGTAACTGAGTCCTCCCAGTCCAGGGTGTGTGGGTGTCTTACGGCCGTAACGCGACCCAGCCAGCCCTCCGACTACCCGGCTAGAGACTCGACGACGTCTCGATCACGCAAACACACCGACTATGATCCAAAACAATAATGAACAGGCTACGAAACTCAACGTACCACAGTACAAGCACACGATTCAAAGGACGCGGACGACAACAGTCCGTTCGACCGGAGAAAAATTCGACGAAACTGGAACGAAGATCTCGGGTATTACATTCTACCCCTCTTAAAAGAAGTTTCGTCCCCAAAACTTAAAACTTAAAACGATCAACGCAAAACAATCTCAGATAAGACACGCTTTCCATTGCCGACGACTTGCAACGAATCACATGCAGCACGTAGCTGCTACCATCCATGTCGTTACACCAGAACGATAATATAACACAACGAACAAAACCAATACGTTTGACCAACCCAAACATTACATCAATCAAAACGCGAACTAGTCGCTGAATAAATACGAATTTCCACAACCCAAGGGTGGAAAGATCGAAACAAAGTTAATTTCCCGAACTTAAGGAAATTACGAAGGAGTCTGTGTTGGTATTCGGTGCCTAAAATGAAGGCCCAGTAGAAGCGGTAAAATGAAAATTAATTCGATCCGAATCCCTACGAGGATCGATCGAGCTACGTATATACGAATATCAAAAAACGAATTCACAAGAGATATAGAAACTCACCCTTGTAATCCGTTGATTAGATGGATAACCTTCTCTTAAGCTATTCCCCAAGCTTTGCTTGATCTCTACGAATCTATTCCGCTTCAAGCCCTTGAACGATCCAACGCCGAAAGCATTGCGTCTCTACTTGCCACGCGCCGGAGAAACGACCGGAACGACGATCACCTTGCTATCCTCCAAGGATACGGCTAGAGCTAAGTGATGAAGCTATATATGTAAAGATTATTACACTCTAAGTGTTTTAATCTTACTCTCTCTTTATGTCTTGATATTTTTCTCTAAGAAAAACAAGAACAAAGTTGAAGAAGAAGATGACTTGGAGAAAAAACTTTTTCTCTCTCTTTTCTCTCTATGTCTCACGTAGGAATCAAGTGCTAGAAAGTGATTGTCATCATCTTCATTTATTCAACTCCCCACCACTACCAACAACTCATACATGTGGGAATCTAACCCCATCATATATCATAATCCATTAAAGAATGGAACAAGAGTCCATAAGGAAGGTGGGTGTAATATGGGGGGGCGGCCCATGCTAGAAATCGGATGAGTTCGGTTCGTTTCGGACTCCCGAGGGCCTAAACAGATAAACTCCGATTCCGTATCGATGTATTTATATCGATTAATTAATCCAATTAATTAAACATATCAAATACAAAATAATATAATTAATTTCTCCAAGAAATAATTATATACATGAATTAAATTAATCACCCAGTAATTTATTTAATTCATTAGGCCGTAAATCAATTTATCCAATAAATCGATTTAAACATCCAATGTTCTAAAATTAGATATCCAATATCTAATATTCATAATGAGAGAATTAGCTTTATTCATTTCGTCGTCAATCCTATTGCGCGACTCGGTAGGTCCGTCTCAGTCAGCAATGGGAGGAACCAAAGAGTAGTAGCACCACCTAGCCAGCCTGGCGGCCTACACTGTACCCCAACTGAGAATGAATGATTTGGATCATTCAAGAACCATTCTGTCGTGAATACCAGTATAGGTATAAACCCTTCTTTCAAATGTCCCGATCAAGTTATGGGGTCACGGTCAGTCAAACCCCATCTGTACTTGACGCTATGCATGCGTTAATGCAAATCGAGATCATCGAGCTCTCGTGTATCAAATACAGCTAGCTCCAATGCTTTGGCCAAAGACTTATGAACTCATCTGCCAATAACCGCATAGGACATATAACCCGTTCACTAACAGGAGAAAGAATTCTATCTTGGTATTCAGTAGGACCTGCTACTTGCCTATCAAGATGCACGTCGAGATTGACCCCCGTCTTCCGGTTTATAGGGTCGAACTACTCTAATGAAAATCTTGACGTCACAAGCACATCCATACTAAATCCTCAAGTCTAAGGTTCACGAATACCTATCACAACCTTTCGATTCCATCATTGACTGTCCCGGAGTGAAATCCGTGTGATGAATCGAGGGTGAGTCGGTTCGAGTATACTAATCCAATTAGCATACCTATAACGTGTGCTCCCACTAACCATTAGCGTTCGACAGGCACTCTCCATGTCAAAGAACACGTCATACAAGTCTTCACATAAACTTAACGCCCAGTCAAGTTTCATTGACTTGCGAACGATTAAGTATTTGAGCTATAAACCTTTCCAGTGCCGATCCCCTTATCCAATAAGGAGTGGAACATTTTGCTCTCAAATACACGGACTAGTTTCTATATGTATATTTACGAGTTAGGAATGCCAGTAACTACCAGTAAGTAAAGAAACATTCATTGCCTTATATAATTGATTTACATAATTACAAGTGCAATTCCCTCACTCAACATCCTCTGAGTGGCATTCGAGGGCATACTCCTAACAGTCTGAACACTCAACAATCACGATACGATATCAACCAAAACCGAACAATCAAATGATCGAACCACAACGATCGAGACAACAACAGTCGAACAATCATGTTCGAATCACGACGAACAATAAAAACCAAATAACAACCCCGAAGTTCACACCTCGACTTGAGGTGATAGGTGATTTGGTAAAAACGATAAGATATGCATTTACATAAGATTCACAAAAAGAGAACCGAATTCACAAAAAGTCACAACGACACACGGATTAACCAGAAACAATACCACAACTCATTCGAACAATAAAAAGTGAAGAATAGAACAAGTTCAGAAAATATCAACGAACACAAACAAGTCGATAGAGTTGAAAATAGATAAGTTCAACCATCCAGTCCACTTCTAAAAAAAGAAGTTTGTCTCCGAAATTCGAAACAAAGGAAACAACATAACATACAACTTGTTGCTACCCAAAATATTATCCGGAGATAGATATTGCTGGAATGGATGGATAGCAAACAAAGTGCGAGAGCACTTCCGTAGAGAAGATAAATAACACAAGATTTGCCGGAGTTGTTAGTCCCGGGCTTGAATGCTCTCGCGAGATGTTATTAATACAAATATTTTGGGGTACAAGTATTAATGTTAGAATACTATTACAATGAGTGTAACGATTCTAGTTATCTTAGCTATAGAGCGTGAAGATTGCCGGAAGAACTAGATATGATGCTCTGTGAGTTCTTGTAACAACGTTGATAAGCTGTGACGACGGTGAGAGATCGACAGTCTCTCACAGTGTGTATTAGCAGTATGTTTGAGTTCCTAGGCTTGTGAGTCTCGTTGAATCTGTACTGCAGGGAGTTCTTGCCTCTGCCGACCGTCTTTTGGATGAGAGGTGCTGAGAGAGAAATCCTGAGGTTGATCCAAGAGAGGAAACCGAGAGCCTGAAGGAATGTATGCATTTGTATGTATTTCCGTGAATGAAGTTGGAACCTTTTTCCAGTTGCTGGAAGTTCTCTATTTATAGGACTGGGAGATGTTGGGCGATCGCCTTTGCTGTATTATAATAAGCGGGCGATCGTCTTTAGCACATGGGCTGGTCCCCTTAAAGTCCATAGGAGTTGCTGGCAGCCAGCTGTGCGGTCCAATGAGAAGTCTGCATGCGTCTGAGTCGCTGTCACGGGCGATCCCACCTTGTACCTTTCGGCGGGTTTGTCGGTAGGTGATAAGGTGGTGACAGGCTGTGGTCAACGATCCATGAAATGCGGCGCCTGTCGTGGATTTGCACATGGGCGTTGCTTTGAGATCTAGTCTTCGTAGACTTTGACGGACGAAGGTCTCTGTTCGTGGTACAGGAAGGTCGTCCTAAGTCGGGCACCAGAGGCGATCGCTAGGTGCCAAAGTCGATCGCCTTGAGAGTCGATCGCTAGATACTCGGAGGCGGACTATTACCTTCGTTTAGGCGAGTTCGCCATAGCTTGATTGGTTGTGGACTCGATCGTTCGGCCTTGTAGTCGATCGCTTGTCGAGGTGAATAAATCTCCACACAACAATTGCCCCCCAGCTCATTCCGATGTTGGAAACATGGGGTGAGGTGGTTCCGCTGGCGATCGCTGAACTATGACGAGTGACTCAGCATTTTACTGAACTGGAGATCGTATTTGAGTGGACTAGTTTGTACTTGGACGACCTGGTCGGTCGCTGGAATAAGCGGGAAATGATGAAGGACGTGGAGAAGTCTCTGGGGCACGTGTCGGGTTCTTGTTGGGGGATACCGACGGTTAGCTGCGACTCCTCGTCTGGCGCATCCTTGAAAAGACGCGTACGCGGGTTTCAAGGGGGTCATTAATTGCGACGGTTGCACTCCAACCCCTGGGACTCTCCTTAATTGCATAGAAGTCCCTGCCTTCTCCTATAAAAGGGTGCCGGGTTGCAGGGTTAAGACCCTTACGCGCTTTATCGGAGAAGAAGACTTTTGCTGAAGATTTTTCTGGAGATTTCGACTGCTGATCGTCGATCGACTCGATCCTTGGTAAGAAAAGACACTCCTTTTCTCCTCTTCTTATTTCGAGAATGTCTGGAACATCTTCTTCGCACGGAGTGGGCACCACCTCCGCCGCCGGGGATTCGGCAGCCTGGGGAGGATCCTCCACAGATTTCCATCTGGAGACAGCCGCTGAGGCTATTCGCGCCGGTATTGACCCTGCGGAAGTCGAGGCGCTGTTCAATGAGGCCGATGTGGCCAGGGAGGCGGCGGTTGAGCACAGACGCTCGCAGATGGAGAGAGATCTGGCAGTGAGGGCCTACTGAGAGCGACATAGCGCCTTTGGCCAGGTCTATGTGGCCTTTGCTGAGATTATGGAGAGGTTGGCCAGTCCGTCTCCTAGATTCGATTACCGGGAGTACTCGATCGCTCATCCTTATCAACCTCCTAGGGGGTCACTTTTTCGGGCTACGCAGCGATCTACATGGTCCCTTGGCCAGATAAGGAGCTCGGCGACCAGGAAGGACCTGGCCGCCTGGAGGACGAGGTTTCACGTCCCTTCAGATGTGGATCTTTTTGTGCCGGCCGAGAATGAACGGGCCGATCAGCCTCTAGAGGGAATGGTCGCCGTGAACGAAGCCATCATGGAGGTCGGGCTGCGGTTCCCTTTGTCGTCCTCCATCTCCCATTTGCTGGATGCTTGGAACGTGGTGCCGCTCCAGTTGACGCCGAATGCCTGGCTCCAGATCATTTGCACTCTTACCTTGTTCGGCGGTCATCGACTGTACCGCCTTCCTTCGCCGTTGGAGATGAACCACCTGTTCAAGCTGACGGCTCAGAAAGGGTCGGTCGGAGGCTATCATATTCAAGGCTGATCCGTTCGGGTGATCCTCGGAGTCCCGAACAAGGTGCGGGGCAACCCGGCGAAGTGGTTCTGGGTCGGCGGTTCGTGGAAGGCATTGGCGAGCAACAATCCCACGGACGAGCTGAATATTCCTACTGGCTTTCGAGAGAGAAATCTGGGTAAGGGTTCTGACTCTCCCTTTGTTCGGATATGTTCTGAACTGGTCTAATTTGGTTTTTCTCTTGCAGGCTTCCATATTTCGATGATCGACGAGCTGCCTTTCGACTTTTTGATCGTCTGGGAGCGGATACGAAGTTTGCCGGACGACGACTTAGACGCTTGCCGGATCAACAAGAAGAGCCGTTGGATGTCAGCTCGGCTATTCAATTTTCCACGTCATCTCTCGGTGTCAGGTATGAGTTTCTGCGATCTCCAATTGCTTGGCGATCGTCCTGCTTGGAGAGTGTTTCTGACCGTGGTTTGATTGTTTTTTTTTTATGCAGAAGTCCACTTTCCTCGTTTCTTGGAGCCCCCACCGGAGATAGCTATGTCGAACTCTGGAGTTTTGGGCCGCCTTCGCCAGAAGAAGTCATCTCGAGCTCCTCCTGTGGCGTTACCTCTTATTCCGGAGGTGGGGCCTCGCATAGAGCCGATCGCGGCGGAGGAGGAAGTTTGGGAGGAGGGGCTCTGGACGAATCGCAAACGGCAGAGGTTGGGAGAAACTCCAGTTTCTGCCCCAGCCAGTGAGGTGTCGATCGCCGCGCCTCCGATCACCGTTGTTCCTTCGGTGAATGAGTCTACGCCCTCTGTGACTTTCCTGCGGGAGATGGCGACCGCCAAGGCTGAAACCCCTCGTGGGAAACCATACTTCGGCCGCGATCCTGAGAGAGCCGAGAGGTAGACTTTGTTTGTGTGTTGGATTTCGTCATTTACGTGGGAGATGTGCTAACTTTTTTTGTTTAATGCAGGATCCGTAGCATTAACCCATCTTGCCCGCCGATGGTATTGGATTTTCTGGCGAGCCGATATCCTTGCCAGGCCTGCGATGTCCCGCTATATGTCAACCGGGCCGTTTTCGCTTTGCCGAAGGCCTGGACGACCGATTTAGATGCGATCGCTCGTCAGCGATCTGGGAGTACAATGCAGGCTGCTTTTGCTCTTTCTCTTCAGGCGGCTACGATGACTGCCCAAGCTGTGCAGGAGTTCGAGGGGCGTCCTTCCACTACTCATATGCAGGCGGATCTCGAGGTGGATCGGAAAGAGAATGCCGAGTTCGCCGACCGGATTGTGGCAATGGAGAAGGACTCCCTGGATGCAGCTAAGCGAGCGAACCATGAACTTGAGCTGGCGAGACAGGATGCAGAGCAAGCCCGGGCGACGGTCGAATCATGATGCTCCGGGGGACGGAGAGGCCGCACCGGAGGCTGGCGAAGGGTCGCAGGCGATCCGGAGGTTGACGGCGAAGGCCAGGCAAGGGCCTAAGGCTCTTCGTTCTTATTATTTTAGCTTTTTGCCTTGTAATTTTGTAGCTTTCTCTTGTAATACTTAGGCCTTCGGGCGACCGTGTATGTACTTCTGAGACTTCAAGTAATGAAATGAATGTTTGCTTTTTCAGTCTATCACTTGAATGATTGATTTTCTGAGTCTTTTGCTTGACTTTGTACAAATGTGTGAGTAGAGATTGTTGCGTGTATAGCTCCAAGTGAATTGATAAACTCATATAGATAACTTTTACAATAAATTCGATCGCTGCACAAACATCTGATAAATGCCGATCTCCGTATGTAATTGAAGAGGGACGATCGTAGCGTAAATAGCTCCACACTCTTCCCCATTGTTTTTGTTCACTTAGTGAAAGTAAGGGGACGAAAATAAATCGTTGAGTGAGCGGTCTTCAATTTTGTCGAATCCTCAAAAGGCCGTCCATCTCGGTCTTGAGGAGACGTTCACGATCGCGGAGTTTGATGGATCGATCTCCACGACCGTGTCTTGTACGCGAGCGACATTCCATCTGATGGCTAAGTTCTCGTGACTCACTTAATTGGTAGGGTCCTCCGAAGGCTGCACATCGCCTCGTATTTAAACGAAGGGCGTGCGGTCTTGGTCTGGAAGATTCCTTGCGTGGGGCGTCGTTGGATTAATCAACTCCACATCCGTGGCTTGTTAGCTCTTCTTCTACCTCGGGCCGCCATTAAGATGGTGACCCTCGACGGTATACGTTGAGACGGGGGGAGGGACGCGTCGCATTATCCGATAAGGACCCACCACGTTAAGTGATGGACCTTTGAGGGCGGGCGAACGTGTCCACAGATTAGTTTTGAAGGGCCCTCAGACTACGCCGGCCTCGTATTTAAACGAAGGGCGGGCGATCGTGGCCCAAAGAGACCTTGCAAGGGCACAGAGAACGGTTCCATCGTCCTCCACGACCATGGCGACACTCTTCTACCTCGGACCATCAAGTCAGATGACGATCCTCGACGGTATACGTTGTGTAAGGGGAGGATATCGCCTCCCAAGGTTCTTCATGTAGATGACGAACTTTAGAGGGCAAGCGAGTAATCCTCTGATTTGCTTTGGAGAGACCTTCGGCTACGCCCGCCTCGTATTTAAACGAAGGGCGAGCGATCGGAGCCCAAAGGAACCTTGCATGGACGGATCATCGGCTTAATCGATTTTCGCAAACATGGCGGCACTCCTCTACCTCGGACCATCATGTCAGATGACGATCCTCGACGGTATACGTTGTGCTAGGGGAGGCGATCGCTGCCTAGGTCCGTCATGTTGATGACGAACCTTAGAGGGCGAGCGAGTCATCCTCTTTTTTAACACGTTTGCTCAGGCAGTAGCCTTTGATTTGATGAGGCGGGAAATCGGGGAGAGACTTCCGAAGTTCCCTTCTCTTGATTGAGGCATGTAGATATGGTCGCCGAGGTTGATCGAGGGTTCGGATCGTATGAGCTTTCCATCCTGTTCGCGTTCGACCCGGGCGACCGTGTTGGGAGATTGGTGGGTCTCCAGCTAAGCCAATAAACTGTCCAACTTGCCCTCCTCGAACAATCTCCAGAGTTGTCCGAGGAAGTCGCGGCATTGGTTGGTGCTGTGGCCAGGACTCTTGTGGTAAGCACAATATTGATTGTGGTCCAGATGACCGTGGTCCCTTATCGTCTTTGGCTTGTTCAGCGGTGCACGCCCCTTGATGGCGTAAAAAATGTGGGCCGGAGTTCGGTTGAACTTATGGAGGAGATGGGCTTCCACATCCTCGAAGGCCTTGTGGTCGCCGGATGGATTGGCGACCGTCTTTTTGGTTTTGGCAATCGCCGTCTTTCGGACAGGAGGAGGCGTTCCCTCGCCTAGGCGGAGGATGAGTAGCCTTTGTCTGGCCAGAAAGTCGGCAGCTTTAGCGCGAAAGATTGCATAGGTTGGGGGGATGTCCTTCATGAGATGTCTAAACATGGGTGAATGACCGTAGAATCCCCCCAGGACCGAGTAGAGAGCGAGCTCGTCGCTGATGGGCTCGCCGGTGAGGACGATTTCGTCTACTCGGTTGATGTAATCTGCATCGGATTCGTCTTCCCCCTGCCTGATTTTCATCATGCGGTGGGGGCCTTCGGGTCTGTTGACCTTGGCGGCGAAGTATGAGGTGAAGTCATTCGCCAGTTTCTCAAAGGAGATGATTGATCGTGGTGGTAGCGAGACGTACCACCTATGGTCCAGCTCGCCCAAAGTTAACGGGAAGATTCGGCATTTGGTTGCATCTGATGCCCCACACCCGGTCATGTAAATTCAGAACTTACTTAGGTGGGTTTCGAGGTCCGATCTCCCTTTATATAGAGGCGTTTTGGGAGGAGCGATCCTTGGTTGCACGGGGGCCAGCTCGATGTGGACCGCGAGTGGCTCGGTTGGTCCGATGATCTTTCTACTGGTGCTTGCCCAGTATCGAAGAGTGCTTTCATCTCGTCGAGCTGGCATTGCATAGCGGCCATCGCCGTGTCCTGGCTGCTCGCGGCTAGGCGCTCGGAGCGGGAGCCGAGGCAATCAAGTACTGACCCTCTGGCGTTCGGAGCGGGAGTCAGACGGCTGACCTGTGTTCGGTTGGGAGTCGGGTAGGCCGAACTCCTGGTGACGAACTCGGATTCTGTCGTCTCGTGGTTGGGGCCAGAATGCCCCGGTCGCCATGATGGGTCGCTTCCCAAGCGACTGAATACGGAACCGTCCGGCCGTGCGAGAGCCTTTTCTCGCGGATAGGGGCTTTCTGACGATCGCTCGCCCAGTAACCCTTTGAATTTCCATTTGCCCACGCGGTGGATGGCCGAGGGAGTTAATGCGGGCGCCGCGCATGCTCTTCGTCGCTCCTTTAGGATGGCCATAGCCTCCTCGATCTGTTCCTCGGTTTGGAACTGGTCGAGTGAGAGGCTGGGGCCACCCCTCAGGTGCGGGATCGAGAGTCTCGTGTTACCGCGACTTCCTTCTGCTGTCGGCTGGGGCTCGAATTGAGCCGGGATATGGTGTCCGGCGGTTCGGAGAGCGGCTCTCTTCGACGTGGTGGCAGACGTCATGATTCTGAAGGCTTTATTTGAAGCGCAGTGAGTGTCACTTCAAGTATATGCCCCGAGAACAGTGAGTGTTCTTCGGGATGGTAGGAATAAAATTGAAGGTTTAGATGTCCTTCCTCTAGCGCCAATTGTTGCTACCCAAAATATTATCCAGAGATAGATATTGCTTGAATGGATGGATAGCAAACAAAGTGCGAGAGCACTTCCGTAGAGAATAAATAACACACGATTTGCCGGGGTTGTTAGTCCCGGGCTTGAATGCTCTCGCGAGATGTTATTAATACAAATATTTTGGGGTACAAGTATTAATGTTAGAATACTATTACAATGAGTGTAACGATTCTAGTTATCTTAGCTATAGAGCGTGAAGATTGCCGGAAGAACCAGATATGATGCTTTGTGAGTTCTTGTAACAACGTTGATAAGATGTGACGACGGTGAGAGATCGACAGTCTCTCACGGTGTGTATTAGCTGTATTTTTGAGTTGCTAGGCTTGTGAGTCTCGTTGAATCTGTACTGCAGGGAGTTCTTGACTCTGCCGACCATCTTTTGGATGAGAGGTGCTGAGAGAGAAATCCTGAGGTTGATCCAAGAGAGGAAACCGAGAGCCTGAAGGAATGTATGCGTTTGTATGTATTTTCGTGAATGAAGTTAGAACCTTTTTCCAGTTGCTGGAAGTTCTCTATTTATAGGACTGGGAGGTGTTGGGCGATCGCCTTTGCTGTATTATAATAAGCAGGCGATCGTCTTTAGCACATGGGTTGGTCCCCTTAAAGTCCGTAGGAGTTGCTGGCAACCAGCTGTGCGGTCCAATGAGAAGTCTGCACGCGTCTGAGTCGCTGTCATGGGCGGTCCCACCTTGTACCTTTCGGCGGGTTTGTCGGTAGGTGATAAGGTGGTAACAGGCTGTGGTCAACGATCCATGAAATGCGGC
This sequence comes from Orobanche coerulescens, assembly GCA_033398695.1. Taxonomy (NCBI): domain Eukaryota; kingdom Viridiplantae; phylum Streptophyta; class Magnoliopsida; order Lamiales; family Orobanchaceae; genus Orobanche; species Orobanche coerulescens. The sequence continues at coordinate 46,643,724 of CM065802.1, read as the reverse complement.
GCCTGTCGCGGATTTGCACATGGGCGTTGCTTTGAGATCTAGTCTTTGTAGACTTTGACGGACGAAGGTCTCTGTTCGTGGTACAGGACGGTCGTCCTAAGTCGGGCACCAGAGGCGATATCTAGGTGCCAAAGGAGATCGCTTTGAGAGTCGATCACTAGATACTCAGAGGCGGACTATTACCTTCGTTTAGGCGAGTTCGCCATAGCTTGATTGGTTGTGGACTCGGTCGCTCGGCCTTGTAGTCGATCGCCTGTCGAGGTGAATAAATCTCGACACAACACAACTAGTAGACTACACTCCTCAGGTACTCCTCAGAGTCGATCCTGATGTCAGTGCTCAAGTCCGTGCCTCGAAAGGATCGTTGACCAACTCGCAAAACTGAACTCGGTGTCCCTCGAGTCCGCACTTGTAACACGTTAGTGGTGGAGAAGGACAATGTGCACGAACATGTCCCGACACATTGCAGTTAAAACACCTCCTAGCTTTACCAGGAGTCAAAGCAGACGACTTGGAACTCTCCGTCCCATGCATCGAGTTATGGAGCTTCACAACGGAAAGACTACGATGTTTCAGACTAGAAACATCAACTCCTGTACCGTCCATAAGGTCATCGAACTTTCTCTATTTCTTCGACTCGGGCACACATTCCGACGATAATGAAGCTAGCTCATAGGCTAGGGCTCGATCCTAATAATCTCTCAACGAAGTGCAAGTGAATCCCGATATATACCGGCGAATCTCCGGCTTCATACGTCTGTCAAAATGAAGGATCTTCTCTTTTTCGGTCCTTACCCGATCTCGCACATAACTGAGTTGTTTGCTATAGTCAATGATAGCCTGCGACACTGATATATCTTGCGGTTCTACCAAATAAAATTCACGAATCCTCTGCTCTATAATCAGTTTCGGACAGAACTCAGCTTCCATAAATGCTTGGAACTCCGCCCACGTGCACCATGATCATGAGGTTTAACAGCTTCCTACCAATTAGCGGCATCTTTGTCAATAAGGTATTGAGCGATAGGTACCTTCCGCTCTTCGGGATAATCGACAGCCTTGAATATCTTTCCCACTTGGAAAAGTAAACCATCCCAGCCCAATGCATCCACAGCACCGGCGAATCGAGGGGGATTCATACGAACCACTTCCTGAAGCCATTGATTTACATCGACGTTTTGAGTTGTGTCAGTGTTGCGTTGAACCGCCTGGGTAAACTGAGTCATCTGTGCTGCTACTTGTTGCAATATAGTAGCAACACCCAAACCAATATCGTTCCCAGTAATATTCTCTCGATCCCGCATCTGATCCCCGTGGCCATCCGTACCACGGTTGCGACCACGACCTCTGCTCCTCGGCATATTAACAAGTAACCACCTAGCGCAACGAAAGATCATAACACATAATCACACAATAATTGTTATCATCAAACAGCACACATGGAATCTACTCACAAATGATCGACTGCAAAAGTTAGGCCCGACGGCAAAAATGCAGTCCCAAACTTTTGCCCAGCTAGAAAGCGCGCTCCACAACAAAAGATGGTGTGCGCTAACTGTACAAGTTTGGCAACACATACATACTCACCTCCCAACGGTACTAGACCGGAGGTTGCAAATAAACAACAACGTACAAATCCAAACGCCACCAGTTCATATTCTTATAACATTACACAAATAACCATCAAAAGTTAATTAATATTCCAAACCGGATTTCCACCTCTCGGTCAAGAGAACTATCTCAACAAGTGCATACCGAACGACTCTGCGTTTACATCACCAATTTGATCACAACTCTGAGCATTATAGTCAGAATAACAATAACATCATTACCACATACCTTTTAACCGAAATTCATGAAACCGAAAAGTTGAAAGCGAAAATCACGTCTTAAGTAAATATTTGATATACCTCGTTTGAGTATTTAAAAATCAATTTTTGAAAATTTGCAATGCAAGATGAAAATACAATATAAGTAGTTTGAATTCTCAAAATTTCTGGCCTCGGGGTCATCATACGAAAATCAAACCCTTTTTCACTCTTGAAGGATATTTTAAAACGAAATTTACGTGACTTCCCAAAACAATTAAAGTTTTTTTTTTAAATATCACGTTGATAAACTTTCATTGAGTAACCATACCTGTCGCTCGGTAGGTATCCCCGGTAAATCATCGGGAAATACATCGGCAAACTCCCATATAACAGGCACAGCCTCCGCAGTCTTCTTCTCTTCATCACCGCGCGTATCTATCACATATGCTAAATACCCCTGGCCACTGTGCTGTAAGTACCTCCGCACTCTCGCAACCGAACATATCGCTGAGGCCCGCCTAGGCGAGTCTCCCTGAACCAGTAGTTCTCCCCCACTTGGGGTTCGAACTCGTACTTGTTTGCGATGACAAACAATCTCAGCGTCAAAAGCATCCAACCAATCCATGCCCACAATCACGCACAACTCACGCATAGCAATCGGAATCAAATCTATAGGAAACCTCACCCCAAAGTGCATCCTCGATACACGTCCATAACCATCAAGGTCCTGACATCAGCAACCTCAACCACAAGTGGATAACCTAACCGACCTGCAACTCGGCCCAAACACTCGCTAAAACTGTGAGATACGAATGAATGAGTAGCCCCTCTATCAAACATCACTACAGCAGGCACCGAGTTAACTAAGAATGTACCTGATCATACCGTTTAAACAAAACAATTACATACGATAATCAAATAGCCAAAAAAGGAACAAGTGATGAAATATACCTGTCACCACTTCAGGCATAGCATGTGCCTCCTCCACTTTCAGTCTGGTGCACTCTACCTCGGGCCGCCTCGGGTCTAGCCTGACCCACGCTGCCATCAGTAATAAGCAAGGGGGTAGCTACAGGGTCTCTTTGTGCCCCACCCCCGCCAGCAACCCTCGGATTCGGGAAATTTGCCTTGATGTTGACCGTCTGTTTGCAGTTAAAACAGACCATCAGTGGTACCCTACAATCACGGCCAAAGTGTCCTACCTGTCCACACTTGAAACACTTGTCATCTCTCTTTCCGTTACCATCCTTGGGCTTAAACCCACCGCTCCTCTGACTCGAGCACGAGTCCGAGAACTTCGTCTTCTTTGGAACAGCCGATATCGGTGCCACGATTTGTACTGCTTTTCTCTTCTTGGCCTGTGTCTCTAGCTCAAGTTCATAGTCTCCGGGCAGCCTCCATCATCGCAGCAAGTGAAGCGTACTGCGCAGTACTCACGAACTCCCTGATCTCTGTACGCAACATATCCTTGTACCGCGTTATCTTCATATCCTCAGAAGCTGCATACTGAGGGCAAAACAGCGCCATATCCGTGAACTTTCTATTCATCTCCTTCACGGTCTCCGTAGTCTGTGTGAGCTTCAAGAATTCTTTAGCAATCCTCTCCATCTCCACTGGAGGCACATACTCCGCACGAAAACGTACGACGAACTCCTCCCAGGTCAAGATAGTGTGCTCAGTAAGCGTCAATGCAGGAGCACACCAGTCTTTCGCTCCGTCTCGTAATAGGTTCACCGTGAAATGAACCTTCAGGTTCTCCGAACAACCACTGGTAAGGAATGCACATTCCATGTCTGAGATCCAGCGCTTGCTGGCGATTGGGTTCGAGTCTTCCTTGAACTCTGGAGGAGAACAAGCAGAGAGATCCCGATACTGAAACTCTCGCGCTCGGGGCTGCCTACCAGTAGGGGGTGGCATCGCCGCGATGCGCTCCTTCATCAACAATACCACTTCATTACAAATGGCGGTAATAATCTCGGGGATCGCCTCCCCAATAGCGTGCGTCACCTCAGCTGCAATCATCTCATGAATCTGCTCAGCAGTAAATCCAGTCCCAGCATCTGACTCAACATTGTTGCTTCATCTCGTGATGGCCATTCTGGGTAATAATTACAGCGATTTATTAGCATACAATAAATCATGTTAACTACGCTCACGCTCAACTCCTCGAATTCTCCGTGACTTTCCCCGACTCGAGCACGGATCTGTGCTTCAGATAGTAGGAGCTCTACTACTACCTTCCACACCTATCCTTACTCGTTTTGAGTCCCATCCCAGAGTGCCCAAGTAGTTCCCTCCAGACGGTTATACCCATATGCCCGTACCAGTATATGAAATCACTCTTCCGGGCTCACTAGTAATTTCACCCAATCCCACTACCCTTGCTATAACGAAAACCCCACTAGTCATGATGAGTCGCCTCATGAATGCACAGTTGCATACAGTGTGAAATTAGATAGACATTCGAATAAAAGATTCTATACCACAACGGTTGGACTTAAACAAGAGCTGCGCAATGGAACTAAATCCAACATTCCTAGGCTATTTGGTTCCTACTACATACAACTTGTAAGGCATTCACTTAACAACCTATCAAGACTAGCATAATTTCCTACTAGCAAGTAACAAACATGTAGTACAGTGTAATAAGTGCTAACATACATACTACTATGTTCTAGAAAGTAATAAATTACACTAAGTACTCTACCTTTTCCCTTGGCATCAGTTGACTGTACACACTGCGCCTCCGGTAGCCGTTTCTCAAACGTGCTTTTCCTTTCTTAAATTTTCTCAAAAAAATTTAAAAAAAGAAAGAAAAGAAAATTCAGAGCCGAAAACTTGAGTTCAAACACATAGGAATGTTTTGATTAGCTCAAAATGTACTCCGATACCAACTTCTAACGCCCCAAAAATTACAATAAATTTGATTTTTTTTAAAATGCCATTTTATTAGATAAAACCATAAGGGTTGAGAGTCAAATAAACGTTTCATCACAACCGTTAGTTTAACAACCAACCCCAAATAACACAGCGGAAATATAATAATTCTAAACTTGAGTCTCAAAATAAATAATAATAATAATAATAAAGATCTTCTCAACGTGCCAGTGTGTACCGTCACGCCTTACTGCCACTCGCACCTGAAACAGTAATTTATAGGAAAAAGGGTAAGTACGAAGCTTAGTGAATTCAAACACCACATAGGATAGCAATCATATGAACACTACTCCTAACCACAGTTAGATACAAGTAATCCACACATGCCAGTTTGAGAACATATCCTCAACACGCAAACTCATGCAAGAACAACTGTTTATATAACCATCGGTCTCCCCGAATTCACACAACACTGTATACGTGTTTCTCGGTCTCCCTGAGTTTATAAGACACCCATATACGTACTTCTCGGTCTCCTCGAGTTTTCATATGGCACCTACGTCCATACTAGATGCCACAGCCTAGTACCACATACAACAAAATTAACTAGCACACCCACGAGCCACAGTAATGCGCATATAAACCCTAACCTACGCAGTGAGAGAACTCACCTCGAAAATCAAAGCAGATATCCTCAAACAGCAATACGAGTCCGCCAACTCCAACTCACTTCTTTCCACCTAAAGAAGTGTTATCAAGCGTCAAAGTGAAGTCCTAACCCAAATTTGTAACTACAAGTCTAAACGTGTAATTTCCAGCTTTAGGTCTAAAACTACGGATCTGATCGTGACCTGTTTAGCCTCCATTACACTCAAAAAACCCGAATTATTATTCCACACATAGAAAGTTCCATGTCTTATGTTTCCAGGGACATATTGCACGCATGCATTCATACGAGGTCCCTACTATTTTATATGCATTTTACAAAACATACTACCCAAATAGTAAAAATCCGGACCAGTCTGTACTAAAGGCTAATTTGGCCCCAGCTAGAGTCCTTATTAATTTTTATGCGAAGAGTAAAAAACATACTAGACTCAAATTGTGTGATTCAGGCACTAGTTTCACCCAAATCCGAGCTCCCTAGATTTTTCTATGGAATATACAAAATAGTGGCAGAAACAGCGTCTCTCACATAAAATGATAACTTTAGTTTTCATATTAAGGTTTATGCGATTCGGGTTAAGAGTTTAGGCATTAGGATTAACGGCGATGACAGAAAAACAAACAAGAAGAAAAAGCTTACCTCATGATGACTACGTAGCCACAGTCACAACGAGGTTCCGGCTTCCTCCCGACTGTCGGTTCCTTCTCTCTCTCACTCTCTTTCTCGCTGAATCTCTCTCTCTTCGGTGGTCTCACGATGGCAGCAAGTAAGGAGGGGGACGATGTAATACCCACGATTTTCGTTCCGATTATTTTGGATTTTTTTCCGGATATTTCCCGGTTGTCGAGTGTCAGTATTATTTTCTCGACAACTGATTTTGGCGTTTATGACCGTAGGTGATGATTGGTTATCCGTTGTTTTCATTTCGGATCGATGATGTTGTCCCCGAGTGTTTTGTCGTGTTCGTTCCGTGTGATTTTGGAAAATCGAGTCGTCGAATCATGGTGGTCGGGCACTGGCCGGACAGTTGGGGCACTGGCCGGACGAGTGGAGGCACTGGCCGGACAGGTGCAGGCACTGGCCGGGCAGGTGCAGCAGGAACCGGCGTAGCGCACGCTACGGCCGGAACATAGCGCACGCTACGGCCGGGAGGCAGCGCACGCTACGACCGGTTAGCTGCGTGCGCTAGTTGGCCGAGATAGTAGGGGCAGAGAGGTTCTGGACTCGGGAGGATCGGCAGGTAGCGCACGCTATTGTCGGACACTGCGCACGCTACGGCCGACAGGTAGCGCATGCTATGGCCGGAAGGCTGCGCACACTACCTGGCCGAGCCAGGAAGTCTCTGGATTGCAGCCCGGGCCTACAGCGTATGATGGCGGGCCCTGGCTGAACATTCTCGACCATGACCGTCTGTTAGCGCACGCTAGCTCGGCAGCCTAGCGCACGCTAGGCTGCACCAGTATATATATGGCCAAGCAGTCCAGTTTCAGTCATTTTTTCCATTTCTCTCTTTCTCTTCCGCGGCTGGATCCTTGGGGAACTCGAAGGCATGTTGTTATACAATTAATCCACAAAGTTTGGGAGCTCATATCATCGATTAATCACTCCATAACATCCTTCAATCCAGCGAATCAAGGTTAGTTTTCCTAAAATCCTAGTTTTGGGAAAAATAGGGGTTTTGCTTGATTTCGCCCGTTTGATCCGTGATAACTTATATTTGTGATGGATTGATGATTATTAAGTCATATTATACCAATTTCCTTGTTGATCCATGGTTCGATTGCTAAAGATTCTTCGTTTTGTTGAGTTCCTAATCGGTGCCTTGAAGGTGTCCAGTGAAAATCCTTAGAGGGGGGTTTTGGGCGTTCTACGATTATTCTTCCTCGTACGATCATTGATTATTGACGGTATGATCTTAGGGTCAGGTTCCTTGCGAATAACTTGAGTCGGAACCCTTCCATTCGCCGTTTCCCGATCGGTTATGTTACCGTCATTTCCGCCGGAGAGTTGTGGGTGTTCGAGGTTTCCCGGTTGAGCCATGTTCGTCGGAGTTTCCGGTATCGACTATCGAGTCAAGTATCTTGCCCATACATTACATGTTTTGTGAATATAATGGTTGAAAATTGACGATATGTGCTAAATGAATGTTTACAACCTTTTCTCAAAAGAATCGGTATATTTACAATCATCGTTTTCTTAAAGGACGACTCTTGTGTTCGGGACTTAATGTGCTAATTTGACTATGTGTGTTAGTGTTGAGTATAGGATCTCCCTACTTTCGGGTAATGTCATTATATGTGAATATGTCGTCGGTAATTTATGGTTAAATCCTTTTGTTAAGAATTGTGCGTGGGGTCATGTGGTTGTCGGTGGATATGTGAGTTGTGTGATATTGGTTGTGTCGTTCGGTGTTGTTGAGATAAGTGTGTTTCTTTGTGGATAGTATTAATTCTGGGTCGTGAGTATGTGTTGGATATTTGGCCATTCTAGCAAAATACCTAGACTATATATATTGTAATTGACTCTTGAGGATTGTGGTTTTGGAAATGAGAATTGATGAGAGTTGTAAGGTTGTTCTCGGGAACTCTCACTCGGGGATTGACTCGACGGGGTCACACGGGGACCTGGTGGCTTAGCGGCTGGACCGGGTCGCGAGGGTTACTTCGAGTGGGCATTCTCACCTGGGGATTGCTCGATGAGGCACACAGGGACTTGGTGGCTTGAGGGCCGGACCGGGTCGCGAGAATTGCCAGAGTGTTTGTATTGATGATTAATTGTGATATGTCCGGAGTATCACAATGCTTGGTGCTCGAGGTCGAGAGACATTATATATTGAGTCTTGGTGTTTGGCTAAAATGGCATAAAAATAATGTGTTATGTGTAATGTGTTTTTGGCAGTGAATTGAAGTGTATGAACGGGTCGTGGACCCTGTGTTTGGTGATCGAAATGATCGGGTTGTGGACCATGTGTTTGGTGATCGGAATGATCGGGTCGTGGACCCCGTGTTTTGTTAACGTATTTGTATTTTGGAAAATAAACTTTGGGGCTGTGACCCTAAGTGGATTTTGATAAATTAAGAACTTTCAATCACAAATGTTTTCAAAACCCCCGAGATTTGGAAGTGTTTACAAAGTGCTTATTTGTTTCGTTTTACTTTCAAGACTTAAACTATTTTTTAAATCAAAATATCTCGGGAAATCTTTTGTTGTATTCTCGGAATGTGTTATGTATGGGTCGTATTTGCACTTCATACTTGTACTAGCAAAACAGTGGAGTTTTGCTAACCCCCGAGTATTCGGGGGGTGGATGTCTGTTTTGCATCCAGGTACATGCAGGTTTGGGAGCGAAACACAGGATCGGCGTGAAGGATGATGAAAGGCGAATGATACTAATCACATGAAGGCCAGTTTTGGATGCAGTCAGTCGGAGTTCGTGTATGGTCTTTTCTGCTGTCGTACTTTTTGTTTGTGAGTGTATTTTACCCTTGCATAGGTATGAGTCGAGATAGAAATGTGTATTTTTTACTTGTATGTTAGTAACGAAAGACCAAGTTGGTCTACGGATTTAATATTTTATCATGTCGGTATGTAATTTATTGTGTGGTTTCGATGTCTAATCTGGTGGATCCTCACGGAGAGGGTCTGCGGCGTGTAATATTCCCGGTTTGATTCTGGGGGTGTTACATTTATGGAATCAGAGACTTGGTTGCGGAAACCTAGGCTGTCGGGTCCAGTAGGGTATTGTCGTGTCTTGTCCTGTCAGATTGTGTCTGTCTAAGTCGTGTCGCGACGCGTCGTCTGTGATGTCGGCCGTGATTAGTATCAAGGTGCAGCCATCATCTTCGCGCGACCTGTGGATGTAAGTCTCCCTACTATATTATGCCTTGTGATATACGAGCTTGTATGATTTTGTGTTATGATGTGGAGTTTAAAGGTGATTTGTGATTATGTGGTCTATGTTGTTTGATCCTCGTATGATGCTAGAATGAAAGTGGTGCCAGTGTATATGTATATATACACACATCCTGGTATAAGTCATTTTTACAAGAATAATAGTCTTGGTGTGGTTACGCAAAGAAAAATTCATCAATGTGATATTTCAAAACTTTACATGTTTTTGGGGAGACACGTAAATTTTGTTTTAAAACATCCTCCAAAGGGAGGAAAAAGCTTAATTTTCGTATGATGACCTCAAGGTCGAAATTTTTGGAGAATTCAAATTGCCGATATTTTATGTTCATATTGTATTATAAGTTTTCAAAACACAATTTTTAAACTCAAGTGAGATCTACAAAATGTAGTCAAGACGTGACTCTCGCTTTCAACTTATCAGTTTTATGGTTGTTAGTCGAGAAATACATGACGATGTTCTTGTTGTTCGGGCACTGTTGCCAGTTTTAGATTAAAACTGTGATGTGAATGCTGAGTCGCTCGGTATGAGTTAAGACAGTTCTCTTTATTAATAGGCGAGATTTCGATTTTGGATGACAATTGTCTTTTGATGGTTGCTCATGAAGTGTTAAATCGATGGCTTTGAGATTCGAACGTGTTGTCGTTTATTTGTGACCATCGATTCTAGTAATGTCGTATATATGTTCGCGATCATATTGCTGAGATGGAGCAGCTAGCGCACGCTGAGTGCGAGGCTAGTGCGCGCTAATGCAGCATGGATAGCGCACGCTAAATAATTGTTGTAGCGCGCGTTAGTTAGCTGGGACAGAGGCTAGAGAACCGCATTTCTTTTAACTATTAGGCCTAACCTTGGCAGTTGATCACCCGTAACTGTATTCTATGTGCGTTGTCTAGTGATGACAACCGTTTTGTGTGAACGTGTGTTGTGACCTTTCATTCGCGCTAAGTGATAATTGATTTTGTTCGGTGAATTGATAAATTATGTCTGCTGTGTGTGTGTGTGTTCGAAAATGTTTTTCTGAAACTTTCATAAGTTTGTGCAAGTTGCGGAAAATCAAATTTTGAAACTAATTTGACGTTGCGATTAAATTGGCGGCTTCGTATGAACTTTGAAAATTGTTTGAAATTTGCGATCCAATAAAACCTCGACGGTATTGAAAGAGTTGTTTTAAAGTACCTTGAACGTTTTGTAAAATGTTACCGTCGTTGATTATTGTGTAGAGTTGGGAGAATTTTCGGAAATGACTTTTAGCGTACTATTGTATTTTCAAATAATTCGAGTACATGATTTTCAAAAATCTTTCACATCATAAAAATATTTTATTTCAAAAACCAATATGATTTTTATTTTCAAAAATATATAGTGAAAGACGAAAAATCTCACTCGATGTAAAGTTCAAACTCGGATTTGGAAATGTTAGAGTATGTAAGAATGGTTTGATGATCTTACATGGTTAACTTGTTGGTTGTTAACGGTGATGATGATGCATAGAGGCATGATGATTTTGATAATGCCGGTTACAAGGAATTATTATTTTGGCAAATGATTTCAAATGAGACGGTTAAAGTATGTTGTTTACAAGTTTTGATGAAACAACCGAGGTACCAAGAGTACTTTTAAAGTTTATTTTGAATAGCATACAAATCCAAAGATTTTCAAAAGATTTCCTTTAAAAGGATACCTCGTAGATTTTCTTTTCGAGTTGTTATTGGTTACCTTATGTGATATGTCATGCTAAGTTGGTACTTTAGCATATTGTTTTTGCGAAGTGGTGCAATCGTATTGAGTGAGAATACGCTTAGTATGCCGAGGGACAGAGGACGCGGCCGTGGCCGCGGTACAGTTGGTTATGGAGATTAGATGCGGGACCAAGAGGATATGGCCGGGAATGTTGCTATTCAAGCACTTCGTTCTCGTTGTTTAGGTTTCGGGGATGAAACCTCTTTTAAAGGTGATATGATGTAATACCGATATTTTTTTTCTTCTCGTTTCCGTTCGTTCGACCGTATTAAGGCGATTGTGTTCGTTAATGCTTCTGACCTTGTATTGTTTCTCACCTTTGTCATTCGAGCGAGTTCTGATATTGTTCCAAATTGATGTGTATATCGTTGTGATCTTTCCAAGTTCGAATCAATTTCTTGTGAACCGTGTTCGAAATTAACACCTCGTGATTCCTACAAGTTTATTGATGTCTTGATTTGAGGTGTGAACTTCATAGTTAATCGTTGTTGTTCGATCATTGCTATTTGTTCGTCATTATACAATCATTATTGTTTGATCTCGTAATCGTGATTATTGAACATCTAGGCCATTTCGTAATTTCCATAAGTGTTGGGAAATTATCTTTCCATTTGGTCTTCCAAATCTTTGAGTTACTGGAATTTCATACCTTTCAGCATTGGAATCGTGATTTGATTTTTGTATTGCTCGGTTTTATCAACCGCAGCGATTCATGCTCGTTACTTTTCGTAAGCATTCTTGCGTATTGAACCGGATCGTAGTGGCTTTATACTACATGGATCTCTGGTATGTTGTCGAGAGTCACCTTGCTTTTGTTTTAAGTTTCGGGACGAAACTTATTTTTAGGAGGGTAGAATGTAATACCCACGATTTTTGTTCCGGTTATTTTGGAATTTTTTTGGATATTTCCCGGTTGTCGAGTGCCGGTATTATTTTCTCGACAATTGATTTTGGCGTTTATGACCGTAGGTGATGATTGGTTATCCGTTGTTTTCATTTCGGATCGATGATGTTGTCCCCGAGTGTTTTGTCGTGTTCGTTCCGTGCGATTTCGGAAAACCGAGTCGTCGAATCATGGTGGTCGGGCACTGGCCGGACGGTTGGGGGAACTGGTCGGACGGTTGCGGGCACTGGCCGGATGAGTGGAGGCACTGGCCGGATGGGTGCAGGCACTGGCCGGGCGGTTGCGGCAAGAACCGGCGTAGCGCACGCTACAGCCGGAAGATAGCGCACGCTACGGCCATGAGGCAGCGCACACTACGGCCGGTTAGCTGTGCGCGCTAGTCAGTCGAGACAGTAGGGGCAGAGAGGTTCTGGACTCGAGAGGATCGGCAGGTAGCGCACGCTACTGTCGGACACTGCGCACGCTACGGCCGGCAGGTAGCGTACGCTACGGCCGGAAGGCTACGCACGCTACCTGGCCGAGCCAGAAAGTCTCTGGATTGCGGCCCGGGCCGACAGCGCACGTGTCCAGCGCATGATGGCGGGCCCCGGCCGAACATTCTCGACCATGACCGCCCGTTAGCGCACGCTAGGCTGCACCAGTATATATATGGCCGAGCAGTCCAGTTTCAGTCATTTTTCCCATTTCTCTCTTTCTCTTCCGCGGCTGGATCCTTGGGAAACTCGAAGGCATGTTGTTATACAATTAATCCATGAAGTTTGGGAGCTCATATCATCGATTAATCACTCCATAAGATCCTTCAATCCGGCGGATCAAGGTTAGTTTTCCTAAAATCCTAGTTTTGGGAAAATTGGGGGTTTTGCTTGATTTCGCTAGAGATGTTAAACGGGCTCGGGCCCGGCGGGCTGGCCCGTTTAACCCGCCAAAAAACCGGGTTAGGGCCGATATTTCCTAGCCCGTTTAAATCCGGGCTTTTTGGGCCCGGACCGTTTAGCCCGAAGCCCGTTAGGGCTAGCCCGAAACCCGCTAGGGCTAGCCCGAAGCCCGATATATATATATATATATATATATATATATATGTTATTAATTTCAACTTATAGTAATACTATATTTATATAGCATATATTAATATTATATATAATATATATTAATATTATATATGTAATATATATTAATATTATATAAAATATATATTATTACTCTATTTGTTAATATAGTGTATATATATATGTGATATACATAAAAATGTATTTTTTGTTATATTTATTATAGTATATTTGTTACTATATATATAAATATATTGTTACTGTTTTTTTTTTTGTTTATGACTTATAAAAAAATAAAAAACAGATTTTTAAATATTTAGCCCGTTTAGCCCGAAGCCCGTTAGGGTTAGGGTTAGGGCCGATATTTCCTAGCCCGTTTAAATCCGGGCTTTTTTGGCCCGGACCGTTTAGCCCGAAGCCCGCTAGGGCTAGCCCGTTTAACATCTCTAGATTTCGCCCGTTTGATCCGTGATAACTTATATTTGTGATGGATTGATGATTATTAAGTCATATTATACCAATTTCCTTGTTGATCTATGGTTCAATTGCTAAAGATTCTTCGTTTTCTTGAGTTCTTAATCGGTGCCTTGAAGGTGTCCACTGAAAATCCTTAGAGGGGGGTTTTGGGCGTTCTACGATTATTCTTCCTCGTACAATCGTTGATTATTGACGGTATGATGTTAGGGTCAGGTTCCTTGCGAAGAACTGGAGTCGGAACCCTTCCGTTCGCCGTTTCCCGATCGGTTATGTTACCGTTGTTTCCGCCGGAGAGTTGTGGGCGTTCGAGGTTTCCCGGTTGAGCCATGTTTGTCGGAGTGTCCGGTATCGACTATCAAGGCAAGTATCTTGACCATACATTACGTGTTTTGTGAATATAATGGTTGAAAATTGACGATATGTGCTAAATGAATGTTTACAACCTTTTCTCAAAAGAATCGGTATATTTACAATCATGGTTTCTTAAAGGACGACTCTTGTGTACGGGACTTAATGTGCTTATTTGACTATATGTGTTAGTGTTGAGTATAGGATCTCCCTACTTTCGGGTAATGTCATTATGTGTGAATATGTCGTCGGTATTTTATGGTTAAATCCTTTTGTTAAGAATTGTGCGTGGAGTCATGTGGTTGTCGGTGGATATGTGAGTTGTGTGATATTGGTTGTATCGTTCGGTGTTGTTCAGATAAGTGTGTTTCTTTGTGGATAGTATTAATTCTGGGTCGTGAGTATGTGTTGGATATTTGGCCATTCTAGCAAAATACCTCGACTATATATATTGTGATTGACTCTTGAGGATTGTGGTTTTGGAAATGAGAATTGATGAGAGTTGTAAGGTTGTTCTCGGGAACTCTCACTCGGGGATTGACTCGACGGGGTCACACGGGGACCTGGTGGCTTAGCGGCTGGACCGAGTCGCGAGGGTTACTTCGAGTGGGCATTCTCGCCTGGGGATTGCTCGACGGGGCACACTGGGACTTGGTGGTTTGAGGGCCGGACCGGATCGCGAGAATTGCCAGAGTGTTTGTACTGATGATTAATTGTGATATGTACGGAGTATCACAATGCATGGTGCTCGAGGTCGAGAGACATTATATATCGAGTCTTGGTGTTTGTCTAAAATGGCATAAAAATAATGTGTTATGTGTAATGTGTTTTTGGCAGTGAATTGAAGTGTATGAACGGGTCGTGGACCCCATGTTTGGTGATCGAAATGATCGGGTCGTGGACCCTGTGTTTGGTGATCGGAATGATCGGATCGTGGACCCCGTGTTTTGTTAACGGATTTGTATTTTGGAAAATGAACTTTGGGGCTGTGACCCTAAGTGGATTTTGATGAATTAAGAACTTTCAATCACAAATGTTTTCAAAACTCCCGAGATTTGGAAGTGTTTACAAAGTGCTTACTTGTTTCGTTTTACTTTCAAGACTTAAACTATTTTTTAAATCAAAATATCTCGAGAAATCTTTTGTTGTATTCTCGAAATGTGTTACGTATGACTCGTATTTGCACTTTATACTTATACTAGCAAAACAGTGGAGTTTTGCTAACCCCCGAGTATTCGGGGGATGGATGTCTGTTTTGCATCCAGGTACATGCAGGTTTGGGAGCGAAACACAGGATCGGCGCGAAGGATGATGAAAGGCGAATGATACTAATCACACGAAGGCCAGTTCTGGATGCAGTCAGTCGGAGTTCGTGTATGGTCTTTTCTGCTGTCGTACTTTTTGTTTGTGAGCGTATTTTACCCTTGCATGGGTATGAGTCGAGATAGAAATGTGTATTTTTGACTTGTATGTTAGTGACGAAAGACCAAGTTGGTCTACGGATTTAATATTTTATCATGCCGGTATGTAATTTATTGTGTGGTTTCGATGTCTAGCCTGGTGGATCCTCACGGAGAGGGTCTGCGGCGTGTAATATTCTCGGTTTGATTCTGGGGGTGTTACAGACGATTAGGGTTTGCAGAAGTTTCTTCGATGTGCGACGCAAGGAGACGTGAAATAAAAAGGGAGGGGGGTCGGTTCCCTTCATGGGCCGACCCATGCACATCATTTGCCAAAAATATCCATTTAGTCCCTAAGTTTTTAAAATACTCTCCTTACCACCTACAATAGATAAAATTTAACAATTTAAGCCGCCTAACACGACTTAAATCACTTTTGGCCTTTCCCGTCAATCTCTTTTAACAACATTTAATTAAAGAAAATATTAATCAACATAAACATAATCCATACCGGGACACGGGCTTTACAACAGGCTACTTCCCAAAATGTGCGGATGTCTTACGGCCGTACCCGGCAATGCATTACGGTCGTACCCGGAAATGCATTACGGCCGTACCAGGCCATGTCTTACGGCCATAACTTGGCCATGCATTGCGGCCGTAACCTACCATGCCTTACGGGCGTAACCGACCATGCCTTACGGCCGTAACTCGGCCAGGCCTTACGGTCGAAACTCGACCATTCCGACAGTCCGGTTAGACGTTCGACAACGTCTCGGTCACACTAACGCAATTGGCTATGATTCAAAACAATAACGAGCAAATTACGAAACATAATATACCACACCACAAGCACATATTTAATCAACGAAACGCACACGACAACAAGTTTCACTCGACGAACACTACAACAGAATATATCATACCGTTCATGACAGAAAAACGAATTCCACATAATCATAACGAAACAAAACAACCGACACCAAACGACAAATAGTTCAAGACAACCGGAATTAAAAATATTGGGTGTTACATTCTACCCCTCTAAAAATAAGTTTCGTCCCGAAACTTAAAACAAAGTCATCACGGTGCTACAAAACAAAACACAACGTTCAAACATAAAAAATACCAAATTCATGACACCCTGATCTATTGTTACATGTCTCCGTAGGTTCAACAACCCACACGGAACTTATTCAAAATAAAAACATCACATAATATATCTCCACACGAGAAACAATCCGCATTACAAGCACAAAATACTATCACTAGACATCATTAAGCCCTCCAGAGGTAGGAATGGAACTCATATTCCCTACCATCTTAGCAACGATCTCGCAGTACTAAACTCGATGCCCCTCGCATCCACAATTATAACAGGTCACTGACGGTTTCTTACAATTCGCACGTTCATGGCCCAGAATGTTACAATTGAAACATCTTGGAGAACTACCTGAACTCAAAGACACCAATCTAGGTCTTTTAGATTTTATAGCTGATCTAAGAGTTCCCATACTCATCTGATATGAGGTTTGATATTTTGAAATCCTAATTCCCTTGCTTCCCGAGGCGTCATCAGAAATCTTCTATTTTTTTGCCGTAGATAGAGACTCGGTAGACATTATAGCCATTTCAAATGCTAATGCTCGATCCTAATAGTCCTTCAATGTGGTACACATAAAAGGAGTCATACACTGTCGAACATGAGGTTTCATATGCATATCAAAATAACGAACCTTATCTGCCTCACTTCTCACTTGCTCCCGTACATAACATAACTGCCGATTATAATCGACTATTGCCTGAGATATTGACACATCTTGGGGTGTAGCAAAGAAAAACTCGACATCCTACGCTCTTTAACAAGCGGCGGACAATACTCGGCCTCCATGACAGTATTGAATTCAGCCCAAGTAGCTGCACGATCACTAGGCGCTACGGACTCCCACCAGTCTGCAGCTTTCTCGTCGAGTAGGTATTGAGCAATAGGTTCTCTTCTTTCGTCCGGACAAGCTACAACATCAAATGTTATGTCCAACTAGAAGAGCCAGGTCTCCCAACCTAATGAGTCAGAAGAACCTACAAAACGAGACAGGTGCATTCTCATCACATCTCGTAACTACTGACTAGCTCCATTATCCCTATCTGGGATCTTATTCCGATGCACGGTTTGATTCATCTGTGCCAAATGGTCAATCATCCGACGAAGGATGGTGGCGGCGCCACTGTCAACATTACCTCCGGTTGATTGCCCCTGATCACGCGACTGGTCATCTCGACCATCCATACTGAGCTGATTGGCACTCGACAACGAGCGAGTCACCCTCTCGTGCTCCTGTTTACGACCACTACCACGACTACGGCCTCGACCTCGGCCTCTCGGCGTACTGAACGGACAACCGTTCAGAGCGACAAAACAAACCCACATAATCAACATAGGGCAACAAACAAAAACACAATAAAATATTCACTATGAGTCATTACACGAATACACGAACTATCACTGCAACAATAGAATTCAAATTCATAAGTAATTCACTTGGCTACATCAACAAAAACATACAACCTTTACCAAAACAATCACGGTCAAAACCACATACATATCATTGGGGTCAAACATTTGTAACATTCCTTAAAATAAGATTTTCCGAGGTATTCGTTCAAATGATAGTATTTTAAAACTTTGAATTTGAACATTTTTTTGCTGAAATGAAATTTTTGAAAAAAATACTTTTATTACCTCAGTCGTTCAATCAAAACCATGAACCCATTATCATAACTGTTTCGTTTTGAAATTATTTGCAAAACAATATTTTTGAAATATCAAACCTACTCGATAACCGATGTCATCAAAATGACCTTATCAACATATATCATCATCACCAATAACGATATACAGGGTAACCACATGTTACCACGCCACACCATCACGAATAACAACGCACATGGTAATTCACGACCATGCCCCTCGGCATCGACCCCCAGCGGTTTCGCCAAACTATTCCCGAGTGGAAAACCTCTTGTACTCGTACTAATCATTTCCACAGATCAACTACCACATCAGGATAACGTCATAGAATAATATAATTAAATCAGACTACGCGGTCACAACATTTAAGTGTACAACTGAAATTCGTTACAAGAATGGTAACAATCACTAACACGACAATGATATCCATACAGGATAACCAATCGAGTGCGACATTATCGATATAATAGTTAAAGTTCACAGTCGTCACTGGCGGACCAGACGACTATGTCAACAGAAATCAAATGATCGATAAAGGGCGCAGATACAACTGTAACAACAAGGTTACTACCGTGACAGTCACAAGCTTACGGCCGTAACAACATGCAGTTTACGACCGTAACGACTAGGAGCTTACGGCCATAACACTAACTTCCTACAGCCGTAACATCTACCAGCTTACGGCCGTAATGGAGAACATATTAAGGCCGTAACCACTAGCTGCAAGACAGGAGAATTGTCTCAGCAGCCCAAAAACGGCTCCGAAGGTTAAGGATCGACTCCTAACAATGTATCCCGACATTTAGAAACACTGCAAACTTATCCGACGAGCATAACAACATAACAAACTTGTCATAACGACTTAGTCCCAACACACAAACACATAACGTTTTAAATTCCGAAAATCAAAGTCGTTTTGCAAAATACAAATTTTCCAAAATCTTTTCGATCATATCCAAAAATGACGATAATATTTTGCAATGTCCAAAGTACTTTAAAATACATTTTTCAAATACCGTCTGAAGGTGTCATTTGAAAATGCATGACCAACTCGTCAAAGTTCAAACGATATAAAAATCCATACAAAACTGTTGTTTAACCGCACCATCAAAATATTTTCAAAAAATCGATTTTTCCACAAAAATACTCAAGCCCTTAAAATCTTTCTGAAAATCATTTTTAAACCTACACGCAGCCGACACAATTACAATTATCCAAAAATAATCGAACTTAAAACCACGTGCCACATACGGCAAACAGGGTCATCAAATCAATCAAGTACAACTCGTAAACACCAAATTTAAACATACATCAAAACCACCCATCTGAGTTTCTCGACAAACTCTACCATCATTACATTTTCCGGAACACATCAAGGTTCACAATTTTCACATCGTATTGCACCACTCGGTGCCCATACCATCAATACATCCAGCTCAATACGCACGCGGTGTATCACAAGTATCAAACATGGATTCCACTCCACATTATCATGCAACAAAAATTATGCACCACAATTATCTCACATAAATGAATTTCATGAAACTCAGATACCTCGCATAAAAGAGGAGACTTACGTCCACAGGCCGCACGAAGATGATAGTCGCTCACGATACTAATCTCATCCGACAACACATCCGACACGCTGTGACTACGCACAACTCAACTTGTCACCCGACAACTCGACTGACAAGACAACACATTACTCGACAAATGACGACCCGACTTGACCCGCCAGTCTAGGTTTCCGCAACCTAAGCTCTAATACCATAAATGTTACCCCCAAAACCATATGGGAATATTACACGCCGTAGATCCCTCCCACGAGGATCTACCAGGCTAAGCATCACAAAAAGACCAAGTGTTTACCTGGCTGGGGACAAACGATATAATAATACAGACCTTTAAGGTCAATTATAAACAACGACACTGACCGATGAGGTCGCACGACTGACACAAATAGAAAAAAATACAATTCTTTACAAGAAATATCCACGTCGGGTAAAGATACAAAATAGCGAAAGACGGATTACAACTTTGTCGATACAACATAAATCGACCAAACTCTCAACTCTTGATTAGTATCGTAGCTCGTCACTTCCTGCGCCGCTCCTGTGACTGCTCCCATGAACATGCATGTACCTGAATGCAATACAGACATCCACCCCCCGATTACTCGGGGGTTAGAAAAATTCTATTGTTTTGCTAGTGCAAGTATAATACTATATGAAATGTGACAAGCAAATTGCAACCACGAATCGGAACACGACAATCAATTATTAAAAACATTCCCGAGAGGTTTTAGAATTTCGGATTCAAGCAAATAAGTGTTTGTAAATAAACTCCTCATCTCGGGGATTTTGAAAATAAAAATCTTTTTGGACCTCGTGTCCCAAATTACAAAACCTTTTTCGAAATCATTAGGCCTGAGCCCGCTTCTTGTTTCAAAACACATTAGCTAGGATATTATCACGGGTCCAAAGCCCAATATCAACATTATCTAGTCAATCACTGTTCGTACTCGTCTAGTAACGAACCTTGGAGGCTACGACGGACCGTAACCGGTTCCACACAATCCCTGTTTCGTACACATCATGTACCGAACTCCAGAGGCCACGACGGACCCTACTCGAAATACACACACTGTTCGTACACATCATGTACTGAACTCTAGTGGCCACGACGGACACTACCCAGAACACACACACATTGTTCGTACACATCATGTACCGAACTCCAGAGGCCACGGCGGACCCTACTCAGAACACACACTGTCACTTCACAACACATATTGATCAACTCAACACATTACCACGAACAACACCCATTATTACCAATATGTCAAACCATTCAACAATACACCGCAATACATATTCAAGTATGTAATCAATCCAGCACAATTATCATAATCATCATGATAACTCAATCATGAACAATCATGCACAACACAAACAATATGATTAACACAATCAACACAATTCCACAACGTTAAACAAGTAAGGATATCATCACTACCATCAAACGTTCACAATAATCAATTCAAAAGCAATTCACACGAAGCATATCCACGAAAGTAAACCAAATCATCGTAAACCCAACACGAAGTTTCTGTTCACAAGATACAAATCGTATAGCAAGATACTTGCCTCATTAACCGATATCGAACACTCCGACGAACACCGCTCAACCTCGAAACCTCGAACACCTACAATCCTCCAGCGAAAATAACGAAAACATGATTACAACGAGTATAACATCCGAAAATAATGCGAAACACGCCCAAGAATCAAAGGAAAATCCGTTAAGTCATTTAATCGGACATTAAATGCTCAAGGCTCCCTTAGAACACAAAAGTCACGATTGGGCTCCAACAAATTCGAGATTCGGATATACAATTCGTAGAACACGACTAATAATACTCAGTAACATCAAGTGATTCATCAAAATCTGACGAACAACGAAATCAAGAAGGAAATCCCGAAAGTCAACCCTATGAGATTTCAAGAAATTACCTTTGATCCGGACGAATAAAGTGGAAGATAATGATAGATACGAATCAAGCTTCCCAAAATG
This sequence comes from Orobanche coerulescens, assembly GCA_033398695.1. NCBI lineage: Eukaryota > Viridiplantae > Streptophyta > Magnoliopsida > Lamiales > Orobanchaceae > Orobanche > Orobanche coerulescens. The sequence goes on along the minus strand of CM065802.1, from coordinate 46,622,219 downwards.
ATGCAGGACGATACCTTTGATCACCACCCCTGAGTCCCAGTCGAAAATCACGGAAGAAGAAGGAGAAAGGGAAAAAATGACTGCCTCACCCGTCGCCTAGCCTATATATAGCTGAGCATGTTATGGCCGTAACATGCAGTAACTTACGGTCGTAACTCGGCACTTACGGCCGTACTCGACAGCTCCTTACGGCCGTAACCAGGCCTCCATGCCACTGCCCAAAACGTGCGGGTACATTACGGCCATAACCCAGCAACGCACTGCAGCCGTAACTCGGCATTACGGCCGTACCCGACCACTCCTTACGGCCGTAACCAGGTTCCACAGGCTACTGCCCAAAATGCATTACGATCGTATTAGGCAATGCATTACGACCGTACCAGGCCATGTCCTACGGCCGTAACTCGGCCATGCATTGCGGCCGTAACCGACCATGCCTTATGGCCGTAACTCGGTCGGGCCTTACGGTCGAAACTTGACCATTCTGACAGTCCGATTAGATGTTCGACAACGTCTCGGTCACACGAACGCACCGACTATGATTCAAAACAATAACGAGCAAATTACGAAACATAACATACCACACCACAAGCACACATTTAATCAAAGAAACGCACGCGACAACAAGTCTCACTCGACGAACACTACAACAAAATATATCATACCGTTCATGACAAAAAACGAATTCTACATAATCATAACAAAACAAAATAATCGACGCCAAACGACAAATAGTTCAAGTCTACCGGAATTAAAAATCTTGTGTATTACATAAGTATTGAAGTTGTGACCCAAAACCGGTAAAGACCGAAATCGGTAAACTCGATGCCTTAACGGTCCAAACCCGGAAGACAATATCCGAACCAAACCAGACCGAGAACAGCCCTAGTTGCAACAGCAAATGTCGAACGAGTATTCTCGACTATGAATATTATGAAGACAAATTTGCGTAATAAAATGGGGGATGAATTTCTCATTGATTGTTTGGTGTGTTATATCGAAAAGGAACTTTTCACAAGTATCGATAATGAAATAATTATCTAACACTGTCAAAGTATGAAGTCGACAGATTTACCATATTTATGCAGAGATTAACAGCATTGGTAAGTGTTTTTTATGTCTTTTCGAACTTTAAAAATATAGCTTGTATAAGTTGGATTAATTTAGACAGATTGCATTCTCATTGTTTGTCTTTAATAAACTTCAAGAAGTGCTGCATAGCTGCCAGGATGCGAAGATTATATTTCTCTCGGAGCAATAGGCAGCCTTTATTTTCTGTAAGCACAAAACACTTTTGATTTTACTTTTGTCCTTGCCTCGAAATTTTAGTGTGCTATTAGTAATATAAGACCCCCAAAAAAAAAAATCTTTGCGTCTGCCTCTGAATGATATCACTTAATATTCACCACACGTACATTTTACTTTTTATTCCTTTAGCACAATTAAAACTTATACAACTTATACATTTATCATGTTAAATTTATTTTTTTAAAAATACACAATTTTTACCTTAAATATTATATTACGGACAGGTTGTCGGTCATATTTTTGGATTTGATTCCTAACTCGGTTTATTTCGTGTAGTGTATTGTTGTAGTACGGAAAATGACAGCCCGACCTAAACTCCCACACACACACCCAACTATTTTAAGGAGAGTGTAATGTAATGAGGTGGTAGCCTCCCATAGCATTTCGATACGAACGAGAGAAAAAAATTTCCACACACAACCTCCAAATATATCGGCGATTTCTCCAAACTCTCTCAATTTATACTCCAAGCTCCCTTGTTTTGATCCCAACTCTCTCTCTCTCTCTCTCTCTCTCTCTCTCTATCTGTGTGTGTGTATCACAAGAAATCTTGTTTTTCTTCTCTTTGCAAGAAATTGTTAGGCGATGGCGCAAGTGGCGACGACGAGGCTGATTCAGGGATCGTTTGCGGCAAGTCCTGGCTGTGGAATTCCGGAGAGCCGCTCCGAGAATCTGAAGCCGAGTTCTGGCTTCGCGTCGAAGGTCTTGGCTCAAGCCGAGAAGAGGAGCCGCCGGAGAGGTGTGCATGTCAGCGCGCCGATCACGGCGATGAGATCTACGCCTGTTGAGTCGGAAGTGATCCCGGTATCTCCTGAAGACGTTCCGAAGGTTCCCCTTTTTTTTTCCTTTTTTTCTTTTTATTTTTTTTATACTTTGTTGTTTGTAGTTTTGGTAATTTTGAGAATGCTGATCTGTTTAGGAGGAAAATAGCTTCTTTCGTGCTTCATTGATGTCGTATATCAGGCGAAGCGTGATTTTCCTAAAGAATGTTTATTTTTTTCGAGGAGAGTTGAATTTGCAATCTTCACGTTTAATATATATATGTGTGTATATATATATTGTGTATAGATTAATTAAGCTAGTACAGTATGGGCATGGCAGCTGCTCTCGTTTCTGTTTTGGCCTTTTCTGGATTGATGTAATTTATCTATCTTGAAATCCTGGTCTTCAATCTAGATTGAGTGTGTGTTTGTGTGTGTGTTTGATTTGTAGGGAGTTTGTAAGGCCATTTTTGGAAAAGAAGAATAAATCATGTTGCTAGTACTCTATGTTTATCTTTGCAATTCCATGCGGATTAATGTAGTGTTTCTCACTCTATGTTATATTTATTTCTAGTAGAGCCTCGGATCCTTTACTATTATGTCTCACTTTTGACATTTGTGCTTTTGCGCATTATCATTCGTTACACTGATTACGGATGAGGCTTGTGAACCTCAAAATGAACAAAAAATCATAACTGAAAGAATTTAGACTACATTATTCATATTGCTTTCCCTTGACCAGGTTCCCCATAATCAGCATTTGCAGGGGATTCCACAACCTGGCGACACATCTGTGGGCATGTGGTCTAAGCCTACGGACAGGCGCAAGACAAAGATTGTTTGCACTATTGGCCCCTCAACCAACACAAAGGAAATGATATGGAAGCTTGCAGAGGCTGGGATGAATGTTGCTCGTCTTAATATGTCTCATGGGGACCATGCATCACACCAGAAAGTCATTGACTTAGTTAAGGAATATAATGCCGAAGCAAAAGACAATGTTATCGCCATCATGCTCGACACCAAGGCAAGAATTTTCCATTTTGACCTTCACAGCTTTTTACTTACTAGTGTAGTCAACATCAATTTCAGTGTGTTCTCCAGTTACAGATTCAATAAGTGGGGTAGGTGTGTACCTCCTTCCTATGGGAGGAGGTCAGGTGATCGAGTCCCCGTGGTGTGTATGTGTTTGTTTTATAGGCCATTTAGAAAAAATGTCAGAGTGACAAACAAAGGATAATTACAAAAACTACCCATGAGGTTCGTGGTATTTACAAAAAAAAATCCAGCTAGCTTTGAAATTTATAGAAGCCACCATTGAAGTTTGGCTCCACATGCATTTTGCTCCAAATGTTTGTTAGTTGACCTGATGATGTCATCGAATATTCTATAATTACACCCCCAACTTCGCAAAATATTACAAATGGCTGATATTTTGTGCCAGCCATGTAGTACTTAGGAAGATCAAGGATGTAATTGTAAAATGTAACATGATAATTTGGGTTTATTTATAATGTTTAGAAAAGTTGATGGATGCTACTATTTAAAATATTTGATGACTTCAGAAGTTTCCGTTAGTTCCACTAACAGCAGGGCAAAACGCAAGACATGTAATCTCAATTTTTTTGGTTAATTTTCAAAGTTAGCTAATTTTGTGTAACTTGGCCAAACTTCAAGGGTAGTTTTCATAAATAACCCTGAATTTATTCAAAAAGTCACATTTACGCTAATGGCTATTTTGTACACATGGCATCCATATAGTTCATTGGGTTATTAGATGGACCTTAAAATGGAATATTAAAAAGAGGTATCCTTTCATATTCAAATGCATTTGTTCTTAATACCACATGAGTACTGCTCGCAGGGTCCTGAGGTTAGGAGTGGATGTAAAATGATAATTTGGGTTTATTTATAATGTTTAAAAAAGTTGATGGATGCTACTATTTAAAATATTTGATGACGTCAGAAATTTTCGTTAGTTACAGAAAGACATGCGATCTCAATTTTTTTTGATTAATTTTCAAAGCTAGCTAATTTTCGTGTAACTTGGCCAAACTTCAAGGGTATTTTTCGTAAATATCGCTGTATTTATTCTAAATGTCACATTTACGATAATGGCTAGTTTGTACACATGGCATCCATATAGTTTATTTTGGTTATTTGATGGAACGTAAAATGGAATATTAAAAAGAGGTGTCCTTTTGTCTGTTTTTTTATATTCAAATGTATTTGTTCTTAATACCACATGAATACTGCTGGCAGGGTCCTGAGGTTAGGAGTGGCGACTTACCTCAACCACTGATATTGGAAAATGGTCAGGAATTTACTTTCACAATCCGAAGTGGAGTTGGCACAGCAGACTGTGTTAGTGTCAACTATGATGATTTCGTTAATGACGTAGAAGTCGGGGACGCTATTCTCGTTGATGGTATACTACTATGGGGTTTGATTAATTATGTTTGCTGTCAATGACTATCAGACTCTATACGTGGTTACATGTTTGATTTTTAATCCAGATCGAAAGTTGAACATATAACACTGAGTTTCTTACCCAATTCATTAAGTGGGTCAAAATTGTGTAACCATATGCTAGTTATATGACTCAAGGAGACCCGCTGAAGGAATTTTTTGTGTTTAGAAACCAAACCTTTGAACTCTGTCAAAATCCTTGTTCGTGTTTGCTTGTTTAGTATGCGTCTACATGGAGAGAAGAGAATTGCAGTTTTTGATGCTACATGATTGATACCATGACATCTTAGGTGAATGGTACCATAAGCAATTTTAGTTCCATGTAGGAAATTGAGCAGAAAACGTCCCATAAGGATTAGTTGTGACAATTTTAGTCCCAAAAGGGCCCAAAAAAAATCTGATTAGATCAAAAGTGAATTTTCTCCGTCTTGTATAGGCTCAATGAGAAAATTTCTCTGACTGCTGCTTGATGGTGCAGGTGGTATGATGTCATTAGTTGTAAAATCGACGACTGAAGATTCTGTAAAATGTGAAGTTGTTGATGGAGGAGAGCTCAAATCACGGAGACATCTTAATGTTCGCGGAAAAAGCGCCACTCTTCCATCCATCACCGGTCAGACTACCGACCTTTCTCAGTAACAATAGTCTTATGAGTATGCTTGTAAATTTTGATTTTGATTGCCGGCTGTTTTACATTTCCTTTTTTCTTCCTTTTCTGGCATTTACATGCAACAGCGAAAGATTGGGATGATATAAAATTTGGAGTGGATAATCAAGTTGACTTTTATGCCGTTTCCTTTGTCAAGGATGCAGCCGTGGTTCATGAACTAAAGAATTATCTGAAAGGTAAGCCTCAAAATATTGGCTATATAATTTACAACTCAACATATTGGTTAAATTATTTTCATGACAATATATATACATATATATCTTTTATGCAGAGGCTGGCGCAGACATTCACGTCATTGTAAAAATTGAAAGTGCAGATTCCATACCAAATCTGCATTCCATCATAACTGCGTCTGATGGGGTAACGACATAAAATTTCAAGTTGCTTATAGAAGTGATCTCTTGCTATACTCAACTAGTTTGAATTTGAGGAAAATCAGACTATTAATTTGAAGAAGTTGATTATAATTTTCTTAGTATAAATTGAGCTGGTTTTTTTATCTTCCAAATGATAATTGTAATTCTTAAATAAAAATATATGTGAAACTCACACTGTACAAGGACTCATGTTCCTACCTGATTGGGTGACATTATGAAAACGCATGATAGATATTAGGGAAATGCTTTAGCTATAATTTATTGAATCTTATATAGCTTCTCTCTCTCTCTCTCTCTCTCTCTCTCTCTCTCTCTCTCTCACTGTCTCTTTATTCTTGTCGTTTTAGTTTTAATGAATAAATGATTTGGCGCTGAAAGATTATATTCTTTCCCAGGCGATGGTTGCCAGAGGGGACCTGGGTGCAGAGTTGCCAATTGAGGAGGTTCCTTTGTTGCAGGTAATTTCAAATAGCTGGATTTGTGTTTAGTTATAACATTATCAAGCCCGTATAATAATGTTACGAAATGGCTTTAAATCTAGGAAGAAATTATCAGGATGTGTCGAAGTATGGGAAAAGCAGTTATAGTGGCGACAAATATGCTTGAGAGCATGATCGTACATCCCACACCTACTCGAGCAGAGGTATCAGATATTGCTATTGCTGTAAGAGAGGGTGCCGATGCAGTTATGCTTTCTGGAGAAACTGCCCATGGAAAGTGAGTATATATTTTCCTCAAATTTTGATAGGGATTAGTTACGAAAAATACCCTTGGGATTTAGTCTAAATTAAAAAATCTCAAGCTATCATTGCTTGACATCACAAATAAGATCCTCTTGATATTTGTTTTGTTTAATGAATCTTAATTACAAAAGCTACTCGAGGTTTAGCCTATACACACAAAAGCCGACTTTTTTTTTTAAATTGAAAATAACCCCGTACACTTTTTGCACCCTAGACAAAGGGAGCTATTTGTAATATAAACAAGTCAAAGTTGAACAATCGGCTTGCACACCAGACCACCCGGCCCTGCCCATTTCAGGAAGTTTGAAATGGAATGAATTGACACTCCCTTTAGTTAGCTAGTTTCAGACTGCTCCGAGGAAGTTCCTTTTATTGGGATATGCCTTCCAGCTCTTAGGAAACTAGTTCCCTTGAGGTATCGAAGTGGCAGCTTTCCAATCTGAGGCCAGCTTTCCAATCTGAGGCCAGAACTTAAAGATTAGCCTACTAAATATAGAAAATCCTGGCAACAGCCCCACATGATATACAATGCAATCTCTGCTGTCCGGCTCACAGAATAAAGGCAGGGTGGTTGAAGTGGAAGAGTACCACAGGGGTTTTATGTGATCCTGACATGCCTCATAGATTAAAGGGTAAATTTTACCGCACGGCATATGGCACCGAGTGTTGGGCTGTAAAACAGTGTCACGTTAATGTGGCGGAGATGCGTATGCTACGATGGATGTGTGGTCATACAAAAAAGGATCGGCTCAGAAATGAGGTGATTAGAGAGAATGTAAGAGTTGCGTCTATAGAAGACAAGATGATGGAGAATCGATTACGATGGTTTGGTCATGTGAGAAGAACTGTTGATGCCCCAATGAGGAGGCTAGAAAGTTGGGGAACAAGTAATATTGTGAAAGGTAGAGGAAGACCAAAGAAAACTTGGATAAAGATGATTGAAAATGATATGCGGTTTCTTGGAATTGGAGAAAGTATGGCGATGGAGAGGCAAATGTGGCGGGAAAGAATACGGATGGTGGATGGAATCTGATTCTTTTTTTTTATTATTCCTATTTTCTTTTATTTCATGTTACCTTTTAATTCCATTGTTTCCAATGGAGCCAAAGACTCCTTATTCTTTGATTCTGGATTATAATGGAATAAAACAAAATGGCTCACTAAACTGGCTGCACTTCTTTTTCTCATGAAGTACTAGTCATTCCATGCAATTCTCGATGCAATTTTCATTTTGGATCATCCGGAAACAGCCTCTCTGTGTTAAGACAGGGGTAAGGCTGCGTACATCCGATCCCCCCTTACCCCGCTTTTTGCGGGAGCCGTTGAGGCATTGGGGTAATGTTGTTGTTGTTGATCATGTTACCTTTTAATTTATTTTTCAGGATTTTTCATTATTTTTTTTTTTGCTTTTTTCTCTTCCCTCTTTTTTTTTTCCTTTTATGTAATGATCGTTGACGGTTTCAAAGTTTGATTCATGTTAGCCGACCCCAATTCATTTTGGGAATAAGGCTTAGATGTTGATGTTGTTGTTGTTGGAAGAAACTTGGTCATTTTAGCAAAATATATATGGTCGAAGGGAAATTTCAAATTTTTGTAATGATTACAATTTGATATTAGGCTTATGTTCTTTTCACATACTGTTTTGTGCATTATTAGCCTTGGCGGCATGACTGAATCAACTTTCTTTCGTATTAGGTTCCCTCTGAAAGCGGTCAAGGTTATGCACACAGTCTCTTTGCGGACTGAAGCCAGTATAGGTGGTGCACAAACACCTCCACATCTTGGACAGGCATTCAAGGTCAGGGTATTTTTTTTTTTTGACAGGCTTGAAACCTTAAGTCATTTATCTGCACACAGGTAAATATCATTTGATGTTATTTACTGATTATTTTATGTACTTGCAGAATCACATGAGTGAAATGTTTGCATTCCATGTAACAATGATGTCCAACACAATTGGGACTTCGATAGTTGTCTTCACTAGAACTGGGTTCATGGCCATTCTGCTAAGCCATTACCGGCCATCTGGCACAATATATGCTTTCACAAATGAGTGAGTCATGTGAAATTATATTATGATTAAATTTATAGTTAATTAACAAAGAATACCCTTGACGTTTACTCTAATTACAAAAAATCAACTCAATTATCTTTCAAAATTACAAATATCTCCTTGATGATATTTTATTGTATGTAATTAAGTGCACCATGTTAAAGGGTGTAATTTTTAAAGATAACATGACTATTTTATAATTAGGTCCAGCCTCAGTCAAGGGTCATTTTTGTAACTATTCCTAAAATTAATGCAACTGCCTTTTCAAATGAAAAGTTAATGTGTGAGAACTGAAAATAAGACGAAGCTCGTCTTACTATGTGAATCAATTTCCCTACACTTTTAAGTAAATTGTACGCGAATCAGTTTCCCTACACTTATAAGTAAATTGTCTGATATTCTTCACCACTTACTGAAACATGATTATTCAAAAGTATATAAAATGATTCTGAGTCTTTTTTTTTTACAAAGTGTTAAATGATCTTTTTACTCGAGTGTAATTGTGCAACAGGAAGCGGGTACAGCAGAGATTGGCATTGTACCAGGGGATTTGCCCCATACACATGGAGTTCTCAAATGATGCTGAGGAGACATTTGCCAAAGCATTGGGTTTGTTACAGGTAATATTTCATATATGCTTTAGCTTGAATGTCATTTACCTTATATTAGTTACAGTTACTGAAAAGGAAAAAAAGAAGAAAGCAATCATAGAAGTATAAACAAAAAGATTCAGAACAGATACATCCCGGGATACCACTTTCATGATTAAGATGAATAATATTACATAAATCACCAACGAATGTAGATTTTATCTTCTTATATTGTTATGGTCCTCCCAATGACCTTGTTCTAACGCAGTAATGGTTTCTTACTTGCTATATGTAAGCCGTGCCACTTTCCTTCTTCTGTCAGCTTAATTACTAATACTACCCTTGAGTCTGAGTCTAATTTTAACAAAGCGATTTTTTTAAATTACAATTACCCCCCTGTAATATATGTTTCTATTCATAAATTACACCAAACTTGTAGACTGTAGTGGTATCTGTAATAATGTTAAAGCGTTACATGTAATTTTTTAAGATTTTAAAGAAAACTGTGTTATTTTTTCAGTTGATTATTTATTGTTTTGTAAGTAGACCAAGCTTAGGGGTGGTTTCTGTAATTTAACCCTTTTATTGCATTTGATACAGCATACACAATGTTTGTTCTTACACTAAATTATTGCCAATCTACAGAAGCAAGGAATGGTGAAAGAAGGCGAGCATGTTGCTCTTGTTCAGAGCGGCAGACAACCCATCTGGCGATCCCAATCGACTCATAATATTCAGGTCAGAAAAGCATAGATATGGTAAAGGAGAACTTTGGACATCATATATTGGCAAAAGCGAGAGATTTATGTCCCCACTTTTACGATTATTCTCAATTTTCGGATGCGTTAGTTATTGACTTCGATAAATTTGGGTAGTAACTTTATTATTTGTTTTACCACCAGCAAGTCATTTTCGTTTATTCGCTCTAGTTTTCATGTGAGTTTGCCCTTTTGCGACCAGTTTGTAATGGACATTATATTTGAAATTTGAATGCGAAACACTGAAAGAGTGGTGGAAGTTTTCGCAACATATATTATCCACAATACAGGTCATATTCTAATCCCGGACAAATTGTTTAATTTGAAACAATCACGGGACCCCGGCTATTTTATGTTTCTCATTATTGAGGAATGAAATAATCCAACCCAAAACAAGTCTTAACGAGGTCGGCAAAGAGCTATTGATGCATGTCCTTGTTAGAATTCATAAAAATTCATGAATTCTTACAAAGAATACAAGAACAAAAGAAAAGATGAGATTATTGATAGTCAAATGAACAAAGTAGCAGTTACATTCGTGTGTAACTGTGTATAGGGTCTAATGAAAGGATAAAGTTACAAAGCTTAATTAATACTAGAAAATATTAATAATAGAGCTAAAAATCCATCTTAGACTCATAACGCTGTATAGAGAAGCATCCTGAGTTTTGCCAAGAAAGAACCGATGACGTGGAAACGATCATTAAATATTGTTGTTCCAATCTATATAGAACTCATTATTGCAGTACATCGGTGTCGGACCACTTAGAAAACACCCATATCAGCCATTAACCATCGTAATTCAATCTCACACGTAGTAGAAGCTATAGCATGATATATAGCATGATACCCTGCCTCGGTTGAAGAGCGAAAAAACATTGTTTCCTGCTTTTCCATGAAATCAGTGGATATCCTTAAAAAAAACAAAAAAAACAATAACCAGTGATGTTTTGATCAACTTGGTCACCAGCTAATTTGCATTAGAAAATGCATGAAGCTCCAAAGACAAGGTAGATGGAAACAACAGACTGGTAAAGTGTTCCTCGCAGATAACAAAGAATGTGCATAATTGTGGCCCAATGTACAAATGTCGAGGAAAAAGCAAACTGATTGACAACATGGATAACATAAGCGAAGTTAGGGCGAGTAATGGTATACCAAGCTCCCCACAATCGAACGATACAAGAATCAGGACGAGGTTCCCCCTTAGTGGGGGTATAATAGACATTAATTTGAAGAGGAGAATCAAACAATACGAGTATTGTGAGACGAGTCCGCTCAAAAATATTTGAAGTGTACTTAGAATGAGAAATGAGATGCCCTTTTCAGAATAGACTACCTCACTAACGAAAAAGTAACGTAGATGACCTAAATCTTTCACTTCAAATCGATGAGACAACGTAGCTTAGATTTCTAATACCATCAATACATCATCTATAAAAATCATATCATCAACATACAACAAAAGTAAAGTATGTCCTCTAGGAGATGATCTAACAAATAATGCTGAATCATGAACGTTGGAAGTAAAATCAAGTGAAGATCCTACAACAGAAAACTTGTCGAACCAAGCTGTTCGGCCTTTGCTTAAGTCAATACAAGGCCTTCTTAAGTTAGCTCACTTATCTTGTATGATGCGAAATGTGAAGGAACCATATAGATTTCCTCCTGAAGATCCCCACTCAACAAAGCATTTTTAACATCCATTAGCGAAATAGACCAATGACGAAATATAACCCGAACATTGGTCCTTTTTGCAAAGGTGCAAAAGTCTCCTCATAATCCACATCATATTCATGAGCAAAATCTTTTACCACCAAACGAGCTTTTTATCATTCAATAAAATCATCAGATTTGGTTTTTATATTTTATACCCAACGAGAACCAATCACCTTCTTACCAAAAGGTGGAGAAATCAAGTCCCAAGTACCAATTTTGTTTTAAAGCAGATAATTTCTCATTCATAGGCTCTTGCCAAAAGGATCGAGGACTGCCTCAGGGGAAGATGTAAGCTCGCTCAGAGAAATAATGAAGACTAAAAAAGAAGTGAGAGTACCAAGCATAACCAAAATCACAACCACAGTAGATCAACGAGTGCATGTATGATTGCGAGGTGGATTTGGATCCACAATTACAAGGGGTGCTGGACGATCACAGTAGGGTGGTAATACCAATATCATTGGTCTTGTGTGAAGGATGAGAATGAACAGACGTGAATGGATCAATCGGAACAAGATCAAATTTTTTCATGCCATGTGAGGTAGCTAGGTTAGAGAAGATAGGATACAGTTCTCCAGAAACTGAATCATGACAACGATGACCGTTTTGCCCAACGCCATGTCCAAGAAAAACATAAATAGCCACACAAGATGATAACTCAGTACGCTCTACATGTAATCGAAGCACAAAACATGTATAAACTAAAACCCTGAAATGAGAGTACAGTACAATGTAACTAGATGATCTATAGTATGGAGAAATTCCAGAGTTATGAGAGGTACAGTACAATGTAACTAGATGATCTATAGTATGGCTTATCACTACCTTTTACATCATTTGCAAACAATTCAACCGCAATTCTTCCATATCAAAACAAAATCCAAACCATATATAATCCCACCATACGCAAGTCTTCGATCACCTTCACCAAAGAACCTTCCTAAAAACCACGAAAAAGAAAGCGATATAGTCTATAATAACCATACCCCTAAACCCTATACCCCCAAGAAGACAAGTGTCAAGTAATTTAAGATGTGATCATAATGGACTAAACACAATACACTATAATAACCGTACCCCTACACATACCTGGCAAACGGGCTGGGCTGCCAACGGGTGGGTCAAATTTTGGGCTGGGCCAAAAAGGCCCAAGTTTTTTTGGGCCTAAATATTGAGGCTCGTGGCCCATGCTGGGCGAGCCTAGCCCAGCCCATGGGCTACAGATTTTTTTCTCGCTTCCAACTTAGTTAATCAAAATATATTAAAAGTATCAATAATATGATAGAAATATATTTTCAACTATTTTAAAAAGTTCAAACATCCATTTCAATACTATTAAAACTGTTAGATTCGTGCACTACGACCAGCGGTACGGAAAGTAGCTCATCACTTGGTCCATTATCTGTATTCGGTAGCAAAATATCAATACAAAAATCTAAACAAAATCAACTTTAAATTGAAATAAGTTACGGTGTAAGGTTATACCCATTAATCTTAGCCTAATTAATTAATATTTATTAGTTATTAAATTTTTAATGGTAGATGGCCAGTACTGAAGCAAAATTTGGGGGTCAAAGGCCAAGTTTACATAATTAAAAGTTCCCAAACCCATTTATTCAATGGGTTGAAATTTGGGCCGTGGTAGGCCAATTTTGCTCTACCCCTACACCTATATTTACAAAGAAACAAGTGGCAAGTAATTTAATGGGTGGTATATTTTGTCAAATCCCTACACCCAATGTCCGCAAGGAAACAAGTGGCAAGCAATTTAAGGTATGATCATAGGTTAAAAAACGCAATCCTCCCTAGTCCCTACAACAAATCAAAACCTCGAGATATAAAAAACCAAATCACCATGGTTCGATTCCTTGAGATATAAAAAACCAAATAACAAAGGTAATTTTGAATTTCGAAATAAGTATTAAATGAGAAAAACAGTATACTTATGAAAGTCAAAATCCTCCAATCCAACAATGCAACCCAGAATGGTTGTTTATTCAAATGCTATGTGGTAGTGATTTCCTTATTCTTCAAATAGTTTTATATTTGGTTGGAAATAAGGTTTTCAAACACTGCCCAAAATAGCGGAACTGTAGCCCTGATCATAAAACTTGCTCCACAACATTACCCCTCCATATTTTGGAGAAGACTTGATCGTCGGCAAGACCTGAGAAATCAGCACGTCCGACGGAATGTATCCGCCGCTTGGCGCCGCCTCCGGAGCCGCCGGCAAGCCCAAGAAAACCTGACCCCCCGGTACTGAAGCCCACTGGTTCCACCTGGCGAGAAGATTGCCGGTGCTTCCTCTGTAATCACACTGCTGGTTGTTGTAAAACTGCACCCAGATGTAGTCGAAAAGCCCGGTTCCGATAGCCGCATCCAAATGGGCATCCGGGATGGGGCACTGTGGGGCCGCAGACAAGTAAACCCTTCTCTGTTGGCTGAAACCGGACAGGTCTCGGGCTAGCTCATCCCAGAACTGGCCCGAACCCTGTTCGATGTCGAAATCTATACCGTCGAGGACAGCGTCCCCCAAGGGCCTAGTGCCCGAATTGCCTCCCAAGTAAGCGTTCCACAGATAATTAGCCACCTGTCGCGCGTCGGCGGCGGAGGAGAGGGAGTAGCTCCCCGTGCCCCCTCCCAGCGAAAGCAGCACTCGGACGCCTCGTGCCTGGCATGCCCGGATATCGTTGCTTAGGCTCGTGCACGTGCCGGACGCGGGATCGCAGTGCCCCGCAAGGTTTAGGACCGGGGTTCGGCCGTTGCCGAAGGTTGTGAGGAATCCAATGTTTACGAAGCGGTAGTTTCCGGTGGCGCATGTTTCGGACAGGGTTCCCTCGCCGCCGTTTTGGCCCCAGTAGACGGCGATTCCGGCTTGAGCTTGCGAGGGGGTGAATGACGTGAATGCAATGAGGATGGAGAGTAGTGCAAGTGATGTTTGAGAATGAGTTGCCATTTTTTTCTTGGGTCGTCTTCTTGATGATTTTGAGAAGAGATTTTTATTTCATATTTATAGGCGCTTAAAGTGAGAAGGTGGGGATAACAGACGTAGTCTTGACGGCAATCTAAGTGTACGGCCATCGCTTGGGTTGAAAATTCAGCTATGAGAAAATTGGCCAAGTCTTCAAACTTATGCTTCATTGGGAAAATTCAAAGAAGTTGAACGTGGCAGACTGCATAGATTAATTAGACAGTTTGGCAGTTCTCCTCATTCTTAAAAATATATACTTTTTATCTCCTAAAACATTATCTACTTTATTATTAAAATAGAGTTTTACAAGACAAGTGTCTTTATATGGATTTTTTAGATTAATTATATTTTTTTTTCTACAAATACACTCCTACACATTTGAATGAGAGTTATTTTTTTTTCTTTTTTCTTTTTATTTTTCTCTCAATGTTTAAAAGATAATAGTTTATCGTCCTAACTCTATTTTGTATTATTAATATTTTAAATTAATCATCTTTTTACGATATTTGATTTAACAATCATCAGGCATATATATAATTAAAATATTCCTTTTGAATATAAGCTGTTTTTGAATAATTATTACATTATAGCTTGATTTTAAAAAAATATAAAAATCAGATAACTTTCAAATAATTTCTTTGAAGTATCTATCTTTTTATAAGATCAATATTTTTACTTCAGTTTTCATATTCTTATAATTATTTTAGATTATTGAGTTATTTTATTTTAAAAATATTTGGGAAAAGAATTATAGACATGTTAGACTTACAATTCCCACTAGAAAGATCTATTATTAGTTAAAATAATTTTTTGATTGATTCTTCTTTTTATGAAAAGAAAAATTATATAAACAAATATAATAAGTTGATTATACTTTTATTTAAATACGTCACAATAATATATTTTATTACCATATGCCTAATGAATTAATATCATTGTGGATCTCATGGTATATTATTAAGTATAAAATGCGTGACTTTAATCTAAATATTTATCAAAAATATATGACGTTATTTCGCCTGTATACTGATAAATAATTATATTAGTATATTAATATAAATATTATAAATATACAATGATCATATAGATGACAATCATGTTTATATATTTTATATCGAACTTTTACACATCTATACTTAATATTAAAAGAGAGCCTGAAAAAAATATAAGGAAACATGTGTCATCTCCACGTTAATCCTCTTTTTAAAAATCCTAAAAAAACTGGACGTTTAATTTTTTAGGGGGTTAGAGATTCCATGATATACTATCTACCAATTAAAAAATTTCTCATTTCTTTTATTTTTAAGCTAATAGTTTAAACAATTATAATTTTTATGTATCAATTTTATTTTTGAAAAAATATATCAAATTAATTCTTACTTCGTGCTCTTTAATTTGACATCAATATAATATATATATATATATAAAGTAATATAAATATAATTATTATATATTTAGTTGATTAAAATATTTCAATATAAAAATATAAGAATATTGAAGAAAAATATATTTTAGATTATTTTCATAGATTTTTAACAATTATTTGATTTTTAAGAATTATTTTGTTACGATTATAAAATAGTAAAATATATTACATATATGTCAAATCATATAAAAAATTAAATTAGTAAGAATATTGGTTGTATACTTTTAGTGAAAGTTGATAATACAACAACAACAACAACAATAGAGCCTTAGTCCCAAAATACTTTGGGGTCGGCTATAATGAAAGTTGATAATAATAAACATAATTTAATTTTTATTTATAAAATTAAATATAAGACTCATATTGTTCTATATGAAAAAATAAATGCCGGTGCTTAATTAATTTACGGTTTCTTATCATGTGCCCTTAGATCACATGATAAGAGTTTATAAATAAAATTAAATCAAATAATAGTATATATATATATATGTGTGTGTATACTGACTCATGTATATTTTATAATAATTTTATAATATTATTGAAACTCGATCATATATTATTAATATAATAAAATATTTAATATTTTACGCCGTGCATCGCACGGGAGGACATCTAGTATTTTACTATAAAAAAATCTCGTCAAAAAGTTTATACTTGTAACTGTTACATAATTAAATCAAATGACCACAATCACATCATTAAATCTTTACCATACAGTCGCTATTAGTATCATTTTACTTTTTAATCTGAACTCCATAATATGAGAAAATTTGGCAAGCCTTGAAACTTATGCTTCAATTATTTTGATTGGAAAGTTCGAAGAAGGGAACGTGGCAATCTCAATAGATTAGACAGTCGGGCAGTTCCTCTATATCAGTCTTAAAAAAATACAGACTTCGTATGTTCTGCTCAAAAGTTTACACATAAGGCTTAACTAAAAAAATTATTTATATTTATCATTTTTATACATTCAAATCAAACAATCACAATTACATTATTTAATATTTACTAGACATACCGGAACAGATAGAGTACTTACCAATAATGTAAATGAGCTACTAGTCTAGGACCAAAGCTCTTTATATTTTCTTAATACTCCTTGAGTCCCGTTTGAAGAGTTTAATTAAAAATACGATTATTTTCCAATAAAAAAGTCTATTTGCAAAATAAAACTTTATTACTGTTTGAGGAGAAAGTAAAAGACAGCAAATCAATTGTATTGATAACAATGAATAGAGGGGCTTTTATATAGGCATTACAATGAGAGTCCTTACATACATAGGATTTCTAGTTAAGGTAAGACATCTAACAGGATCCTACTACCTCTGGAAGAGTCTAGAACCTTCCATAACTCTATCCCCCTACAACCAGTATTAGGTAAGACACCAATAAGGAAAGAATTTCCCGGAACACTCCCCTGTGTCGAACACTAATACTAACATGGTGCATAAGGTGTTGCCTCGGTAAAAAACCTTTCCAAGTCAAATAAAACCCCGTGAGAAAAACAAATACTTGGTGAGGAAAAAGAGCACAACGCACCAACTACAAATGTCAGAATCATGTGAAGTATACTCCCCGTGAGGTATACATGATAGCTCATTTCGTCGAGCTATCATTAGTTGAGCTCGGATAATCGACACATGCCGATGCTTGTCACATGTTTCTCAAATGTAGATTTCGGCAGAGACTTAGTGAACAAGTCTGCGATATTCTCATCGGAACTCACTTGTTTCACTTCGATATTCAGCAATTTCTGCTGCTGCTGATTATAAAAGAACTTCGGCGCGATATGCTTGGTATTGTCACCCTTTATGAAACCTAACTTCATCAGCTCAATGCATGCCGCATTGTCCTCAAAGATGCAAGTAGGGGTTTCTGTAGTGGGATCTAATCCACACGTTCCTCGTATATGGTCTATGACTGACCGGAGCCAAATGCACTCCCTTACGGATTCGTGAAATGCAATTATCTCTGCATGGTTCGAGGAAGTATCAACCAGGGTCTGCTTGGTAGATCGCCAAGATATCGCCGTATTCCCAATGGTGAACACATAACCAGCTTGAGAACGTCCTTTATGCGGGTCAGAGAGATAACCGGCATCAGCAAATCTAACTAACGTGTCGTTAGGATTCTCTGCATAAGGGGTAAGCTTGCTCGCATTAGCACTTCTGGCAGTCAAGCTACCATGCTCAGCTGCAATATCAGAGGAAGATCGACGGTCGGTATGCATCGTCTTAACCTCAACAGTTCCTTTCGGAATATCGCTCTCTCTTGCGTAGGGAAAGAAAAATCCAAGATCACTGGAGCCTTTCAAGTATCGAAAGATGTATTTTACTCCATTCCAATGCCTTATCGTGGGAGCGGAGCTAAATCTCGCTAACAGATTCACATAGAATGCGATGTCTGGACGAGTACATTGAGCCAGATACAACAACGCACCGATTGCGCTAAGGTACGGTGTTTCTGCTCCAAGGACCTCTTCACCCTCCTCTTTGGGATAAAACGGATCCTTGTTCATTTCCAGACTTCGACCAATCATGGGGGTAGCAAGAGGATGTGCCTTGTCCATACTAAATCGCCTGAGCATTTTATGGACATAGGCAGACTGATGAATGAGTATGCCATCATCTCGATGTTCTAGCTCTAAGCCCAAGCAGAATCGAGTCCTCCCTAGGTCTTTCATCTCGAATTCGGATTTAAGGTAGCGGGCCGTTTCATTGACCTCATCTATGGTACCGATAACATTCATGTCATCTACATAGACGACTACAATCACGAATCCTGCATCTGTTCTTTTCACGAAAATGCATGGACAGATATCATTGTTCTCGTATCCCTTCCCAACCAAGTATTCACGTAGGTGGTTGTACCACATCCTTCCGGATTGTTTCAACCCATACAGTGAATGACGCAATTTCACAGCGTAAGCGCTCTGTGGTTTAGAGCTACTTGATTTGGGCAATGAAATCCCTTCAGGGACTTTCATATAAATATCCGTATCTAGATTCCCATAAAGATACGATGTAACCACATCCATAAGCTGCATATTCAGTTTTTCGGACACTACCAAACTGACTAAGTAGCGGAAAGTGATGATGTCCATAACGGGAGAATACGTCTCCTCGTAGTCAATGCCAGGGCGCTGCGAGAAGCCTTGGGCAACTAGTCTCGCTTTGTAACGCATGACCTCATCCTTATCATTGCGTTTACGAACAAAGACCCACTTATGTCCAACTGGTTTAACGCCCACGGGTGTTGGCTCGATACGGCCAAATACCTCACGTTTAGCCATTGAGTCTAGTTCAGCATGCATTGCATCTTTCCATTTCAGCCAATCGGCTCGTTGTTGACATTCAGCAATCGAGCGCGGCTCAGCATCGTCGTCTTCAATAATTTCTTGAGCGACGGAGTAGGCGAAAGCATCATCGACTAGCGTGGACGACATGTCCAATAGTACGTATTCACTCGTACATTGCATCAAGATTTTTTTATTCTCTGACATCAACAAAGTTTCCGACGCGTCCGTCGATTGTTCCATTATTGATTCGAGGACATATCCATAGTCAGAGATAATCTCGTGTGACGGAGTCACTGTGTCGATGATGAGAGGATTTTGTGCCTCCGTTCCTTTTCTCTTTCGAGGTTCGGTATCCTTTCTACCCACTGGCCTCCCCCTCTTTCGAGCAGGGATAAGAGCAGCCGAAGCAGCCGTCCCACCACTAAGGTTGACGCCGGGGGCATCATTCCTTTGGGCGGCTGAACCTTGCCCTATAACTGGGACTTCTAACCTTGCAGGAACATTCGCAGCAGGAATGGTAGATCTTGTCACTTTCGCAGTATCAGTAAAGCTGTCGGGCATCGAATCCGCAACTTTCTGAAGACTGAGAATACGTTGCACTTCTAGCTCGGATTGAGCTGTGCGGGGATCTTGATGAGGCAAGGAGGTAGCACACCGCATAATTGCTGGCGTTCAACTGGAATCGTTCGATTCCTCTCTCCCCCTAACGACGGGAAGTTTGTCTCATCAAAGTGACAGTCTGCAAATCTTGCAGTAAACAGATCTCATGTCAAAGGTTCCAAATAGCGGACAATTTTAGGCGATTCATAGCCAACATATATACCTAATCGTCTTTGCGGATCCATTTTAGTACGTTGTGGGGGCGTAATTGGCACATAGACTGCACAACCAAAAATGCGTAAGTGTGAAATATCAGGCTCATATCCAGTTACCAACTGGTACGCACTAAACGGTTGATTGGCAGTGGGTCGAAAGCGAATAAGTATAGCCACATGCAAAATTGCATAACCCCAGCGTAAATCGGCAAGTTGGTGCGCAATACCAATGCTCGGGCGATAAGTCAGAATCGCTTAATCATAGCCTCGGCAAGGCCATTCTGCGAATGAATATGGGGGACGGGATGTTCAACTTCAATCCCAATCGACATGCAATAGTCGTCAAAAGACTTTGACGTAAACTCACCAGCATTGTCCAATCTTAATGACGAGATTGGAAAGTCGGGGTGGTTAGCCCGTAACTTGATGATTTGTGCTAGGAGTTTAGCAAATGCAGCATTTCTTGTGGATAGCATAGTGACGTGTGACCATCGCGTAGATGCATCAACCAGAACCATAAAGTATCTGAATGGTCCGCACTCTGGCTGAATAGGTCCACAAATATCCCCTTGAATTCTTTGTAAGAAGCGAATATTTTGTGTTGAGTCTTTAGCAAAGGACGGAGAGGGTATCAACTTTGCTAGTGAACAGGCTTTACAAAACGATTTGTGGGCATTAGAAATTGCCATGGAAGCCTCGGGATTTACGAGAGATGCACCGTCAACCTTATCAGGGCGTGCGATCTTTAGTCCCGGTGATACGGTATCAAGCTCACACACATCAATGCCGATATCGAGTGGTGCTTCCAATCATTTTCTGGACTTGAAAAACGGATGACCATGTGAGTTTTTCAAAATGTGAATCATCATGTCGCGTCCAGGGTGACCGAGTCGGTCATGCCATAGTTGGTATGCTTCGGAATCACACAGTTCGTGACTCACAGCATAGGATTCAATAACCCTTATTGTAGTCTGGTATAAACCACTACTTAGACTCATAAGTTTCTCGAGAATGCGGCGTCTTCCGTATTCTGCCAGAGTAACACACAAAAATTCTGTCCCATTCTCACAATGTGTATCAAGGTGATAACCGTTGGCACGGATGTCCTTAAAACTTAGCAAGGTTCGGTTTGCTCTTGGGGCATAGAGAGCATTTGTGACATTAATATGCGTACCATTAGGTAGCAAGAAATGAGCAGGTCCCCTCCCTTGTATTACTTGGGAGGAACCAATCATTGTTGTCACTGAGGATATATATGGCACAATATCCTTAAATAATTGCCTATTCCGAAGAATAGTGTGGGTTGTTCCACTATCAGCAAGGCACTCAATTTCGCCACGAGACATCTACAATAAGATATGAAACTCGATTAGTCTTATGATGAAAGATATAGCGAAAACTCATTAACTTCGAGTTTGGGGAAATTAGACCAAGTTGGTTAGGATCAAAGTTAGCACAATCGCTGGAAATAATTTCCGCGTAGCTTGACCTTTGTTCACTAAAACAACAATAACTTCTTCGTTAAGAAGGCTATGGACGAACGGTCAGTTGTTCTGGAAACTAGACTTCCGTATCTTTCTGTCTATAGGTCGTGCACTTTCTGGATCATTAAACTCGGATCTCAGTACTCGTTTCAAGTTGCTATTTTGGTATTTTCCCTATTGTTGAGTGATTGAGCAAGGTTGAAGCCTTTTTCAAAGGCATTATTGTTGATACAATACTATGGCAATATGGCCATAGGAGCGTTTAAACACTTCAAAACGCATCTTGGTTTTCGATTTATATCTCGACTAATGATCCTTTCGGTAACTCCAACTTGGTAGACTTGCAGAGAAAGTAGGAATGTCGGTACAGCTAAGGCTGTTTAAAAACCACTGATTCCGTTTGAACTTTCAAAGCATAAACAAATACCAAGGAGGATGCGCCTAGTCTTGATCAAAAGTTTTGATGAAATCCACCAATGTATCAATTTAACCAAGCAATTCATTACTGAGCAATTGTTTTGTGATAAACCAAACATGCTTTCGAAGGGAAAAATAAAATTCGTTTTTGCACAATCACAGCAATTAAAAGAATTTTATTCATCATGGCCAACTTTATTACATTCATAGAAAATCCAAAGTAGTTCTCGAAAACTAGAGACAAGACAAAACATAACCAAAGCGTAAAACTAGTCAAACTACAATGATCTAGTTAAAGTCGGCAACATCCATATGTTGGTCTTTGTCCGCAATGGTGAGAGGAGGGATCTCAGTCGGGATCTCAGTATGGTTCACCTCCGTATTATCGTTATCTTCCTCCATATAATTTGACTCTTGAGTCGAGTACTATGTATAGTGCTTGTAGTAAGCTTGGATGTTCTTTGGCGCCTTGCAATTGCGGTAAGTATGCTTCTTCGATCCGCAAGTATAGCAATTCTGGCCTTCCTTTGGAGTGGTTCCATTCCCGGCGGCAAGAGGCGGTCCACGTGGTTGGGTTCCATTGGGTCCCGTGGCCGAGCCACCTTGCCTCTTCCACACATTGGAACGACGACCTCGTCTTTTCCCTCGCTTGCTCGAGTCATGCACTCGTGGTGCTTGCAAAAACTGAGTAGCGTTGCCTTTTCTATTTTGTCGTGGTGACTTCCTATGGGTAGCCTGATTCACTTCCGGAATCGGCTTCGTACGAGCTGGGCGCGCATTGCTATTGAGAATAATCTCATGGTGTCTTTCTTTTTTCGCGAGGTGGGAGATAAGGTCACTAAAATTTTTAATTCTCCCTTCCTCATAGGCAACGCGCAGCTGATGAGCAATCACACTTGCTCCCACGGGAAACGTGTTAAGAGTCTTCTCGATCAAATCTTGATCAGACTTCTTGACACCACAAAAACCAAGATCAGCGCGAAGATCGAGGATGGCTTGGTTATAGGCCTCCACATTCGCATAATCCAAAAATCGGATTTGCTCCCACTGAAGTTGCAATTCGGGGAAGCGCTGATCATGCACATTATTAAATCATTGTTCGAGTGTATCCCATAGTTCTTTGGGGGTTTGCAAATTCATATAACACTTTTTCAACAACGGATGTATATGTCTATGCAAGTACATCAGTGCATTAGCCTTGGTTTCCTCGCTCGGTTCTTGAGCGGTAGGCTCGTTAGAGGGAAAGATGGTGGTGGTAAATCTCTTACCGCAACGCATGCGAACGTCTGAGACCCACCTATGGTACTCCTTACCAGCATGGTCAAGGATGTCGAACTCCGGATGAACATTGGAGCTTTGTGCCATCTACAAGATATAAACAAGAGGAAGTTAGTCTTGTTGGATTTTCAGTGACAATGTAAACGGTCACAATCGATGCTTTTAAAAGCATGTAACATAACCGTTACTCGATGTACTTCCCTTAATTGTTGTTTAGTAAAGTCGACAAAAACGGCGATATCAGATCGTACCCAGATACGTGGTGTATGCAACAACCACAAGTATCGACTTTCAACAATTCCGTGACTCCCCCAGGACCGTCACACAGTTTTCTTCGACACGCAGAGATACAGACTTCTCTCGCGGTCTCATCCACCGCAAAGTAGCGTAGGAGATAAAGAACCCAAGAACTCATGTTCCCAAAAGAAAAATTCCCCAAAAGGAGAGAATTGAATAGGGACAAGTCAGATAGTTACCTCGATTATAAAATTAGGCACGTGATGAATTTGTGGTGTGCTTCGATCTACCGGTTGGTACTCGATGCGACGACGTGAAACCGGAGGCGCAATTTTGGCGGCTTCCGAAGATAAGTTGATGTTCGGGTTTTGGTCCGAGGTGAGCCAAGGTCGGACTTGGCTGGAGCAGCGGGCGTGGCGGTGGTCGGCGATGGCGGAGGCGGTTGGCGGGCGCGGTCCGGCTGGCCGGCTTCTGGATCGGCCGATCGCGGCAGTGGTAGTATGGGCTGGCGTGACGTCAGCGTCTTTGGCGGCCAAGCGGCGTCGACAGTGGGCGATGGTGGCGGTGGCGGCAGTGGCAATCAAGCGGTGGCGGCGCGTTAGGTGGTGGCGGCTATTTGGCAATGCAATGGCGGCAAGCGTGATGCAGGCGGCAGTGGTGGCAATGGCGATGGTGGTAGCGGCCAGGCGGGCGATGGTGGCGACGAGGCAAGCCCAGGCGATCGCGAGTGTGGCGGTGGGTCATTGTGGCGATTTTTTCTTCTTTTTTTTTTTGGTTCGTGCTAAGTGCTGATAACATGTTTTTGGAGAAAGTAAGGCAACAAATCAATGTATTGATATGATGAATAGAGGCGCTTTATATAGGCATTCTGATGAGTCGCCCATACATGCAGGATTCTAGTTAAGGTAAGACATCTAACAGGATCCTACTACCTCTGGAAGAGTCTAGAACCTTCCATAACTCTATCCCCCTACAACCAGTATTAGGTAAGACACCAATAAGGAAAGGATTTCCCGGAACAATTACCTAATTAAATTTATAATTTCCTAAAAATTAACTTTTTGTTATATAAATTAAATTGAAGAAAAAGTAAAAAAAAATGTTAATTAAGATAGATTCTTCAAATAATAGCGAAATTTATCATTCGAATAATAATGATAATGATAATAACTTTTGTTAAAATCATGTATTGTCATATAATAGAAAGAGAGAGTGGTGTTTTTTTACCGTCGGGGTCCTGCGTACTTGAAAAAATCATTATACCACTCAATATTAAATTTAATATAAAAAATTCAAAGTACTCATAATTTCCAATAAAACCCTTAGAATATCATATTAAAGGCACAACACAAATAATCTTCTAATTTTTTTTATTCATTAGCGTACTTCAATGGACCTTTGGCGGATCGTTGGCCTGCTGCCAACAGTTTTTTTCAGTCGCCTACCGACCTGTTCTCCAACGGTCCTCGGTAGTGGCATGCCGGACCTCCGGTAGTCAGACAGTTTTTTTTGTAGCTGTCTGCCGGCCTAATCTCCGGCGGGTCGCCTGCCGGTCGTCGGTGGACCTTCTGTGACCGGCATTTTTTGTCTACAATGGCCAACATGTTTCTTTATAGCAAGGTAATTTGTTAATTTTTGATAATTTTAATCCAATCATGGCACTACCGTGCTATTATGGTTCACTTACCTATTACATGAATGTAATAAAGAACCGTGGTCTTTTTTGGCCGTCGTGTACACTTGAAAAGCTCCGCATTTTCCAATTTACCAGGAAGGTGAGCTTATTCTCGTTTAGATTTTTCCAAACAGAGACCAGACCAGCCCACTACCGAACCTAGTCCAGCCCATATTCCAGTCCGGCCTAGCCTACTTTTATTTATAATTTTTAATATATTTCAAATATATAATATATAAAATATAATATAATCATACATGATTCTTATTTTTTATAAAAATAAGTTCTTCTTAATTTTAAAAATACTAAAAATAATTTTTAATAATTTTGAAATATTTGAACAATATTTTTTAAGAAAAATATAAGGGATTCCAGTCTAGGCCCAGCCAAATCAGAAATTTGCACGGCCCAATATACTAGGGCCGACGATGGGGCCCAAAAGCCCAAACT
The DNA here is from genome assembly GCA_033398695.1 of Orobanche coerulescens. Taxonomy (NCBI): domain Eukaryota; kingdom Viridiplantae; phylum Streptophyta; class Magnoliopsida; order Lamiales; family Orobanchaceae; genus Orobanche; species Orobanche coerulescens. Next base: position 46,596,720 of record CM065802.1, on the reverse strand, counting down.
TGGACCAAAAAAATAAGCTCAAAGCTCAGGTTGGTTCGAGCTTTATAAAAAAGTTGAGGTTCAAGTTAGGGACCGAACCGCAAGCAAATGAGCAGGCCGAGCTCGAGCTTCATATCCCTAAGGACAAAAGCCCCGCTCGGATTGAACATTTTCAAACCGCCATTTATTGCCATTCTATTACGTGAGATAATAATAATAATATATTTTTTCTCTAAAATATAAAAATTCAAAATCATTTTTTTCCTCTTTCGAGAACTCATTGAGTGTAAGTCTGATTGTTAGATACACGTATTTCAATGATAAAAATATCATCAAGAATGTCATGTAACACATACACATAAAGTTACATGAAATTTCTAACATGAAATTTTAGGCTCGAAAAAGCCCGAAAGCCGAAAGCTCGGACCGAGCTTGAGATGTTCGAGCTTTCCACGGGCCCAAATCTGAAAAGCTTGGACCGCTCCAGAACGAAGACTTCGAGTTTGAGCTCGAGCCTGAAAAATTTGGGGTCGGACCGCCCCGCCCCCAAGCCTATAGTATACTACTGAACTGTTTCCAGTTCAATATTTTCTAAGACCGCCACTGTGCTATTATAGCATGGTATTCCGCTAGCCTTTCTATACATATGTTTCGAAATATAGTCTGACCATAGACGTACCTAATTGAATCCTGACCATCATTTCTTTACTAGACATGGTACTTAGCATAAGGGGTGTAATGGATTAAAATTCTATTGGATTTTTTGGACTTTAAAAGTCCGGAGGTACTCAATTCGAATTTTAAAAAGTCCTTAAAAATCTTGAGTTATTCAATCCAGATTTTGAAAACTCCTTAAAAACACTGAGGTATTCAATCCAGATTTTCACCTTTCTTCTCTTTGTGCGTGCGATCCTCCCCTCCCCGACAGCCACATTTGAAGCCTCTCATCCCCAATTAATTAGTATTATTATTATTATTACTATTATTATTATTGGGTGATTTACATGTGACAACCTTTTGAGATGCCATATAAACGTTTGGGTCCCTATATTTTCATATTTTACGACAAAGGACAAAACTTGAACTACTGAAAGTTTGTATTTACAGTTAAGGACAAAAGTCAACTTTGATGCTGATGTCATAGGAGAGAGAGAGAGAGAGAGAGAGAGAGAGAGAGAAATCCATTTTCGTTTCCCTTTCTTTTATTAGTGCCTTTATTTTTCCTTTTCTTTTAAACGAAATGTCACGTGAGTCGCACATGCCGTCCTTTTTTAATATTGTTTAGTATATACCTACGTGGACTGTAATATTGTTTTACTTTTATGGACTTCATTATAATATTTTTGTAAAAGTTTTAACTAGCCGTTAGTTACCTTTTGTGACCGTTTGTGACCATTTTTTGGCTATAAATTCATCCATTTTGGTCCATTTTAGTTGTGTTTTTGTATGGAAACAATTGTGGTATCATAGAATCAAAATTTTGATGTCTTCATCATCATCCTCAAGTGTTCGTCGTTTGAGATTTCAAAATGAAGATGCAAGAAGAATTGCGATAAAAAACGATGATACGTCTAACAACAAATGGGCTGGACTCTTCACCGATGGCGATGTCCGTAATAAATGTTGGGGACCAATTGGGATGAGCATTTCTTAGTAGCGCGGCTAAGTCGCTGACATGAGGGCATGACATTGATGTGCCTGAAATGATGTTGAATTCGACTTTTCTGGTGTCCGATTCTAAATCGGTTGGGCCTATGTAGCCGGTCCAACCGGCTAGGATGTTGACTCCGGGAGCGATTACATCTGGTTTGAGAATCTGAGCAGTTCAGTAATTGGGCCCACGGCTCGAGAAGGAAGCCACTCGAGGAGCAGGTGGGTTGGAGCCGATAATTGTTCCCTTGAATGCGATTGTGGCCGTTGGATTTGGCTCTGAGCGTGCGTAGGCTCGGATTTTATCTCCGTCGATTTGCTCGACCATAGTAGCAGGGATAAAATGAGCGTCGGCGAGGAGTTCTTTGTCGGGATCGGCCAGATTCGCCATAATCATGACGGCGCCGCTGGCAGTGTCAACGGCGTTTCCTTTCTCCACTCTGGCGTTGCCGCCACGATCGCAGATCACGATTTTCCCGACGACTTTTTTCGGATCGAGGCTCCCGGAGTAGCAGTATTTGCTTCCGCAAGTACGGAAGAAGGTGTGTGTTCCATGGCCTTCCGTGTCTCTTGGTGTTAACAGGAGAAGGCGGGAGAAATGGGCCGTTTCTTTTTTTTTTTTTTGGTTTAAAAGAAATATTTTATTCAGTAATATTGAATAAACCAATTTCAAAGAAATGTTTTATTCCAGGAAAAAAATGGACTTTACGCAGAAAGTCAACCATTTGCCTGAAATTGGACCTCATCGTTATTTCTTAAAACATAGGAACCCTAACATTTAGTAGACATCTAATAAGGTGTTTGAGTGTAAAATCCCCTATTATTATTATTATTTATTATATTACTATTATTATTACTAATACTATTATTATTACTATTATTACTATTAGTATTATTATTACTATTATTATTTATTATTATTCATTATTATTACTATTACTATTAATATTATTATTACTATTATTACTACTATTAAACATAATAGTATTATTATTACTATTATTATTAGTATTATTATTATTAGTTTAGGCTAGATTGTTCTTGTTTCATGACTTGAGCTGGATTTTACATTGTTACAAAATAGATGAAAATCTATGTAAACCATTCAAAAAAGTCTGCCAAACTCTGCGTGTAGTCTGTGTAATTAGAAAAGCCATAAAAATCCACAAAATTTTTAAACTCCAGAAAAATCCCACAGAATCCACAACCAATACACCCCCTAGGTCTTTCAATAATTTATTTACTTATTAGCATTTGCCATATCATCGTTACAAGTTTATAATTTCTTATCTTTACTGTTTGAAGTGCAACTAGTGATTTATTTTTTTTCGGGTGCAGCTTTTTGTTGTTTTTGAAGTGGACAAGTAAAGTGATGAGTTAAATACTTCAATTTGATCAATTAAACATCTTTGAGTGGAAGTGCATTATGTGAATAGATATTCATGACCATGAATGTGAATACAGAAATATGTGCATATAGTTATTGTTGAATAAAATAATATGTGGGCGATTTAAATGTTATTTTTTTCCATGATTAAAGATTGTATATTAATATCTAATATCTATAATGAGAAAAAGGAACCAAGAGTGGTGTTATGTGTTGAGAAATTGACAATACGCTCTGTTAAAAAAGGTTCAATATGAAATACACAAATATAAAAAAATCCTTCAATTTTAGATTGAAGTTTATCTAAACAAAGTCTTAACTTGATTATAAAAATATCTTTACGTGGGGTATTCTTTTTTAAATCCAAACCCCGAATCATTTTTCATATGATTACGAATTTGAGTGACTTTTATATTAAATTATCAACCTGGAAAATATGAACAAAATAAGGCCCCACATGAATATTTTAGATAATAAATTAAATATTTTTATTAAACTTTAGTTTTCGCTGAAACATATACTTTATTTAAAACAAAAATATAAATTTATACAAAACTATTAATATAATAAATAGTTTTAAAAATCTAATATAAAATTCAGCTGAATATTCACATTATTTTCTCATTGCATTATAATAAATTCAAAGTATGTAATGACAACACTTATCTATTTATTTAATTTTACAAATAGCCGCACCGTATAATTAGTATTCTTATTCAGGATGAGAAAAAATGTTAATTAAATATTAAAATACCTTTTATTTAAAAAGTAAAAAATAACTTAAAATTCACGAATTAAGGTAAACTTCTGAAATAGTAAAAATATAGCTCTATTTAGTAATTGAAATGAGTAAATATTTTTGAATTATGATTTGTAAAAAGTGTGAAATTATGGTACTGTTAGTAATCACAATGAGTAAACTCTTGATAAAAAAACTTTGTGATTCATTGATAAATAATTATCCACATTTGATTTGCCCATATTTTTTTCTATAAAATAAATGATAAGGATATAATTATGTTTTGTTTGTGAAATAAATCTATAGGAATCTGTTTTCCTACTTTGCAAATAAATTTATAGACAAGTTGTTTATTTGTACCAACATATTCTCAAATCAATAATCTGTTTATAAAACAAAATTTATTGCCTAATTGAGGTTTTGATCATTATTCTCAAATAATAAATAGCTTGGAATAATACTTCATAGATAGATTCCAAGTACTCAAGAATTATTCTTAAATCAGGATTGGTTGCTCTATTTAGGCTGTGTTTAGCACTAGCTTTTCAGCTAACTTTTCAGTTCGAGTAGCTTCTTTGACTTTTGATTAAAAAAGGCATTACGTGAGCCTGAACTTAAACTAACAATTTGGTGATCGGTGGATTTTTAATTTTTGGTTGAAAGCTAACTAAGTTAGCTTTTTTTTTAAAAAAAACTCCTTTTATATTTTCTATTCCAGAAATATCCCTGACCTAAATTAGAAAAACAAAACAAATGTTGTGGATGTCGTTAAGAATTCCAGTCAGAAAAATAAAAAGTAAAAAAAAAATTCTGAAAATTCTGGAAAATCTAAAAAATCTGAAAAAAATAAAAAAAAATCTTAAGATTCTGAAAATTCTGCAAAATTTAAAAAATCTGAAAAAAATCGGAACTTTTATTTTTTAAGAAAAATTATCTTGAATAATAATATTAAAAATCAGATCTTTTATTTAAAATTAAAAAATAAAAAGAAAAAAAAAATCTGAAAAATTTAAAATAAAAGTTCCGATTCTGAAAAATTCTGGAAAGTTTAAAATAAAATTCTGAGAATTCTGAAAATAATAATATAAAAATCATAACTTTTACTTTTTATTTTTGAATTTTAAATAAAAAATCTGATTTTAATATTATTATTTCAGATATTTTTTTCTGGTTTATATCAACACAATTTAAATTCTTAAAAAATGGACTATAATATGATGATAAAATTTAAAAGAAAAGAAAAATAAAAGTAATGACCTTAATTGTCATTTTACAAAATATCAGCTACTTAATCAATTTAATTCTTCATAGCATACGTGAAAATCAATTTGTTTTATCATTTCTGGCAAATTTCACCTGTAGTCGAACTTCACTAAATTCACCTAAGTTCTGGCCATTGTCATTTATCAATATCACCATTTTTAAAATTTAGCTTTTTAATTAGTTCTTAAACACAACCTTAATAGACTAGGTGGAGATTTGCAAACGTATCAAGCTGTTCGCAAGCGCTCCCGAACAGGTTCGATCAAATCTCGACCCGAGCTCGAGTATACCGAGTTTCTGAATCTTTAACTTCTGAGCTCACGAGAGGTTCACGAACATTTATTATATACTAATTTAAAAGAGCATTTATTATAAATTTTTAGAAATTCGCAGTTGCGATTTAAGAGAAAAACGGAGACATACAAATAAATTTCTCATAATAATATCAAATTGAAAAAGAATATTAAAACAACAATATTCGATTTACAAATTAATGAAAAATGACGGCGTCTTGTCTTTTTAGATCGAAATGTACTCATTAAACTTGCATAATCTAGTTTTTCTATAATTATGTTTTCCACTGAAATCATATCTAAACCATTCAATTTCTCTTGTCCTGTGTTGTAATTATCTTATTAATACCAGCCTTATTAATATCCGATTTTTACCAGTGTTCTAAAAATCCCCATTTAAACCGATTAATCTCTAGAAAGTCCTCTGCAGATTATGGGCAGTGACACAGCTGCAGCGTTTGAGTGATTAATCGATCGTCCAGGCGGTGGTATGGCTGCAAGTTTCAAGATACTATGGATATTATGGACTACTTTATACCAATATCAATATTTCAAATTTCCTAGCTATGTGAGCGACTAGGCGGATGCCTAGGCGGTTTTAGTTTTTTGTTTATTTGTTTTGTTCTGATAGTACTATAAATTCCTAAACTGAGATATTATGGATATTATGGACTCCCTTATATCTATATCAATATGTCAAATTTAATATATAATTGATCAAATATCTTTTTCGTGATTAAATTTTAATTATTTTTAATTATTTTACATATATATAACTTTTTATATATAAAAATAATTAAAATAATAATAAAAAGATAAATCCCCCTAGTCCGATTAATTCCCGAGTAATCTTCTGAACGCTAGGTGTTAGCAATCCGAACGTCTAGAGTCTAGCGATTTTTAGAACCATGGATTTCATAAGGAAAAAGGTGTTCCAAAGTTTGGCTAGTGCCAATTATATAGCTATGGGAGACTTGTTTAACCATTCCATGTTTAGAAGACTGCTATGAGTTTTTTTCTGTGCTTAAAGTTTCCAATAAACGAAAAAATCATGAGCTTTTAAGTTAGCAATCTATCACAATCACAATTTGGTTATTCACCACTAGAGATGTTAAACGGGTTCGGGCCCGGCGGGCTGGCCCGTTTAACCCGTCAAAAAATTGGGTTAGGACTGATATTTCCTAGCCCGTTTAAATCCGAAATTTTTTGGTCCAGACCGTTTAGCCCGAAGCCCGTTAGGGCTAGCCCGAAGCCCGATATATATATTGTTAATTTCAACTTACAGTAATACTATATTTATATAACATATATTAATATTATATATATAATATATATTAATATTATATATATAATATATATTAATATTATATATGTAATATATATTAATATTATATATAATATATATTATTAGTGTAATTGTTAATATAGTGTGTATATATATATGTATATACATAAAAGTATATTTTTTGTTATATTTATTAGTATAGTTGTTACTATATATATAAAATATATTGTTACTGTTTTTTTTTGTTTATGACTTATAAAAAAAAAATTTAAATATTTAGCCGTTTAGCCCGAAGCCCGTTAGGGTTAGGGTTAGGGCCGATATTTCCTAACCCGTTTAAATCAGGGCTTTTTGGCGCATCAAGTTTAAGCGCTTGGCTACTTCTAAACTAAATTTGGCCGTTTAACATCTCTATTCACCACCAGACACAGTTTCTAATTTTTTTTTTTTTTTTTGTAAAAGTCCATTTTTTTTAAAAAAACGAAAAATAAAAAATCTCAAAGATGGTAGCAAATTTGAAAACCATTTGGGTTTTGGAGGCATCTGACTCCAGACAAACCTCAAATTAAATAAAAGGGGCATCATTTTCAGAAATATTATTTATTTAAAAATGTATTTTTTTTCTAACATAATTCTGAATATATATATATATTGAGAGAGAGAGAGATTTATGATCAAATGAGAATGGTTCTTATCCTGCGAAAGCGAATATGCATGAGTTTTGTACTAATTTTGCATGAAATATATGCATTTCGTGCATCAAAATTGTTATGCATTAAAATATTCATTATATACATCAAAATATCGATTCATTAAAATATTGCATTATATGCATCGAATTTTTGTGAGAATAAACCCCGGCCATCCATTTATCAAGATCTATGAAAGAAATTCATTCTTATTTATTAACTTAAATTGCATTCTCACCAACTCATATATATATATATATATATATATATATATATATATATATATATATATATATATATATATATATATATTCGCGAACACACGATAAGTTCACGAAGACGCTCGTGTTAGACTGTTTGTTAGATTAACAATGGAGCCTAATTTTTTGTTCGAACCCTACTCGAATAGTAAATAAACGAGCCTTAATCGAACTCGAGCGACCTCGAACGAGCTTTTGTTCGTAAAAGTTCGGTTCGATCACAGCTCTGCAGTTAGTGAATGTGTGTGTGTTGTCTTCGAAAAGTTTGGAACTTTGGGAAGGGCACTGGATGAATCTGAAACTGAAAGTACCAAGTTTAGTTTCTAGTAAGAAATTAGTGTTGGGAAAAAACCGACAAAATAATGATGTCACAACGAAAAATGCGGAACCTCGTTTGACAACTTCCCAATCTTCAATTGTAACTTCGAGGTTACCGACGAGTAGAGCAGACAATTACAACTCGACAATTAATACAAATGATATCCAAAATCGATAAACAACGAGACACGATTTTTAGCGTGGAAAACCCCCCAAGACGAGAGTAAAAACCACGGGACCGAAGCCCCTTAAATCCACTATCACCAATACACAATACACAAATCGTCCCTAATACAAACTATAGGTATACAACAATAATCGTCAAATACTTGGTAATAAACAATCTTTAAGTATTTGGAATACAAAACAACAACAAGATCGAGAAAGAAAAACACCAAAAATAGCTTACACAAAAAGCTAGCAAAATACCCAAACTTCCGGACTCAAACCCTCGATCTATTCTGGTGAAAAGATTTGCCCAATTGCTACCAATCTCTTGTCAAAAATCACGACGATCTGATCGATACACCTCCGGGAAATCGAACAAGTATTTCTCTCTTTCTTTTCTCTCTTGTATTTCTCTCTTGTGTGTCCTCTCAAAATTGTAGGTGATGGAATAAAGGAAAAAACGCTACCCAGCTGCTAAAAGGAACCCCCAAAACCAGGGTTGACCCGTGTGCCGCGACCCGAGCAAGGTGTGCCACGGCACACACAGAAAAAATGCCCAGGAAATCCCAGGGGGGCGCGGCCCGGAGGGCAGGGCGTCGCGGCCAATCTGAGGCTGGGACAGTTTTGCGGCAACACAGAGGGGCCGCGGCCCGTAGTCTGATGGACGGCAGTTTTGTGAGTTGAGGGAGAAAGTGTGTGTGCCGCGGCCCGGAAGGCTTGTGCCACGGCCCGGAGTCCAGTCGACTCCGAGAAGGCCTATATTTCGAAAATAGCTCCCACAAATCTCCCCCTTTCCGGAATATAGGAAGAGTTCGCCATCCCGGCGATCGAACAATACACTTTAACCTTCTCTCTACTCAACGCCTTGGTTAACATATCGGAACCATTATCATCGGTGTGAACTTTATCAAGTTCAAACAAACTATCCTCCAATGTATCTCGAATCCAATGATATCTCACATTAATATGTTTTGTTCTCTTGTGAAAAGTCGCATTCTTCGCCAAATGAATCGCACTTTGACTATCACAAAGAACCACGTATCGTCGTTGTCAGAAGCCGAGCTCTCGTAAAAACATTTTCAACCATAAGAGCTCTTTACTCGCTTCCACCGCCGCAATATACTCGGCCTCCGTTGTTGACAAGGCAACACACTTTTACAATCTTAATTGCCATGACACGGCTCCCCCTGCAAACGTCATCAAATAATCGGAAGTAGATTTTCAGTTATCTTTATTACCGTACATATCCGAATCAGAATATCCAACAAGCATCGCTTTTCCATTTCCAAATGTAATCCCCAATTTGGAAGTGCCCCGTAAATATCTAAATATCCACTTTACGGCTTCCCAATGCTTCTTTCCCAGATTTGACAGAAAACGGCTCACCACTCCCACGACATGAGCAATGTCGGGCCTCGTACATACCATGGCATAAATCAAACTCCCGACCGCAGAGGCATAAGGAACTTTATCCATTTCCTCAATCTCTTCCTTCGTCGTAGGGCAATCCTTGCTCGTCAATTTAAAATTGTTAATAAGAGGTGAACTAACAACTTTAGCTTTGTCCATGTTGAAGCGTTTAAGCACCTTCTCAATATATTGCTCTTGTGACATGTGCACTTTCCGGGATGCTCTATCCCGAGTGATTCTTATCCCAAGAATCTGTTTAGCGGCCCCCAAGTCTTTCATGGTAAAAGACTTATTCAACTCTTTCTTCAAGTTGGCAATCCTTTCGGCATTCTTGCCAACGATAAACATGTCATCCACATAAAGCAATAGGATGATAAAATCATCATCTCTAAATTTCTTAAAAAATACACAATGGTCTAGGGGCGTCGTCCGGTAGCCTTGCTCCCCCATAACCGACTCAAACTTTTTATACCATTGCCGTGGTGCTTGCTTCAAACCATATAGACTCTTTCGGAGTCTACAAACATAATCCTCTTTCCCTTTGACCTCAAACCCTTCCGGTTGCTTCATATATATTTCTTTGTCGAGGTCTCCATGAAGAAATGCCGTCTTGACGTCCATTTGCTCACTCTCAAGGTCAAGACTAGCCGCTATACCAAGGACCAATCGAATCGATCCTATCTTCACAACCAGAAAAAAAATCTCGTCAAAATCAATGCCTTTCTTTTGACTAAAGCCCTTCACTACGAGTCTAGCTTTGTATCGGGGTAATGAAGTATGCTCCTCTGACTTCACCTTATACACCCATTTATTTCTCAAAGCTCTCTAGCCCTTCAGCAACTTTACCAACTCGTACGTATTGTTTTCATGCAAGGAACTCATCTCGTCTTGCATGGCATCCATCCACTCCTTCTTATTCTCATCCTCCATAGCCTTCGCGAAATATTCGGGCTCTCCCTCGTCGGTGAGTAAGACATACTCATTGGCCAAATAACGAGTGGAGGGATGACGGTCCCTCGTCGACCGTCTATGTGGAACAAAAGATGGCATGTTCGTCACGGGTAGCTCGGGATAAACTCCATCGGTGTCATCTTGAACCAACTCATCGTTGTCACCGGTGTAACACCCCCAGATCCGACCGGAAATATTACAGTGTCGTGGGTCTCGAGATGGAACCCACAAGGCTGAAGGAAATTTTCGCAAATATTTACAAATGCCCAAGAGGCTAACGACGGTATTATCTATTTAAAACATTCGAAGACTTTATAAAACTCGTTTATCAAAACCATCATAAGATTTCATTTGAAACCACAAGGCCCGAATTGCCCAAACTCAACAGTTTAAAAACATACGTTAAGTTATCGCTTACACGTACCGACAAAATAGTTTAGAGAACGATTGCTAAAGTAACCTAAGTTACCAGATACCAAAAGGCCATTTAAAAATACTCACGCAGCGGAAAAGACAAACCATTAAAATACTCTAGCAGTGGAATACAATAACTGATCAGGAAACTCAATACACAAATACATGCCCTAGCCAGTATCCTCCGGGAAGCTCATCTCTCCACGACCGCTACAAGCTTGATATTCCAAGAACCTAAAAAGAAAGCCCACGACGGGGTCAGCCATAATATCCAACAATGATAACCATTACATCACATCAATAAATACATACCAATGGAAATACTAAATAAGAATACGACCAATGTAATCTTACCGTCGTAACTTTACTTACTCGAATAATTCTCATCAGAATAACCATTATCACAATGCACATATCGTAATCTCGATTAATCAATAAACTCAACAAAACATCCATACGGTACCTCAAGCGATACTCAAAATTCTCAAAACATCATCATAACTCGCAATACAGAAATATACCAACTCTGACCGATTCGATCCATCGGAATAACATCATCAAATCACAACTCGATAATCGATTGTCCATCAAAAGACAAATACCAAGGGAAATACGGAACGTACCCCAAGATATGAAATGCCACGACCAAATCACGTCAGTCTAATCCAAGATCAGATCAACACAACATACGGACATGGTCCTAACACAAGACCTACAAATGCATACTCATATGACAACATCAATATGCTCACATCAATAACAACAGTGTATACTTATGGCAAATCCATAATATATATATGTACAATAACAACACACATGGTAATCCGATGATCCAGCGTTCACTGCCTAGATCCCACGATGATCCCGTCAGACCAACCCGTGGTGGAAAACCTGTCCGATGATTCAGCGCACGCTAGCATAGATCCCCCGATGATCCCGTCGGACCAACACGAGATGGACATACGACAACAGTGCACAAATGCATATAACAATGATACACAATGCATGACAACAACGATACACGAATGTATCACAACGTGATCAACACAATGACAAAAATGATTAGAGTACTTGCCCCGAATCCTTCGAGAGAAATCTCGATATCTAAACCATCACGAACCATTATTCTGAATATTCGACGATCCACAATATCACGGACGGTAGATAATTCACGTCTTCGTCTATACGACAGTGTATCCTCGATACCAAGTATACCAACAACAAATGTAAATCATATACATTATGATTTAATTCCCAAAACTGAATACAACTTATAATCCCAAATCTCCTGTGATTACGATTACAAACATTGCTATACGAATTATAAACGAATGAAACGGAAATCATTCATTAAATATTATAAACTGAGCAAGTAATAACTTGCCTCGATAATGATGAAGCCGTTACCAATTCTTTACCGTCATCTACAAGTCTATCGGCCCTGATCAATGTGATTAGTGCATATTGATCTAAAATTCATATACAAAATATCACCTTTTTCTGGCATAATCATACTGATTTTGATAGAATTTAATTATTTTGAAGAAATATCAAAACATGAGCTAATAATGTTTATTTTGCAGGTTACTGGCATAAAATATCAAAAAGGTCGAAAAATCAAACCGAAATCAAAATCATAAATTTCCAAGAAAAAAATGTGACAAAACACGGGGGAACACACAGCGCAAATAGGGCCGTTTCTCTCGACCGTTTACAACACGGTGCATATTTCCCGCCTGGTCCTTGCGCGTGTTCCAGACAAGACCGAGTCATCCTAATACGGCTATATAATACGGCACAAAATGGGCCGTTTTTCAGCACCGTTTTTATGCAGATGCCATGCAAAAATAGTCCACTTTTAACCATCTTGTGAACTCAACCACAAGATATTTTTATGGTCAAAAATCTGAAAAATCAAAGACATGGGTGAAGTGTGAACAAAGAATTAATCCAGATACTACAATAGATATTTTGAATTAAATAATCAATTGTATTCTTGAAAATCACCTATAAAAGGACATCTTCACCCATGAAGAAATCATCTCCTCTTCTTGCCAAGAAACACCCCTTTCTTTTAGCAAGATATTTTCCTTACATCTCTTTACTTTAGTTTGTATTTCATTTTTGGTTTGAAGTTTTTCTTTCATTTAGTTTGTAATTGAAAAGTGCTTGATCAATAAGCACTTAGTATTTTACTTAGTGTTTTACTTTCAATTTTTGTAAGCTTGTAACCTTTGAACAAGTTTGAAGTTATATATTGAAATATGTTCCTTGCACTTTGATACATCATATTCAAGTAAGTTTCATCTATTGTCATTAAGTTCTAGTAATTAAAAGTTTCTATATATATTATGTATATCAATTATTTCTATTATAATTTTAGTTTGTATAAACCAATGAGTAGCTAATCTTTCTTCCTAGGGGAAAGGGGATTTCTATTAGGTTATATATTGAGTATTTGATTGATTTACACTATTTTGATTAAAAAGGACTAATTGGTTTAAATAGAAATTGATCATATCATATTTCTACTAGTGAAACCTCCTTGATTGATTGTTGAGTGAATTGGAAACATATCTTTCCAATCTATCAAGTGTTAATCTTGTTATCAACATCTTAAGATTGCGAAAGTGGTTAAGACATCTTTGAATATGAAAGTTATGAGGTGAAAAGTTGATTACTCGATGAACAATTGTTTATCCTAAAAATAGTCAAGTTAAAGAAATGAAAGGACTAATTGGTTTAAATAGAGATTGATCATATCCTATTTCTACTAGTGAAACCTCCTTGATTGATTGTTAAGTGTATTGGAAACACATCTTTTCAATCTATCAAGTGTTAATCTTGTTATCAACATCTTAAGATAGCGAAAGTGATTAAGACATCTTTGAATACGAAAGTTATGAGGTGAAAAGTTGATTACTCGATAAACATTCGTTTTTCTTTTATATCCGTGTAAATCAATTCCTATACTTAATTAAAAACCTAATTTAATGAACCCGTAATCCCCTAGATTTTATAAATTCCCAACTCATTTTCTATTCATTTTCACTAATAAAAATAGTATAGTTATAAATAGTCTTAATAAAAATAGTCTAGATATAAATAGTCTTATTAAAAATAGTTTTATTAAAAATAGCATTAAAAATAGTCTTATATAAAATAGTCATATATAAAATAGTCTCATTAAAAATAGTCTTATATAAAATAGTCTAATTAAAAATAGTCTTAATAAAAATAGTATAGTTTATAAATAGTGCATTTAATTTAGTTTGCACAAAAACCCAATAATCTATTTTAGAATATTTTAGTATTTATTTCTCGCAATCTGTAACAAAATATTATACGAAGCCCTGTTGAACAATCCTCGAGAGAAAAGACCTTGGTAGAACTTACCACAACTACTTCTACCTCGTATATATTTGCGAGCGACTCAAAAACTCCTATTTTTAGGATAAGTTTTTGTCGATCAAATTTTGGCGCCGTTGCCGGGGATTGTTTTAGGCCAAATATAATTTTTTGTATACTTTTGTTTATATCTTGTTATTTTATCTTTCTTTATTTCTGTATCTTTTATTCTTCTGTCCGGTCAAGTGGCGGATAACGGTACTCCGTGACTATCAAAGTCGGATTTTTCCGTTTCCCACAACAACTAATATTTGTTAATATTTTCTATTTTTATTTTATTTTTTTATCATGGAAGAAACTTTGAATAGTATTGAAAAGAGATTTCCCTTTCTTAGCAAAAAAGTCCTTTTAAAAATTTACAAGACAAGACTTGAAAGGATGAGGTTGCTTATGAATAAAAGCATACCTTTTGACATTAGATTCATTATTGAAGCCAAAGTGAGAATAGCAGGTGAATTCACAGAAACACCTACTAGATTTTTACCAGGGCTTGGAAAAAGTTCATATGCAAAGAAACGACGAGCAAAGATAATAGCCGTTTGCTATAAATGTGCTAGATGGAACTGTAATTCAAAATGTCGTTCTTTAGGAATTCCATCTACAAACAGAGAAGATAAAATTCAGTTCATTAAGGATGGTCCGAATAAAGAGAATTTAGATAACATCGAAATTTCTCTTGACACGCATCCTAGTGGACTCAGACATTATGGAATTCGATGTTTGTGGAATAAATTCAAACCAGAATATGAACAAGGTCTTGGGAATCTGACGTCTAAAGACCCTGTTTGCCAATTTGTAAGAAAATTGGAGAAGCTTCTCCCCGACTCATAGAAGGCATTTAAGTCGTTTCTGAACGTAAAATCAGAGGAAGATGTGAGCCACAATCACAACTACTGTACATACATGTGAGTATCTTTTATTTTTGTCGTATGGTGAGATTTTATGAATTAAAAAAGTGATACGCAATAAATGCATTCATTATTCTATTGAGTAGTTGAAGCGCAATTAACGCAATCACATATTTGTTAAATATTTTTACCTTATTTTTCTTCTATAAATAAACATTGTGCTTGTTTCTTTTATTCATCCCTCAAACTTGTACTTTTCTCTTTCCTCTCAAATAAGTTTCTTTTCAAAAATGGAATCATCATATTCCACAAAAAGATTTAACTCAGTCTCCATTTTTGGTGGAGCTAGTTATGGAACAGAGGCATGCTTTACTGAAGCAGCCCACAAATTGGGTCGTACCCTAGGAGAAAAATGCATTCATGTAGTTTACGGAGGAGGAAGTCTAGGATTAATGGGACGCGCTGCTGCTTTTGCCTATATGGAAGGAGTAAAAGTGTTGGGAATAATTCCAAAACCTCTGGCTGAAAGTAAAATCACCGGGGCAACTATTGGAGATGAGTTTAGAGCTGTAAATATGCAAGATCGCATAACTCACATGATGAATAATTCTGACGCCTTTATTGTAATACCCGAGATTTCTGCTATGTATTTTGAACTTGTGATATTGTAATTATTGCATTTTGATCTGAGTATTATTCTCCGTATTTCATAATCCGGTATTGTTGAGCGCATGATTTCATGAATCTGATTTAAATTGTGATTCTACGCCTGTAGCGCACGCTATCGACTAAGTGTAGCGTACGCTAACTTGGATCCATAGCGCACGCTGTGAAGGAACCTTAGCGCACGCTATACGTGGTCAATATGATTGAGACATGTTGGTAGGTGAGATCAGGCCGGGGACCTTGGTCGGATTGTGTCGGGATGAACCTGGACGGCTTTCGGGAAAAATCCAAGTCAACGCGTTAGCGCACGCTACTCATATGAGGATAGCGCACGCTAAAGGTTGAGTACAGTGAAATCAGTAGCGTTTCAGATAGCCGTTAGCGCACGCTAATAACTATTTTCTATATATAGGACAACATCCTTTTTCATATTTTCAGACTTTTCACTCTCCCATCCGAATTCTTGAATTTAGAAAGTCACTCTCTTCATCCTAAACACTTCTTGCCGGCATCCTAGCTCGTGTTGAAGATTGTAGATCATTGGGGATTGGTGTTCAAGCCTTCGGCGTTGGATTGCTTCGAATTTCCTCCTTGTTCTTCACTACTTTGAGGTAGGTGATTCTTCACCAATATTAGTAGTATTTCTGAAGGACGTTTTGATCATGTTTGAGATTTACCTAGTCAGTTAGATTCATAAGTAGTCGAACATCATGTGTTAGAAGGATATTTTCGATGTTTCGGTACTTATTCATCGTATAAACCATTGAACCGCTTAGTGTTTGAACTCCTAGCATATTCTGAAGCTTCATAACGATTTGTAACCAGTATATGGAGATTTTCTAAGTTCTTATGCCTTTACATAAAGGAACCATACGTTTTGGGACATATAACGGATTGAACTTAGGATATTCCTTGAAGATTAAAGATGAATTATGGCGTTGTGATGATGTTACGTAACCTTGTATCTCGTAGTCGTTTAATCCGTATAGAACGTTCACAAAAACTTATGAGCATGATATGCACAGGGATGACATATATTATCACCATAGAATTCTTGAGTTCATCACCATTAGATCAAGTTTTCTGCCAGAAGTAATCTGCCATGCACGGTTAGCGCACGCTAACATACTTAAGTTAACGTGCGCTATCGGGAATAAGTTAACGCACGCTACGTTTGGTACGTAACGTACATTATGTTATCAGTCGAGTCAGTCGGCTGATCAGAGAGAATTGTCAGTCCATGGCTAGCGTACGCTAGACTTAGACGATAGCGTACGCTAACAGGCAGGCTGTAATATCCGACTGTAACTTTTCATTTTTACCTGTCATTGTATTATTCGGATAATCTGATTATCATGAATCGTTGCATTTAGTATTATGTCGTAGTATTATAGATTTAAATATCATATCGTTGTTAGTTCATTTCAAATGTGATGATTCGATGATAATTGGAGAGTTGTATTTTCGGATTTATTTTGTTGATGTAGCGCACGCTACACAGTACTATTAACGTACGCTAATCATGCGACTTAGCGTGCGTAAGGTTTCCTCGGTTGCGTACGCTAAGAAGGAATCGCGTGATTGACTTGACACGTGAACCCTTTTAACCGTTAGCATGCATGAGATCTAAGTCTGAGTGGCGTGTCGGTGAGAATCTACTTTTATTAGCGTGCGTAACCCATATCTCATTAGCGTGCGCTAGCGACCTACGATAATTCAAGACGGTAGCCACCGTAAGCCGCTTACGTACGTAATATCGACCGGATAGCGTACGTAAGGGCATTAGCGTACGCTAAATCGCCCCGATAGCGTGCGCTAAGGATGTCGATCTATTTATAGGCCACTGCTTTTTCATTTCTTCACAACTCTAAACCGATTCTCTCTCCATTTTATCGTCCCTCTGCACTCTAAAACGATATCAACCTACACCAACTTGTTTCTAATCCTTGAATCTCGGAGTGGAGCTCATTTCCTTGGAGATTTGGAGTTGTTTTTAAGCTTGGAACATATTCTCTCATAGCATTGAAGTTGTTCTTCATTTACGGAGGTTGGTGTGTTTTCTTCTCTGCATTATTTTCTTATGTTGATGTTAATGACGAATTATACTTCACCTAGAGTTAGATTAAGCAAGTAAAACATAGTTCTAATCCAACCTTTTTAACACTTTTGATGAATATGTTAAATGAGGGTTTAGTTTAGAGGAGTTCTTGATATTGTAGTAATGGTAACCATGTTTGTAGTGTCATTACTCATCTTACGGACGAATTTAGCTCAAGAGGACATTGTGGGATCGGTTAGCTTCATCATAAGCTGACTTAGTCAAGAACTTGATATCATATAGTGATTAAACACCATTTTAGGTATTTAATTACCTTGAGAAGAACTTGATGATGTTAAAGATGAGATTAGATGATCTAGTTCAGAATCTCGAAGCTTTAACAAATCATGATTGTTCGATTTCACAAGTCTTTGAAGATTGATAAGGATCTTGATAATTTCAACAATAATTTTTCATTAATCTAATGTATTGAGAACTTAGAATATTTTGATCATCATACTAAAATTGGTGAATTCACCATCATGTTAATGAATCCTCCAGCCTTGTAACAAAGACTTTGATAACCTTCATGAGTATGGTGTAATCTCAGAACTTATGAACTTGTTGTTAGCTTAAAAGTCAATTTAAATGAGAGGAGAATAATCATAATGTGCAGATTTTACCTTTCAACCTTTCAATATTTTGGAAATTTTAATCATCATAAGATGATCTTAACATCATGATTAGTTATTCAACATACCCTTGATAGAACTCTTGTTATGTTGAACCATGCGAACATTCGGTAAATTTTGTAAACCGATTCTTATAGTTGTATTGTTGTTAGAAGGACTCCTAGCATAAGGCTTCAATAATTTGTAGTAACAAACTATTCTAAAGGATTGTAGGTTGACGTCTTACTAATCCTATATTGATAATTATACGAATATGTTTTGAGTAAAATGTATTTCGTTTAAGGTTGGTTGTTCGAGTAAAACTTGTCGAGGACCGTCCGTTCGTTCCGATAAGAAGAGGACTATTCTCGTCTCCGTATTAAGGCAAGTTATCTTGCTTGGTTATAATGATGATTAGATTCTTGTGATGATTATATATATATTTCATGTGTATGAATTGTCCATGTGACGTTTGTCGTGATTTGATATTGTCCTTGACGTTATGGGATTGCATTCCCAAGTACGCCGTTTCGAATCGTTGATCTCGTTGGTCCTTATTTTCACTTTGGTGAGTTTTTCTTGATCCTTAATTGGATGTGTTATCCTTTGAGTTTCGTTGTCATGTTGTATCGTGACATATCCGGAATCATATCTGCGTGCCGATTGGTTATTGTGTAGATTTTTAGCCGGGCACACGATGGTCATGCGTGGATGTTTCCGCATTGACCGCACACGAGGCGTTAGTTCGTGAGGCTAATTAGGTACATTGTCCCACGTATATTTCTGGATTCCGTATACGGGGTGGACATGTGCACGGACACATTTCCGGATCGGGCGTACTGTGATGTCCATCTTGAGCCATAATGTTAATCGTTCACAGACCATGTTTGATTGGATGTGTTCGATATTTTGTGACTGATTGTTTCATACGCCCGAGGGGTATGATTAATAGTCGGAATGATTTTCTTGAGATCTATATATGTGAATTGTATAATGTCGGAAGAATTGATTATCATGTATATCTGACCCTGTGTTGGGCGAAATACTTGTATTGTATTTTAGGTCGAGGCAAAGGCAAGACACGGGAAGAGCATGTCGACGGCGAAGGGTTCGGAGGATACTAGTTCGGGGGCCCCACATCTCTTGTTGTCCGGTTATGTTAAACCGCGTTATGTTATCTCCTGTTTCATTTAAATTACTTTTTGGTTGTATTTGACATTTGAAGTATTCTCCATCTCCATATGGTTTATACTTGTTTTTTTTTTCGGATCCTGGGTGTTGTAAGGCCGTTGACCATATTTTAATAAACTCCTAATCGGAGAAATGACTATTCGTTGTGATTCGGTATCACAAATAATATTTATTTAACCTGTTTTGGTTATCGCACAGTGGGTCAGTGTGGGATTCACGGACCGTAATAACCGCCATTTGGGGTGTTACGAGAAGATGGTATCAGAGCGTCGTTTTTTTTATTATTGATTGAGAAATTAACAAGTATAAAGAGACCATCGTGTCACGTGTGACTGTCTGCAAGCGCGACCCTACGAGCCAAATACGGTATGTACTTTATGAGCCATGGTTTAATTACTGGCATGATATTGATATCAGTATGGGTCTCCCTGCTGATCATGTTATTTCAAGGAATTGTGACAGGATTTATCTGATTGATAATCCGAGGTAAATGCTGAATTTATTATACAATTGAAATTGTTCGACTTGACACCGATATGATATTCGGTGCGACATTTGTGGTATCAATAACCGTTTTCCTTGAATATATGATTCCTTGTTACTATTAATTTAGCGTGAATTTTAGTATCTTGAACTGTACTTATGGTTATCATTACGATTGATTCTTTCAGTATGGAAAGAAACCTGAGAGGTCGTGGCAGAGGGGGACGAGGCCGCGGAAGGGGCCGAATTCCAATACCTCGAGCCAACAGACGCGCGAATGCGGATCAGAGTTCCGCAGACAGTGGTTCACCTTCTAGGGAACAATCGCACCACAGTGGGCGCGGGGATGCACGTGTCGATCCTTACGTCGTAATGCAGGGCATGATGACACAGATGACCCAGATGGGTCAACTAATGGAAGCTATGCAGAGGGCCGCTACTGGTCAGCAGCAGGGGGCTCATCCTCCTCTTGTGAATGGCGGACCCGTGAGTCGGATTATCAGCGACATCTCTCGCGGCGACCACCGACTTTTGAGGGCTCCTCCGAGCTCGCGACATTGTGCAATTGGATCGAGCATTTTGAGAAACTTTTCCGGATGGTGGGTGCCGGAAGAGAATCGCGTCTCGGTAGCCGCGTATTATCTTAGCAAGGGCGCTCATACTGGTGGCTTTCAAGAAGGCCGGTGATGGTGTTTGCACATGGGAGGAATTTAAAACCTCATGCTAGACCGTTACTATCCAGGGCCACTCCGTGAGGCCAAACTGTCGGAACTTTTGAACCCCGACCCGTCGAAGACGATGATGTATTATCTGTTCCGAGAAATTCCAGGCACTCCTTCCTTTCGCCATGACAATTATCCGAACAGAGGCCGATAAGATCAAATACTTTCTCAAGAGGCTTAAACCCGAATGAGAATGCATTTGTTGAATCACCACTGTACTACCTTAGGAGTTTATCGAGAAGGCTCGAGTACGAACTCACCGCGAAGGAGATTTCCAAGAAGCAACCACGGTCCAACAACAAAAGGTCCAAGAACCAGAATCGATCGAGAGTAACCGGGGGACATTCAGGAAGCCCCAGTCATTGCCAACCCCCTCTGATCGACCACCCATGGCGTCGAAGCCAGCTGGATCGCACTCTCGAGCGGTCCCCTCATCTGTTGTGTGCTATAACTGCGGAGACCAGGGGCATTTCAGCACCAAATGCCCGAAGCCTGCCGTCACATGCCTTACTTGTGGCAAGATTGGTCACCGTGCTCGTTTTTGCAGGGGTGGGCCCGGACATGATCCAGTAGCGTCTCATGCTCCTATTCAATCCTCTGTCCAGAACCGGACGCCTCCGTCCGCTTCCTATCAGACCATCGGGGCAAATAGGGGAATAGGCCGTGGGAATCAAAGTGGTACACCTGGCGCCGGAACTGCGAAACCCAGGATTTATGAGATGAAGAGAGCTGATGATCCCGAGGCCAGCATGATTTCAGGTATACTCGAGATCCACTCCCAGCCTGTGTGTGTTCTTTTTGATACCGGTGCTTCACACTCCTTTATATCTTCTTCTTGTTTAAGTCGTTTGCCTCTAGACCATGTTATCAATTGTGAGCCCTACGTGATTGGTCTACCTGATGGTAGAAGAATTATTGGAAATCGTAAAGTCCAGGACTGTCCGATTCGTTTGAACGACCGTGAGTGGTTGTCAAATCTGATTGTAGTCGATCTACCTAAGGATGATATAATCTTGGGCATCGATTGGATGGATCGTCACGATGCAATACTCAGTGTCCGCAAGCGGATGGTTACCTTCACTTCTGATGATGGTTTCGAGTGTATTTTTCGAGGTGATAATCCCTGTCGTTCTTGGAGATTCATCAGTGATATGAAAGCAGTGAAACTGCTTTATAAATTGTGTATTGGTTATTTATTGGTGCTACATGACCAAAGCAGATCGACCATTGAATTGGCCGACATTCGGTAGTCAGAGACTACCCAGATGTATTACCAAAAGAGTTGCCAGGCTTACAACATCATCGTGACTTGGAGTTTATTATTGAGTTAGAACCAGTTAAGTCCCCGCTCTAAAAAGAACCTTACCGTATGGCTCCGACTGAGATGCACGAATTGAAGATCCATCTTGAGGAGTTGGTGACAAAGGCTATATTCGACCTAGTGCGTCCCCTTGGGGAGCACCGGTGTTATTTGTGCGGAAGAAAGATGGATCTCTACGATTGTGTATTGATTACCGTGAGTGAACAGGGTAACCATTAAGAACAAGTATCCCTTGCCTCGTATTGATGATTTCTGGACCAACTTCAGGGAGCTGCCGTGTTTTCTAAGATCGACTTAAGATCTGGTTATCATCGATTGAGGATTCGAGAGTCGACATTTCGAAGACAAAGATTCGTACTCGCTATGGGCATTATGAGTTCGTGGTGATGCCATTTGGGTCGACTAATGCACCGGCGGTGTTCATGGAGTTGATGAATCGAGTTTTTATTAACTATCTGGATCGCTTTGTAGTCGTTTTCATTGACGACATTCGATTTACTCGCGACCACGAGGAGCACGAGAGTCACCTCCACCAAGTTCTCGATACTTTGAGGCGAGAACCACTTTATGGGAAATTTTCTAAGTGTGAGTTACGGATGCACGAGGTTGTCTTTCTCGGGCATGTGATATCAGCCGAAGGGGTGAGAGTGGACCCACAAAAGACGGAAGCCATTCGAGATTGGCTACCTCCGAAGAACGTGAAGGAAGTTCGTAGTTTCCTCGGCCTAGCAGGTTACTACCGACGATTCGTGGAGGGATTCTCTAAAATTTCGCAACCGATGACTAACTTACTGTGGAAGGACAAGAAGTATTTGTGGTGAAGCATGTCGGCAAAGTTTTGAAGAGCTCAAGAGTCGATTGATTTGGCACTGTTTTGGTCTTACCAAAGGGAACGGAAGGATTTGTGGTGTATAGTGACGCGTCGAGACAGAGTGCAGGATGTGTACTAATGCGGAAGGGAAAGTAATTGCCTATGCATCGAGACAATTGCGACCCTATGAAGTTAACTATCCGACCCACGACTTGGAGTTAGCGGTAGTGGTGTTTGCTTTGAAAATCGCATCACTATCTTTATGGAGTTACACCCGGGATCTTTACGGACCACAAGAGCCTAAAGTACATTTTTACTCGAAGGAGTTGAACATGAGACAAAGAAGGTGGCTAGAATTAATCAAGGACTATGATATCGAGATCCTTTATCATCCGCAAAGCAAATGTGGTTGCCGACGCGCATTAAGCCGTAAGACAGTGCAGAGCAGAATCTTGAACCGTTTAACGACAGAGGAATTGCGGTTGGATCTTATGAGGTCGAAATTGAAGTTTGGTTACAGCGTGTTCGGGGACAACTTTGCACCCTTGATATTTCTTCGTCTCTCGATGATATGATCAAATCGAAGCAAATTACAGACCCATTCTTATCTCGGGTTGGGATGAAGTAACCCAGGGGAAAGCCCACGGATTCGTGATCCACGAGGATGGATTGATACGTTTTAGAAATCGAGTTTGTGTACCCGCTGACGAAGAGTTGAGGAACTCTATCATGAGAGAAGCCCATGCTACCCGTACTCTATCCACCCGGGCTCTAGCAAGATGTATAAGGATTTGAAACAGAATTATTGGTGGGGAAATATGAAACGTGAGGTTGCCGAATTCGTTTCGAGGTGCTTAACACGTCACAAGTTAAGATTGAGCACCGACCCGCAGAATCTTTGAAACCGCTCCCGATTCCCGAATGGAAATGGGAGGACATATCTATGGATTTTATCACTAGCTTGCCGACGAGTCGTCGAGGAATGAATACGATTTGGGTGATTGTGGACCTTCGACCAAATCAGCTCACTTCTTGGAAATTAAGGACACATGGGGCCCCGAGAGATTGGCCCAGTGTTTATTAAGGAAATTGTGAGGCCGCACGGTACCCCAAGAGCATTATCAGATCGACCGTGACGGCGATTTGTGTCACACTTCGAAGGCGGTTCATCGTGCGATGGGCACGCAGTTGAATTTCAAGACGGCTTTCCATCCATGCATCGATGGTCAATCGGAGAGAACCATAGACTCTAGAAGATATGTTGAGAGCATGTGCTCTTGATTGGAAGGACGATTGGGAAGCCCAGTGCCTTTGGTGGAATTCACTTATAATAATAGTAGCCACGCATCGAATCAGAAGGCACCGTATGAGGCATTATATGGCCGTCATTTGTAGGTCCCCTTTGTGTTGGGACGAATCGCCGAATCTCCGGGTACGGAACCCGATATGTTGTTAGCCGCCCGTGAGAAGATCACTTTGATTAAGAGTCGGTTGTTAACGGCTCAAAGTCGTGTGTAGTCTTATGCTGAGCATCGTCGAAGAGCGCTTGAGTTCGAGGGTGGTGAGCTTGTGTTTATGACGGTGTCTCCTCCTCGAGGTGTTTTTGGTTTGGGGATGAGGGGCGTGAGCCCAAGGTATATTGGGCCGTTTGAGGTTACGGGAGCGTGTAGGTGATCCGCCTATCGACTAGCCTTGCCACCGACCTTGAGTAAGATTCACAACGTGTTTCATGTCTCCCAGTGAGGAAATATGTTGCCGATCCGAGCCACGTTCTTCAATTGAAGATATTGATTTAGCAGAGGATCATTCGTGCGAGGAGCGTCTGTACGGATACTCGAGAGGAGGATCAAGCAATTGCGAACAAGACGATTCCACTACTGAAAGTTCAGTGGTCACGACACGGAGTCGAGGAGGCTACGTGGGAGACCGAGGATAGTATGCGAGCGAGATACCCCGAGGTATTTACCCCTTAGTTTCGAGGACGAAACTCTTGTTAAGGGGGAGTATGTAATATCCGATTGTAACTTTTCATTTTTACTGTCATTGTATTATTCGGATAATCGATTATCATGAATCGTTGCATTTAGTATTATGTCGTAGTATTATAGATTTAAATATCATATCGTTGTTAGTTCATTTCAAATGTGATGATTCGATGATAATTGGAGAGTTGTATTTTCGGATTTATTTTGTTGATGTAGCGCACGCTACACAGTACTATTAACGTACGCTAATCATGCGACTTAGCGTGCGTAAGGTTTCCTCGGTTGCGTACGCTAAGAAGGAATCGCGTGATTGACTTCAGCACGTGAACCCTTTTAACCGTTAGCATGCATGAGATCTAAGTCCGAGTGGCGTGTCGGTGAGAATCTACTTTTATTAGCGTGCGTAACCCATATCTCATTAGCGTGCGCTAGCGGCCTGCGATAATTCAAGACAGTAGCCACTGTAAGCCGCTTACGTACGTAATATCGACCGGATAGCGTACGTAAGGGCATTAGCGTACGCTAAAGCATCCCGATAGCGTGCGCTAAGGATGTCCATCTATTTATAGGGCCAGCCTGTTTTTCATTTCTTCACAACTCTAAACCGATTCTCTCTCCATTTTATCGTCCCTCTGCACTCTAAAAACGATATCAACCTACACCAACTTGTTTCTAATCCTTGAATCTCGGAGTGGAGCTCATTTCCTTGGAGATTTGGAGTTGTTTTTAAGCTTGGAACATATTCTCTCATAGCATTGAAGTTGTTCTTCATTTCTGGAGGTTGGTGTGTTTTCTTCTCTGCATTATTTTCTTATGTTGATGTTAATGACGAATTATACTTCACCTAGAGTTAGATTAAGCAAGTAAAACATAGTTCTAATCCAACCTTTTTAACACTTTTGATGAATATGTTAAATGAGGGTTTAGTTTAGAGGAGTTCTTGATATTGTAGTAATGGTAACCATGTTTGTAGTGTCATTACTCATCTTACGGACGAATTTAGCTCAGTAGGACATTGTGGGATCGGTTAGCTTCATCATAACTGGACTTAGTCAAGAACTTGATATCATATAGTGATTAAACACCATTTTAGGTATTTAATTACCTTGAGAAGAACTTGATGATGTTAAAGATGAGATTAGATGATCTAGTTCAGGAATCTCAGAAGCTTTAACAAATCATGATTGTTCAGTTTCACAAGTCTTTGAAGATTGATAAGGATCTTGATAATTTCAACAATAATTTTTCATTAATCTAATGTATTGAGAACTTAGAATATTTTGATCATCATACTAAAATTGGTGAATTCACCATCATGTTAATGAATCCTCCAGCCTTGTAACAAAGACTTTGATAACCTTCATGAGTATGGTGTAATCTCAGAACTTATGAACTTGTTGTTAGCTTAAAAGTCAATTTAAATGAGAGGAGAATAATCATAATGTGCAGATTTTACCTTTCAACCTTTCAATATTTTGGAAAGTTTAATCATCATAAGATGATCTTAACATCATGATTAGTTATTCAACATACCCTTGATAGAACTCTTGTTATGTTGAACCATGCGAACATTCGGTAAATTTTGTAAACCGATTCTTATAGTTGTATTGTTGTTAGAAGAACTCCTAGCATAAGGCTTCAATAATTTGTAGTAACAAACTATTCTAAAGGATTGTAGGTTGACGTCTTACTAATCCTATATTGATAATTATACGAATATGTTTTGAGTAAAATGTATTTCGTTTAAGGTTGGTTGTTCGAGTAAAACTTGTCGAGGACCGTCCGTTCGTTCCGATAAGAAGAGGACTATTCTCGTCTCCGTATTAAGGCAAGTTATCTTGCTTGGTTATAATGATGATTAGATTCTTGTGATGATTATATATATTTCATGTGTATGAATTGTCCATGTGACGTTTGTCGTGATTTGATATTGTCCTTGACGTTATGGGATTGCATTCCCAAGCACGCCGTTCAATCGTTGATCTCGTTGGTCCTTATTTTTACTTTGGTGAGTTTTTCTTGATCCTTAATTGGATGTGTTATCCTTTGAGTTTCGTTGTCATGTTGTATCGTGACATATCCGGAATCATATCTGCGTGCCGATTGGTTATTGTGTAGGATTTTTAGCCAGGCACACGATGGTCATGCGTGGATGTTTCCGCATTGGACCGCACACGAGACGTTAGTTCGTGAGGCTAATTAGGTACATTGTCCCACGTATATTTCTGGATTCCGTATACGGGGTGGACATGTGCACGGACACATTTCCGGATCGGGCGTACTGTGATGTCCATCTTGAGCCATAATGTTAATCGTTCACAGACCATGTTTGATTGGATGTGTTCGATATTTTGTGACTGATTGTTTCATACGCCCGAGGGGTATGATTAATAGTCGGAATGATTTTCTTGAGATCTATATATGTGAATTGTATAATGTCGGAAGAATTGATTATCATGTATATCTGACCCTGTGTTGGGCGAAATACTTGTATTGTATTTTAGGTCGAGGCAAAGGCAAGACACGGGAAGAGCATGTCGACGACGAAGGGTTCGGAGGATACTAGTTCGGGGGCCCCACATCTCTTGTTGTCCGGTTATGTTAAACCGCGTTATGTTATCTCCTGTTTCATTTAAATTACTTTTTGGTTGTATTTGACATTTGAAGTATTCTACATCTCCATATGGTTTATACTTGTTTTTTTTTCGGATCCTGGGTGTTGTAAGGCCGTTGGCCATATTTTAATAAACTCCTAATCGGAGAAATGACTATTCGTTGTGATTCGGTATCACAAATAATATTTATTTAACCTGTTTTGGTTATCGCCTGGTGGGTCCCAGTGTGGGATTCACGGCACTGTAATAACCGCCATTTGGGGTGTTACACAGGCTTAGCGCACGTTACGTAGAGTACGTAGCGTACGCTAAGTGGTTCAGGCAGATTTCGTATTTTGAGCTTTTGGCCGTAGACCGGATTAATAGGCAATCGTTCGACTTGAGATGAATTGTATATCATTTCTTTTGTTAAGGTTCGAGCTTGCTACGTTGATCGAATAAGGCGGCCTTCGAGTGTGTTGAAATCATTGAAGTGTTTCGTTCTTGTCATCTTTGAGGCAAGTATCGTAATGTGTTAATATTGGTAGTTTTGAGCATGCGTGTGGTTTATTCATGTTGATGAACATGAGATTTGTTTCATTGAATTGTCATGATATTCGTTATCTAGTGTTTGTATGTTCATGTTGATGGACATAGCGATTTGGCATATATGTATGCATGTGTTGTGTTTGTGTTTGTTGTGCGATCTATGCTGAGGGCGCTGGATCGGATGTCCACCTCGTGTTGGTCCGACGGGATCATCTTGGGATCTAGGCTGAGGGCGCTGGATTATTGGACGGGTTATTTCCACCTCGTGTTGGTCCGACGGGATCATCTTGGGATCTATGCTGAGGGCGCTGGATCATTGGAATACCCTTGCTGTGTTAATGGAATCTTGTGGATTCGCATTATCGGATTCCGGTAGCGGAAGTCCGTGTGGTGTATTTTGTTATGTATTGTTGATGCATATTTGATTCGTTTAAATGATACTTGTACTAGCATCGTTTTGCTAACCCCTTCGGGGGTGGACATTTGTTTTGATGTTCAGGTAGCCGAGGTGCAAGGAAACAGCACAGTACCGATGTGACGACGAAGGGGTTCAGTGATGTTTGTTATTGGTGGTGATTCGTTTTTCTTGGTTTGATTTCAATACTCGAGTACGCGTGTCTTATTAATATCATTTCGATATGGTTGTATTAATTACTCGTTGAACCAGTTGGACCAGTTTTGTAAACTTAAATTCCCGTGGTATTGATGTCTTATATTTACATTTCTTTTATTTAGCCTTGTAAATCCTTACATTCCGAATATCTCGGGGTGTTACATTTATCACCCTTCCCGGTGGTTTTGGCACTCTGGAGGAAATTTTTCATGTGGTTACCAGAGCCCAGCTAAATATTCATAAAAAACCAATAGGTCTGCTTAATCTCAATGGGTTCTTTGATGGTTTACTATCTTTCATCGACTACTCTGCTGAAAAAGGTTTTATTTCTGAGCGTGCTAAACGAATCATAGTCGTTGCAACAACACCAGAAGAGCTAATCAAAAAACTCATTGAATTTGTTCCTCAACCAGATCCAGCTCTAGCTAATATTGTCTGGATGGAAGATCTCACCGTGAGAAAACGAAAAGTGGACTCATTCCTCTCCCTTTGATACCCCATATCAGACCTCTTGTTATTTTTACTTTCTGTCGTGTGTAAAAATCATGCTAAATGATGGCAGCTTAAGGAGTTTCTTTTATGATCTCTTGACGCGCATCTATCCGCGATTTATGTATTGTTATTTTTATTGCCGTAATTTTTTGTTTTTAATAAAAGCATTGATGGCAGCGTAAGGCGACTCTTCGGACTTTTCTGAAGCGCATCTTAAAAATTGGGTTATACTTCCGGGTATATTTTATTTTATTTTTTTCATTTTGTTGTTTACCTCGTATATATTTGCGAGCGACTCAAAAACTCCTATTTTTAGGAAGAAAGATTAGCTACTCATTGGTTTATACAAACTAAAATTATAATAGAAATAATTGATATACATGATATATATAGAAACTTTTAATTACTAGAACTTAATGACAATAGATGAAACTTACTTGAATATGATGTATCAAAGTGCAAGAAACATACTTCAATATATAACTTCAAACTTGTTCAAAGTTACAATCTTACAAAAATTAAAAGTAAAATAGTAAATGCTTATTGATCAAGCACTTTTCAATTAGAAACTAAATGAAAGAAAAACTTCAAACCAAAAATGAAATACAAACTAAAGTAAAGAGTTGTAAGGAAAATATCTTGCTAAAAGAAAGGGGTGTTTCTTGGCAAGAAGAGGAGATGATTTCTTCATGGGTGAAGGTGTCCTTTTATAGGTAATTTTCAAGAATACAATTGATTATTTAATTCAAAATATCTATTGTAGTATCTTGATTAATTCTTTGTTCACACTTCACCCATGTCTTTTATTTTTCAGATTTTTGACCATAAAAATATCTTGTGGTTGAGTTAACAAGATGGTCAAAAGTGGACTATTTTTGCATGGCATCTGCGTAAAAACAGTGCTGAAAAACGGCCCATTTTGCGCCGTATTATATAGCCGTATTAAGATGACTCGGTCTTGTCTGGAACACGCGCAAGGACCCGGCGGAAAATATGCGCCGTGTTGTAAACGGTCGAGAGAAACGGCCCTATTTGCGCCGTGTGTTCCGCCGTGTTTTGTCACATTTTTTTCTTGGAAATTTCTGATTTTGATTTCGGTTTGATTTTTCGACCTTTTTGATATTTTATGCCAGTAACCTGCAAAATAAACATTATTAGCTCATGTTTTGATATTTCTTCAAAATAATTAAATTCTATCAAAATCAGTATGATTATGCCAGAAAAAGGTGATATTTTGTATATGAATTTTAGATCAATATGCACTAATCAAATACCCCACACTTGAATTCTTGCTAGTCCCGAGCAAGACTCTTTATTATTCATACTCCAAATAAAATAAGGGAAAAAAATATAAGACACAAATTAAAATAATACATAGACAAATTAAGAACAATACTTATATATATAAAGAGAAAAAGAGATCAAAATGTCATCTACACAACAACCAGCTTTATACAGTAGATAGAAATGAATCAAGATCCAAAATAAATCTACAAATAATTTTGAAGTTAAAACACGGTTTTATTTTTTGTAATTCCAAAATGCAAGGTTACCCTTAAAAAGATTGATTATTTCTTTCCCACTCCTGACACACACGATTCCCTTTAAAGGTTGCTCTCGATCACTCGTTTATTTTTCGACTCAATATGAAGAAGAATTTCATCGGCGTCATCAAATATTGTAATTGTTCACGAAATTGAGTGTATTGAAAATCAGCCACTAATTAATTCAAATCTGCTCATAATCTACATTCCTTTTATAGACTTAATAACTCGAACTAGTAGGTGATAGTTTTCACACCGTTATTTGCTAACGTGTAGCTCTTTTCACCAATACATTTTCCATCTTTTTTTTAGGTGATAGTTTTCACACCGTTATTTGCTATCGTATAGCTATTTTCACCAACACATTCTCCATCTCTTTTTTTTAGGTAATAGCTTTCACACCGTTATTTGCTAACGTGTAGCTCTTTTTACCAACACATTCTCCATCTCTTTTTTTAGGTGATAGCTTTCACACTGTTATTTACTAACGTGTAGCTCTTTTCACCAACACATTTTCCATCTCTTTTTTTTAGGTGATATAGAATTTTTTGCAGAAAAATCATTTATTAGATAAGCATGAAAAATCAAAAACTCCTCAAATTAAGTAAATTTCAGTTCTATTTTTCATCAACCGACTGATTCTTCTTTTCTCAAGTTAACGAATGACTTGATTTTAAATGATAATTGCAAGGCTTGGAAAGATAGATTAAGGCCCAAAAATTCTGGAATATACAATTTTTTTTACCGGTTAAAACGATTTTTGAAACTTGTATATAGCTAACTTATTGATGTTATGGCCAGATATAGAAATCTCACAAATAAACAATATATATATATACATTAAAAAAAATTAAAGCCAAATAACAAAAATAATCAAAACACACCACAATAATCAAAGCTAAACACACTAAAATACCAAACACACTAAAAGAATCAAAACACACCACCCCCAAACTTGAAAAAGAAACTGTCCTCGGTTTTTAAAAAAAATAATAATAAAAAGCAAGAGAAAAAAAAAAGAATACTCCCTGTTATGAAAATTAATGCTTGAGCTAACGCCTTTTTGGATCTGCATGAAAAAATATACGAGACAAATAACAAAATAAAAAAAATAATAAAATATACCCGGAAGTATAACACAATTTTTAAGATGCGCTTCAGGAAAGTCCGAAGAGTCGCCTTACGCTGCCATCAATGCTTTTATTAAAAACAAAAAATTACGGCAATAAAAATAACAATACATAAATCGCGGATAGATGCGCGTCAAGAGATCATAAAAGAAACTCCTTAAGCTGCCATCATTTAGCACGATTTTTACACACGACAGAAAGTAAAAATAACAAGAGGTCTGATATGGGGTATCAAAGGGAGAGGAATGAATCCACTTTTTGTTTTCTCACGGTGAGATCTTCCATCCAGACAATATTAGCTAGAGCTGGATCTGGTCGAGGAACAAATTCAATGAGTTTTTTGATTAGCTCTTCTGGTGTTGTTGCAACGACTATGATTCGTTTAGCACGCTCGGAAATAAAACCTTTTTCAGCAGAGTAGTCAATGAAAGATAGTAAACCATCAAAGAATCCATTAACATTACACAGACATATTGGTTTTTTATGAATATTTAGCTGGGCTCTGGTAACCACATGAAAAAGTTCCTCCAGAGTGCCAAACCACCGGGAAGGGTGATAAAGTCGTCAGGATTATTCATCATGTGAGTTATGCGATCTTGCATATTTACAGCTCTAAACTCATCTCCAATAGTTGCCCCGGTGATTTTACTTTCAGCCAGAGGTTTTGGAATTATTCCCAACACTTTACTCCTTCCATATAGGCAGAAGCAGCAGCGCGTCCCATTAATCCTAGACTTCCTCCTCCGTAAACTATATGAATGCATTTTTCTCCTAGGGTACGACCCAATTTGTGGGCTGCTTCAGTAAAGCATGCCTCTGTTCCATAACTAGCTCAACCAAAAATGCAGACTGAGTTAAATCTTTTTGTGGAAGATGATGATTCCATTTTTGAAAAGAAAGTTATTTGAGAGGAAAAGAGAAAAGTACAAGTTTGAGGGATGAATAAAAGAAACAAGCACAATGTTTATTTATAGAAGAAAAATAAGGTAAAAATATTTAACAAATATGTGATTGCGTTATTTGCGCTTCAACTACTCAATAGAATAATGAATGCATTTATTGCGTATCACTTTTTTTATTCAGAAAATCTCACCATACGACAAAAATAAATGATAGTCACATGTATGTACAGTAGTTGTGATTGTGGCTCACATCTTCCTCTAATTTTACGTTCAGAAACGGCTTAAACGCCTTCTATGAGTCGGGGAGAAGCTTCTCCAATTTTCTTACAAATTGGCAAACATGGTCTTTTAACGTCAGATTCTCAAGACGTTGTTCATATTCTGATTTGAATTTATTCCACAAACATCGAATTCCGTAATGTATGAGTCCACTAGGATGCGTGTCAAGAGAAATTTCGATATTATCTAAATTCTATTTATTCAGACCATCCTTAATTAACTGAATTTTATCTTCTCTGTTTGTAGATGGAATTTCTAAAGAACGACATTTTGAATTACAGTTCCATCTAGCACATTTATAGCAAACGACTATTATCTTTGCTCGTCGTTTCTTTGCATATGAACTTTTTCCAAGCCCTGGTAAAAATCTAGTAGGTGTTTCTGTGAATTCACCTGCTATTCTCACTTTGGCTTCAATAATGAATCTAATGTCAAAGGTATGCTTTTATTCATATGCAACCTCATCCTTTCAAGTCTTGTCTTGTAAATTTTTAAAATGACTTTTTTGTTAAGAAAGGGAAATATATTTTCAATACTACTCAAAGTTTCTTCCATGATAAAAAAATAAAATAAAAAGAGAAAATATTAACAAATATTAGTTGTGAGAAACTGAAATGTAATATCCGTATTTTTCTTTCCCTGGTATTTTCGTTTTTGGTGTATTTCTCGATCGTAGTGACCCTCGTGTACTTCTCAGCGTGTCCTTCCTGTCAAACTGTTGAACTGTATTCTCGTTATTGTTGTGCGGAACCGCCGTTTCGGGGTTGCCGTGGATCCATTTCGTGTTGTTGGTTCCCAAATATTGATTCCTATCGTTTTATTCTTTTTCCGGAGCATTTTTATCATTTTGGAACCCATAAGGGGGTGTGGGCCGCGGCACAAGGTGTGTGCGCCGCGGCACACAAATCCCTTCAGTAGTTGGTCGGACAAGGCATGCGTGTCTGCGCGGCACACCCATCCGTGCCGCGGCACGGTGCAGGCAGTGCCGCGGCACACTGTCGGTGCCGTGGCACACTCGTGTGTCTTCTGCGACCTAAACCCAATCAGACTGTGCCGCGTGCACGCGGCTGCGGCACAACGCCGAAACACAGGAGTAAATTTTTGGCATGTGCCGCGGCACACCTAAGCTGCCGCGGCACACAAAGCGGATCAATGCGCAACTCGTCTTTATTAGACGAAATCGGCCGTCTTCTTCCTCATTTTCACTGCGGTAGCGAGAGAGTGAGAGAGAGGGGAAGAGTTCTTCATCCTTATCCATTGGGGTCGATTTTCACCATTTTTCTTCGGTAGTGAAGCTTAGGAAATCAATCTAACGCGTGTTCTACGGATCTTGGTACTTGAATCTCCTAAGGTAATATTCTAAAACCCTATTTTCGATTAATTTGGGGTTTTGGGTTTTTCTTCCGATTCGTTCCGTTTTGTTGGTGGATTCTTGATGTATACGATTAATATTGTTAGTATCTTTAGTTTTCCTACGGATTCATGGATATTTTGTGGATTTTTATGGAATCGGGAGGGTTTGGTTGTGGTCCGCCCTCGTTGTTATTTTTGGTACGAATATACATGAATCGTAGGCGGGTTTCCGGGTGTATTCCATTTCCATAATCGTTTAGAAGTGGTTGTGATTGTGCTATTCGAATCGTTAGGTTCATTCGTCGGTTCCTCACGGTCGTGCTTGATTCTTCCGTTCCGTTCGCGTCAACGTCTATTAATCGAGGCAAGTATCCTTATGAACTTACAATCTTGACATAGTAGTTTTGTATGAGAAATTGTGTGTGTGTGTATGCTCACTACGGGTTAGACTCGACGGGGTCTCGGTAGGGGTCCACGGAGGTGTGGATCGACGGTTAATTGTGGTGAATTTTACAAATGTGACTTATTTATGGCATTTCCGGAAATGAGTGTTTTCGAACGGTTTTCTCTATTGCATACATTTACTATATGTGTAAGATGTAAGTTGTTCATCTGGTTACTTGTACTAGCGTGATTGCTAACCCCTCTGGGGACCCGTTTTGGGGAAATTCGTTTTATGAATTTCAGGTTAGGTTCATCGAGACGAGCGGCTGGACGATTACGGATGATGGCCGTGCGTGATGATTGTGCACGAGTGACGTTTTAGTGTCTTTTACCTTTTTATCTTTTGTGGTTTTGAACTAATAGTTGTACTCGAGTACTTAAGGGGTTCTTGTTCGTTCGGATTGTATTGTTGCTTATTATGTTGTGTTGGATGATGATGTTATATTGACCGGTTGAACCGGGTGGATTATTCTGTTTTGCGTCTTTATGACATGGTATTGTTCTGTCGTTTATGTGAGTCGATGAGTATGATGCTGCTCAGCCTGGTGGGTCCCATATAGGGATTCACGGCACTGTAATATACCTCGAATATCTTGAGGGTGTTACAAAAAATGGTATCGGAGCACTAGGTTTATGGATACCTAGGCTTGTCGGTTTATTGGGTCTTGTGGTGTTTTGTTTTGCACATCATAGTCACGCTGCCATGATTCCAGTACTACCAGTGTCCGTAAGTTTTCCTTCCTCTGTTCATTAATTCCTTGTATCGTACCTTTGATTCTCGACTTGTGATTGTTCTTTTCTCGTACTTACCCTCGTATGGCTTTTGCTACTTATTTAACTCCAGTATGGATGCCGGAAGAGGTCGTGGTCGCGGTCGTGGATGCGGCCGGGGACGTGGGGCAGCCGGTGGAGCCGCCACGTCACAGTCTTCGGGAGCCTGCAGTACCGGCGACCGTCATAGCCATGCTTCTTCTCAGGAGCGTGCCGATCTTGGTATTGCGGCCGTTATGCAACAAATGGTGAACCAAATGGCGGCAATAGCTCAGGCGGTTCAGAACCCGGATCAGGCCCATGCTAATCGGGGCGGAGCGGACCGTTGGCTCCAAGATGTCATCAAGATGCATCCTCCTCAGTTTTCGGGAGCTTCAGACCCGATTGGCTGGGAAGGGTGGATCAAGGAGATATCTAAGGTCTTCGTTGCCACTTACTGTCCAGAGTACCGTAAAGTCCCTATTGCTCATTACTTTCTCACGGGGGACGCCACGGGTGGTGGGAGGCCGTTGGGCCCAAAGACCATCTTGCTTCGTGGTGAGTTTCAAGAATTGATGGAGACCGAATATTGCCGTGGCGATCAGACGAGCTCGGGTACATGCTTTTATGATGCTCAACCGCGGGATATCCCCGTATCTCAAGCCATTGCTGATTTTAACAAGGAGTTGGGTTATGTGAAGACCCAAGTTATCGAGGAGAGCGACAAAATTTTCCATTTCTCAGACGGATGAAGTTGCGATTCGGGACTATATGTCGGGGCTTGTATGCACTACATTGAAAGATTACGAGCGGGGCCCTTGCTTATGATATGTCCGTGGCGAGTGAGGCGGCCCGCGAGAGTAAGAAGCAAGTCCGCCAGGAACTTTTCGGGCCACAAGAGTGGGGGTCGGCGAGATCCCAATCTGCTAACTTCCCGCCGCGGTGGTCCGGCTCGTTCATTTGGGGTCCTCGTGGAACTACCGGTGCTCCTTTTCGTGATGTGAAGTGTTTCAATTGTGGTCGTACAGGCCACATCGGTCGTACTTGTTTGAGCCCTTTCCGACGTGTAATCAGTGTGGCACCGGGCCACAAGGTGCTTTCTGGCCGAGAGGGAGAAAATTCTTGGTGCCGGGCTTCCATTCCAGCGCCTAGGGAACCAAGTGTGAATCAGGGATCGTTTGCTCCTCAATCCCCGCCGAGTGCTAGTCGGGGGAGAGGTCGGGGTCAGCCCTCTAAGGGGGGAGCTTCCAGTGTCGGCTCAGCCCACCCGCGTGTCTATGAGATGAGGAAAGCCGATGATCCAGCGGCTACCGTGGCGACAGGTACCGTTTATATTCTTTCTCATCCTGTCAGTGTGCTTTTCGATTAGGTGCTACGCATTCGTTCATATCTTTGGATTGTGTATGCCGTTTGAGTCTCGATTGTTTGATGCCTTGTGAACCCTTCATCGTTAAGCTTCCTAGCGGTGATAGGATCGTTGGTGATCAGGAGGTTCGAGACTGATCTGTACTTATTTGTGAGAGGACTTGGCCCTCTAATCTTATTGTTGTGGATATTGAGGGTGAGGATTTGATTCTCGGGGATGATTGGCTCGAGCGGCATGGCGCAATCATGAACTACCGCACGAGGATCATCACCATGTTAGCCGAGGATGGCACCGAACACTCTTTCGCCGGGCAAAAGAGGGGGAACCAGAAATTCATCATTAACGCCTTGAAGGCGATGAGTCTCCTGCGAAAGGGGTGTACTGGTTATTGGTGCTATGCCTTGAAGGCGGAGGATGGTGGAGTCGAGCTTTCGTCGATTCCAGTCCTTAATGAGTTTCCGGATGTATTTCCTGACGAGTTACCGGGATTGCCACCGGAACGCGAGGTTGAGTTCGCTATAGAGTTAGAGCCGGGTGCGGCTCCTATTTCGAAGGCGCCCTATCGCATGGCACCTTCAGAGATGTCCGAGTTGAAGAAGCAGTTGAGTGAGCTTCTTGAGTCGGGGTATGTTCGACCGAGCGCCTCGCCTTGGGCGCACGGTCTGTTTGTGCGAAAGAAGGATGGCTCACTACGTTTGTGTATCGACTATCGCGAACTAAACAAGGTGACCATCAAGAACAACTATCCTTTGCCGAGAATTGACGACTTATTCGACCGATTGCGGGAGGCTGCGGTATTCTCAAAGATTGATTTGAAATCGGGGTACTATCGGCTCGGGTGAGAGAGTCCGATGTGCGAAGACTGACTTTTCGGACGAGTACGGACATTATGAGTTCGTAGTCATGCCTTTCGGGTTAACTAATGCGCCGCGGTGTTCATGCGATTGATGAACAAAGTTTTTATCGAGTATTTGGATAAGTGCGTCGTCGTCTTTATTGACGATATTCTTATTTATTCGAGGAATGAGGAAGAGCATGCCCATCATTTGCGGGTAGTATTAGACATTTTGAGGACCGAGCAACTCTATGCAAAGTTCTCGAAATGTGAGTTCTGGCTGAAGGAAGTGATGTTTTTAGGTCACGTGATTTCAGCCGAGGGGGTTCGTGTGGATCCGCAGAAGATTGAGTCCGTGTTGGATTGGGCACCGCCCAAAAACGTGAGAGAGCTCCGAAGTTTCTTGGGTTTGGCTGGCTACTACCGTAGGTTCGTCGAGGGTTTCTCGAAACTGGCTCGACCACTTACACAGTTGCTCCAGAAATCCGAGAAGTTAAATGCGGAATGACGAGAGGATTGATTTTGAGGAGCTGAAGAAGCGTTTGACTTCAGCTCCGGTTTTGGCGTTGCCATGTGGCAACGAGGGATTCGCCGTTTATAGCGATGCTTCGGGTCAGGGTCTTGGGTGCGTATTAATGCAGCACGGCAAGACCATTGCCTTTGCGTCGAGACAGTTGAGGCCGTATGAGCTTAACTACCCTACTCATGATTTGGAGTTAGCGGCGATCGTATTTGCGCTCAAGATTTGGCGTCACTATCTTTTCGGCTCTACATGTCGATTTTTACCGATCATAAAAGTCTGAAATACATATTTACTCGGCGGGTGTTGAATATGAGACAGAGGAGGTGGTTAGAGCTGATTAAGGATTATGACCTCGAAATCCTTTATCATCCTGGGCAAGGCGAACGTCGTGGTGACGCCTTGAGTCGGAACCGATTGCATTGCGATCGCTTGAGATCCTTACGTCTCGGTCAGAGCTTGGCGAGCTTTAATCGAGTTAGATGTTGAGGTTACATTCTTGAAGCGTCGGACAATTTCGTGCTTTGGAAATTTAAATGCGTCTTTGATCGATGAGATTAAGTGACGATCGGAGGATCCGATGATTACTCAAATCCGAGAGAATGTTCTTAAGGGAAAGTCTCACAGGTTTGTGATTCACGAGGATGGTATTTTGAGATTTGAGTCGGCTTTGTGTGCGAACGACTCGAGTTGAGACAGTATTTTGCGGGAGGCCCATGTTACACCCTATTCCGTTCATCTGGTTCGAGTAAGATGTACAAGGACACGAGAAGAAATTTCGGTGGAATGATATGAAGGATGAGGTCGCAGTTTGTAGCGAGATGTTTGACTTGTTAGCGGTCAAGATCGAGCATCGGCTGACCGGCTGAGTTATTGCGATCACTTCCGTTCGGAATGGAAATGGGAAGATATATCGATGGATTTCGTTACGAGTTTGCCGAGATCGAGGTCGGGCATGAATATGGTATGGGTGATTGTTGATCGCTGACCAAGTCGGCACATTTTACGGGCATCAAGGACACTTGGGGCCCGGAGAAGTTAGCTCGTGTGTTTATCGCGCAGATCGTGAGACTTCACGGTACTCAAGTCTATTGTTTCGGATCGTGACGACCGTTTTGTATCGCACTGGCGGGCGGTGCATAAGGCGTTGGGTACCGGTTGCGTTTGAGTACCTCTTTTCATCCCGATCGGATGGGCCGGTCGGAACGCACTATCCAGACGTTCGAGGACTTGTTGCGTGCCTGTGCTCTCGATTGGAGTAGTGACTGGGAGGAACATTTGCCTCTGATCGAATTCGCGTACAACAACAGTTGGCACGCGTCGATTCGGATGGCACCGTATGAGGCACTTTATGGGCGGCGATGTCGATCACCGATCTGTTGGAATGAGGCGTCCGATTTGGTCGGGACCGAGCCGGATGTCGTTTTAGAGACGAGGCGGAAGATAGAATTAATTCGAGAACGGATGTTGGCGCCCGGAGTCGGCCAGTCGTATGCCGACGTCCGTCGTCGACCTTTGGAATTCGAGGTGGGAGACCACGTTTTTCTAAAGGTGTCGCCGACGAAGGGAGTTTTTCGTTTTGGGAAGAAAGGGAAGCTGAGTCCGAGATTTATTGGACCCTTTGAGATTCTCGAGCGAGTCGGTGAATTGGCATACCGTTTGGCGTTACCTCCGGCCTTGAGTCATGTTCATAGCGTTTTCCATGTTTCCCAGTTGAGGAAATATGTCCCGGATCCTAGTCACGTCATCGATTATGGCGAGATTGATATTGCTGAAGATATTACTTTTGAGGAGCGTCCTTTGAAGATTTT
This sequence comes from Orobanche coerulescens, assembly GCA_033398695.1. Lineage (NCBI taxonomy): Eukaryota > Viridiplantae > Streptophyta > Magnoliopsida > Lamiales > Orobanchaceae > Orobanche > Orobanche coerulescens. The sequence continues at coordinate 46,556,588 of CM065802.1, read as the reverse complement.
GGAGCATCGTGAGAAACGACTGAGGCATAAAACCATCCCTTTGGTCAAGGTGCAGTGGTCGAGACACGGTGTCGAGGAAGCAACTTGGGAAACCGAGGATAGCATGCGTGCTAGGTACCCGGAGTTGTTTGTTTCTTAAGTTTCGGGACGAAACTTATTTTTAGAGGGGTAGAATGTAATATCCGTATTTTTCTTTCCCTGGTATTTTCGTTTTTGGTGTATTTCTCGATCGTAGTGACCTCGTGTACTTCTCGGCGTGTCCTTCTGTCATTTGTTGAACTGTATTCTCGTTATTGTTGTGCGGAACCGCCGTTTGGGTTGCCGTGGATCCATTTCGTGTTGTTGGTTCCCAAATATTGATTCCTATCGTTTTATTCTTTTAGAGCATTTTTATCATTTTGGAACCCATAAGGGGGTGTGGGCCGCGGCACAAGGTGTGTGCGCCGCGGCACAAATCCCTTGATAGTTGGTCGGACAAGGCATCTGTGTGCCGCGGCACACCCATCCGTGCCGCGGCACGGTGCGAGCAGTGCCGCGGCACACTCGTGTGTCTTCTGCGACCTAAACCCAATCTGCTGGTGCCGCGGCACGCTGCAGCCGTATCTGGCACAACGCCGAAACACAGGAGTAAATTTTTGGCATGTGCCGCGGCACACCTAAGGTGTGCCGCGGCACACGATCAATGCGCAACTCGTCTTTATTAGACGAAATCGGCCGTCTTCTTCCTCATTTTCACTGCGGCGAGAGAGTGAGAGAGAGAGGGAAGAGTTCTTCATCCTTATCCATTGGGGGTCGATTTTCACCATTTTTCTTGGTAGTGAAGCTTGGAAATCAATCTAACGCGTGTTCTACGGATCTTGGTACTTGAATCTCCTAAGGTAATATTCTAAAACCCTATTTTCGATTAATTTGGGGTTTTGGGTTTTCTTCCGATTCGTTCCATTTTGTTGGTGGATTCTTGATGTATACGATTAATATTGTTAGTATCTTTAGTTTTCCTACGGATTCATGGATATTTTGTGGATTTTACGGAATCGGGAGGGTTTGGTTGTGGTCCGCCTCGTTGTTATTTTTGGTACGAATATACATGAATCGTAGGCGGGTTTCCGGGTGTATTCCATTTCCATAATCGTTTAGAAGTGGTTGTGATTGTGCTATTCGAATCGTTAGGTTCATTCGTCGGTTCCTCACGGTCGTGCTTGATTCTTCCGTTCCGTTCGCGTCAACGTCTATTAATCGAGGCAAGTATCCTTATGAACTTACAATCTTGACATAGTAGTTTTGTATGAGAAATTGTGTGTGTGTGTATGCTCACTACGGGTTAGACTCGACGTGGTCTCGGTAGGGGTCCACGGAGGTGTGGATCGACGAGCTTTGCTTTTAACCACTACGGGTTAGATCCGACGGGGTCTCGGTAGGGGTCCACGGAGGTGTGGATCGACGGTTAATTGTGGTGAATTTTACAAATGTGACTTATTTATGGCATTTAGGAAATGAGTGTTTTCGAACAGTTTTCTCTATTGCATACATTTACTATATGTGTAAGATGTAAGTTGTTCATCAGTTACTTGTACTAGCGTGATTGCTAACCCCTCACGGGGACCCGTTTTGGGAAATTCGTTTTATGAATTTCAGTCGGGTTCATCGAGGCAATGGGCCGGACCAAGATACGGATGATGGCCGTGCGTGATGATTGTGCACGAGTGACGTTTTAGTGTCTTTTACCTTTTTATCTTTTGTGGTTTTGAACTAATAGTTGTACTCGAGTACTTAAGGGGTTCTTGTTAGTTCGGATTGTATTGTTGATTATTATGTTGTTTTGGATGATGATGTTATATTGGCCAGGTTGAGCGGGTGGATTATTCTGTTTTGCGTCTTTATGACATGGTATTGTTCTGTCGTTTATGTGAGTCGATGAGTATGATGCTGCTCAGCCTGGTGGGTCCCATATAGGGATTCACGGAACTGTAATATACCTCGAATATCTTGAGGGTGTTACATGAAAAATCCGACTTTGATAGTCACGGAGTACCGTTATCCGCCACTTGATCGGACAGAAGAATAAAAGATGCAGAAATAAGAAAGATAAAATAACAAGATATAAATAAAAACATACAAAAAATTATATTTGGCCTAAAAATATAAACAAAAGTATACAAAAGTATTCTTTTTTTTTCTTGCTTTTTATTATTATTTTTTTTAAAAACCGAGGACAGTTTTTTTTTTCAAGTTTGGGGGTGGTGTGTTTTGATTCTTTTAGTGTGTTTGGTATTTTGGTGTGTTTAGCTTTGATTATTGTGGTGTGTTTTGGTTATTTTTGTTATTTGGCTTTAATTTTTTTTAATGTGTATATATATATATATTGTTTATTTGTGAGATTTCTAGATCTGGCCATAACATCAATAAGTTAGCTGTATACAAATTTCAAAAACCGTTTTAACCGGTAAAAAAAAATTGTATATTGCAGAATTTTTTGGCCTTACTCCATTTTTCCAAGCCTTGTAATTATCATTTAAAATCGAGTCATTCGTTACCTTGAGGAAAGAAGAATCAGTCGGTTGATGAAAAATAGAACTGAAATTTACTTAATTTGAGGAGTTTTTGATTTTTCATGCGTATCTAATAAACGATTTTTCTGCAAAAAATTCTATATCACCTAAAAAAAGAGATGGAAAATGTGTTGGTGAAAAGAGCTACACGTTAGCAAATAACGGTGTGAAATCTATCACCTAAAAAAAAGAGATGGAGAATGTGTTGGTAAAAAGAGCTACACGTTAGCAAATAAAGGTGTGAAAGCTATTACCTAAAAAAAAGAGATGGAGAATGTGTTGGTGAAAAGAGCTACACGTTAGCAAATAACGGTGTGAAAGCTGTAATATCCGAAATTTCTACTACTGTTGTTTGATATTATTTTATCCGAGTTATATTGTACAGCGTGGAATCTGTACAGTATGGATAAAATAAATAAATGACTGAGATGTCAGTATCGGTATAATTGTCGTATCTGGTCGACAGTAGCATTTGAGGATATCGTGTATCAGGTTATCGTACTTTTGATATAGAGTATATCGTATAAGAATATTGTTGGATTCAGTGTTTGTGTTCAGTGTGTCTTATGTTCGTTTTTGGTATGTCGAGACGTTGGACAAGAATAGCTGAAATGGCTAAGTGTAACATTATTAGCGCACGCTAATAATCATGAGTAGCGCACGCTATCGTGCAGGTTTAGCGCATGCTACGGATATAAAATAACGCACGCTAATGCAGTCCGATCGTAAGGAATCTACGCGTGGACCAGGCCACTTTCGGCGCACGTTCTGATAAGTCAACGGATGTTGTAATGTAGTGTTAGTGCACGCTAATGCATGTTTATTAGCGCACGCTAATTGTATATCGGTCAACAGGGAATCTTGGCTTTATTGGTTGTTTTCGGCATGTGGGGTCACGAGCATCTTCGTGGTAGGTGTAGACTGTAGCAAGTCAACTGGTATTAGCGCACGCTAAATGTAAGGACTTGCGTACGCTAGACAGTGTAAGTTACGTACGCTAATGCATGGGCATTACGTACGTAAGCACATGTCTGGCTTGACGGTAGCCTGCAGGCTGCGATAGCGCACGCTAACAAAGTCAGTTAGCGCACGCTAAGGCTGTTGCGCACGCTAAACATAAGGTTTAGCGCACGCTAGTAATATACTTTATAAAAAGGGACAGAAGGGTGTTATGAAGCATTTCGTCCATTCCTTCCTTGTAACCGAGAGAGAGAGTTTTAGAGAGAAGTTTGAGGTCCCAAATACTGAGAGATGATAATCTTTAACAAAGATTAAGCTGAGGAACATGGATTAAAGTCTTGTTCTTGAAATCATTGATGATTCTTGGAATGAAGTTGATTGTTCTCCTTCATGATTCGTCTATCAAGGTAATAGTTCTTCACTTTTGGATTTCGTTTGGATTGATTATTGATGTTCTTGAGTTGATGATGCTCATATATTCGAGTGATGAGCATGATAACGAGTTAGATTACCGTACTAAGTTAGTATTGTTATCAATATATGAGTATTGATATGTTTCGTATGGTTTTGGATGGAATTCAAGAGATATGTTGATGTAATTCCCTTCTTCAATTCGGATTTTTGATGTTTTGTCGTTGGTTACTTCATAGGGTAACGATTATGGTGGTGCTATTGTGATTCTTGAAGTTATATTAATTGTATGTCGAAGAACATGATGAATAAGGATTTTAGATGTTAGAACACATCGGATTTTGTCATTTTATGGATCATGAACGTGAATTCGGATAATTCGTGTTCTTGAAGAACTATTGAATTATATGTCATGATTGTTATGAAATCCTTAATATCGAGATGAGTTGATCGTTGACATGATGGAAGTGTTAGACGATGCTTGAAATGCATGCCACTGCATAGCATTAGCGCACGCTAAGCTTACTGGCTAGCGCACGCTAACGGGAGCAACTTAGCGCACGCTACGTTATGCGTTTAACGTGCGCTAAATAGGCAGTCAGTGCAGTATTTTCGTGTTGTGATTATGAATTTGTGATGGTTTGATTTGGTTTGTTCTGACTGCGTTTATTAGAGGTTTTGTTGAACCGTTGAGTTCGATTGGTTAGTTTTGTCGGTTGTTGATTGTTATCGGATATGTGTTATTTGATTACTTCGATAGGTTGAGATTATTGATCGGCGATTATAACCGGATGTTGTGGTCGTGTTCGAGTATGTCCATTGTATTGCTTTTGATCGGGGCTGAGGAGATCGTAGACAAAGGCAATGTGTTCGGTAGCAGCTTCGTGGTATCGGTATCGAGGCAAGTTGTTACTTGCTCAGTTATAATGTTTAATGAATGGTTTCAGTTTCATTTCGTTTATAATGCATATAGCAATGATTATATGTTGTCATTCCGATTCCGGGAGTTAAATCATAATAAATATGATTTATTTCGGTTATTGGCATATTCGGGTATCGAGGTTACATTATGGTAAAGACGAGGATATGAGTATCTGTAGTCCACGGTACGTTTGGATCGCCGAGCATTACGGATAATCGTCGGTGATGGTTTGATATCGAGATTTCTCCCGAAGGACTCGGGGCAAGTATCTTATATCGATTCAGTTAGTGTTAGTGATTTGATCATGCATATTGTCTTTCACGTTGTCAAACATGAGGTCGTCTTAGTGGATTTATCATATTGTCGTTCATGTTCTATTGTTCATGTTGATGAACATTTTGATTTGCATATGTGTATGCATAATTGTGTTGTTTGTGTTGTGTTGATCCGATGGGATCGTGTGATCTATGCTGAGGGCGCTGGATCAGATTTCCACCTCGTTTTGGTCCGACGGGATCATATTGGGATTTATGCTGAGGGCGCTGGATCATTGGACGGATTTTTCCACCTCGTGTTGGTCCGATGGGATCATCTTGGGATCTATGCTGAGGGCGCTGGATCGTTGGATTACCCAGTGTCGTGTTGATGGAATCATGTGGATTCGCATCGTTGGTTTTATATATGTTATTATTGTGCATATGTATATTGTTGGTTATCCACCTCGTGTTGATCTTGTAGGATCATCTTGGGATCTATGCTGAGGGCGCTGGATCATGGGATTTCCATTGAGGGGGTGCTTGGTAGGATGTTTTTGAGGGTGGGTAATGGTAAAGGTAATAAAAAATAATGCTTGGTGCTCTATAATGGAATGGCTCATTACCCAATAGTGGGTAATAGACCATTACCCAATAAATTGGGGGGAATGCTTTTTTCTCCCTTTCCCTTTCCCCACTATTATCATTACCTTTCCCTTTCCCTTTCCCGAGTTTGAACCAAGCACGCCCTGAGTATACATAGTTGTTATTATTTTTGAGCATATTGACGTTGTCATATGAGTATGCATTTGTAGGTCTTGTGTTAGGACCGTGTTCGCATGTTGCTTTGATCTGATCTGGGATTAGACTGCCATGATTGTAATGAGATTGTGCATCTTGAGGTATGTTCTGTATTCCTTTGGTAACTGTCTTTAGTGGACAATCGATTATTGAGTCGAGATGTGATGATGTCACCCGATGGATTGGGATTGGACTAAGTTAGTAGATTTCGTAACCGTGATTTATGATGATGCTTTGAGAACCTTGGGGTTCCGTTGAGATACAGTACAGATGGTTGGTTATGGGCTTATCATGTTGTTGAGGATGCGAGATGTGAACTTTGGTAAAGTTATAACGATAAGATTACTTTGGTCGTATTCTTATTCTCATTGGTATGTAATTATAATTGTGATGTGATTGAAATCATTGTTGGATATTATGGCTGATCCCGTCGTGGGATTTCTTTTTAGGTTCTTGGAGTATCGAGCTTGTAGCGGTCGTGAAGAGATGAGCTTCCCGGAGGATACTGGCTAGGACATGTTTTGTGCATTGAGTTTCTTGATTGGTTCTTGTATTCCGCTGCTAGAGTATCTTTATGGTTGGTCTTTTTCCGCTGCGTGAGTATTTTGAAATGATCTTTTGGTATCTGGTAACTGAGATTACTTTGGAAATCGTTTTCTAAATTTTTGAGTGTCGTCAGTTTGGCCTTGCGATTTCAAATGAGGTTTTACGGCGGTTTTCGATAAATGGATTTTTTAAGTCTTTGTGAATTTTTAAAGATAGTACCATCGTTAGCCTCTTAGGCATTTGTAAATGTTTGCGAAAATTTCCTTCAGCCTTGTGGGTTCCATCTCGGGTCCCAAAACGCTGTAATATATCCGGTTAAATATGGGGGTGTTACAAAAGCTATCACCTAAAAAAAAGATGGAAAATATGTTGGTGAAAAGAGCTACACGTTAGCAAATAATGGTGTGAAAGCTATCACCTACTAGTTCAAGTTATTAAGTCTATAAAAGGGATGTAGATTATGAGCATATTTGACTTAATTAGTGGCTGATTTTCAATACACTCAGTTTCGTGAACAATCACAATATTTGATGACGCCGATGAAATTCTTCTTCATATTGAGTCGAAAAATAAACGAGTGATCGAGAGCAACCTTTAAAGGGAATCGTCTGTGTCATGAGTGGGAAAGAAATAATCAATCTTTTTAAGGGTAACCTTACATTTTGGAATTACAAAAAATAAAACCGTGTTTTAACTTCAAAATTATTTGTAGATTTATTTTGGATCTTGATTCATTTCTATCTACTGTATAAAGCTGGTTGTTGTGTAGATGACATTTTGATCTCTTTTTCTCTTTATATATATAAGTATTGTTCTTAATTTGTCTATGTATTATTTTAATTTGTGTCTTATATTTTTTCCCTTATTTTATTTTGAGTATGAATAATAAAGAGTCTTGCTCGGGACTAGCAAGAATTCAAGTGTGGGGTATTTGATTAGTGCATATTGATCTAAAATTCATATACAAAATATCACCTTTTTCTGGCATAATCATACTGATTTTGATAGAATTTAATTATTTTGAAGAAATATCAAAACATGAGCTAATAATGTTTATTTTGCAGGTTACTGGCATAAAATATCAAAAAGGTCGAAAAATCAAACCGAAATCAAAATCAGAAATTTCCAAGAAAAAAATGTGACAAAACATGGCGAAACACACGGCGCAAATAGCGCCGTTTTTCTCGATCGTTTACAACACGGTGCATATTTTCCACCGGGTCCTTGCACGTGTTCCAGACAAGACCGAGTCATCCTAATACGGCTATATAATACGACGCAGAATGGGCCGTTTTTCAGCACCGTTTTTACGCAGATGCCATGCAAAAATAGTCCACTTTTGACCATCTTGTGAACTCAACCACGAGATATTTTTATGGTCAAAAATCTGAAAAATCAAAGACATGGGTGAAGTGTGAACAAAGAATTAATCAAGATACTACAATAGATATTTTGAATTAAATAATAAATTGTATTCTTGAATATCACCTATAAAAGGACACCTTCACCCATGAAGAAATCATCTCCTCTTCTTGCCAAGAAACACCCCTTTCTTTTAGCAAGATATTTTCCTTACAACTCTTTACTTTAGTTTGTATTTCATTTTTGGTTTGAAGTTTTTCTTTCATTTAGTTTGTAATTGAAAAGTGCTTGATCAATAAGCACTTAGTATTTTACTTAGTGTTTTACTTTCAATTTTTGTAAGCTTGTAACCTTTGAACAAGTTTGAAGTTATATATTGAAGTATGTTTCTTGCACTTTGATACATCATATTCAATTAAGTTTCATCTATTGTCATTAAGTTCTAGTAATTAAAAGTTTCTATATATATTATGTATATCAATTATTTCTATTATAATTTTAGTTTGTATAACCCAATGAGTAGCTAATCTTTCTTCCTAGGGGGAGGGGGATTTCTATTAAGTTATATATTGAGTATTTGATTGATTTACACTATTTTGATTAAAAAGGACTAATTGGTTTAAATAGAGATTGATCATATCCAATTTCTACTAGTGAAACCTCCTTGATTGATTGTTGAGTGAATTGGAAACATATCTTTTCAATCTATCAAGTGTTAATCTTGTTATCAAAATCTTAAGATTGCAAAAGTGGTTAAGACACCTTTGAATACGAAAGTTATGAGGTGAAAAGTTGATTACTCGATGAACAATTGTTTATCCTAAAAATAGTCAAGTTAAAGAAATGAAAGGACTGATTGGTTTAAATGGAGATTGATCATATCCTATTTCTACTAGTGAAACCTCCTTGATTGATTGTTAAGTGTATTGGAAACACATCTTTTCAATCTATCAAGTGTTAATCTTGTTATCAACATCTTAAGATAGCGAAAGTGATTAAGACATCTTTGAATACGAAAGTTATGAGGTGAAAAGTTGATTACTCGATAAACATTCGTTTTTCTTTTATATTCGTGTAAATCAATTCCTATACTTAATTAAAAACCTAATTTAATGAACTCGTAATCCCCTAGATTTTATAAATTGCCAACTCATTTTCTATTCATTTTCACTAATAAAAATAGTCTAGCTTTAAATAGTCTTAATAAAAATAGTCTTATTAAAAATAGTAGTATTAAAATTAGTCTTATTAAAAATAGTATTAAAAATAGTCTTATATAAAATAGTCTTATATAAAATAATCTCATTAAAAATAGTCTTATATAAAATAGTCTCATTAAAAATAGTCTTAATAAAAATAGTCTACTTTATAAATGGTGCATTTAATTTAGTTAGCACAAAAACCCAATAATCTATTTTAGAATATTTTAGTATTTATTTCTCGCAATCTGTAACAAAATATTATACGAAGCCCTGTTGAACAATCCTCGAGAGAAAAGACCTTAGTAGAACTTACCACAACTACTTCTACCTCGTATATATTTGCGAGCGACTCAAAAACTCCTATTTTTAGGATAAGTTTTTGTCGATCACAATGCAATTTACGAACATTCTCGAACATGACCGCAACACATGGTTCAAATCACCGATCAATAATCTCAACCTATTACAATAATCGATAAACAACAAGTCGATAACAATCAACAGTCGATATAACCAATTCACAAACCCAACGGCTCAACAATATCTCGATTAACCACAAGTCTGATCAATCCAACTTAAACTATCACGAATTCATAACCGAATCAGGATATACTACACTGCCTGTCCACTTAGCGCACGTTAATCACTTAACGTAGCGTGCGCTAAGTCGCTTCGATTAGCGTGCGTTAGCCAGTAAGCTTAGCGTGCGCTAATGTTGTACAGTTGCATGCATTCCAAGCATCGACTAATACCTTGCGACTACGAATACGAATGAAATGGAAATCATGCTCCAAGATTAACAATAATTTTACCAAATTCAATCTCATCACCATACTCGAAATCATATTCGTGTTCTTATACGAATATTATATCAAAACACATATCTTAGCTCTAGATACGAATATCCCATATGCATATCCAAAACACCAACACCTCCTATACATAATCATCATATCATATCATTCAAGAGTTCTTCAAGAACATGAAATATCCGAAATCACATTCAAAACTACATAGCCCGATGTATATATCATCATGAAGAAGATATCAACAACAACATCAATAATCAGACCAACCCGATAATAAGGATCATATCATACTTAATCTGGAATACAACCTCATATCATGATTCATATGAAATCAACATACTTCCGAAATCCATCTTTCATCAGGTTAAACGAAACACAATTCTTAAAGTATGGAGAATCTTAATTAACATCCGAAAACTCTTATCAAAATCCCATTAAATCTCATATAACATCATTACAAGATAATCCAACTCGCTTCCTCACAAGTAATCATCCTTAAAAATGAACCACTATCAAAGGGATACGAAATTACCTTGTATAGATGAACCAAGAAGAAGAACAATTGAACTCCTTTCCAAGAATCATGAATAACTTCAAGAACAAGGCTTTAATCCATGCTCTCCACCTTAATCTTGTTAAAGATCATCATCTATCAATGTTTGGGAACCTTAAATACTTCTCAAGGCTCTCTCTCTCTATCAGCTCACATGAAGAAATGGATGGAAATGACGAAAAATGGCCAACTGCACTTATATATATACTGTACATTATTAACGTACGCTAACATCCTCATTTAACATATGTTACATGCTTAGCGTGCGCTAACTGTCTTTTGTTAGTGTGCGCTATCGCGGTCCAGAGGCTACTGCCTTACTGCAAGAAATGATTTACGTACGCAATGCCCATGCAATAGCGTACGTAAAGGCCTCTATTTAGCGTACGCAAACTTTTATCCATAGCGTGCGCTACTCATAGTTGACTTGCTACAGTCTGCACCTGCCCCCGTGTCCCCACATTCCGAAAGCTCTGACAAGGATAAGATTCCTTTTGGACCGATATGATGTTAGCATGCGCTAACAATATGCGTTAGCGTGCGCTAACCCTTCACAACAAACATCCATTGACCCGTCGGCACATGCGCCGAAAGTGGCCGGGTCCACACGTAGATTCCCTCTGAGCTGTTCTGCACTAGCGTACGCTAACCTATGCCCGTAGCGTGCGCTATACCTGCACGATAGCGCGCGCTATTCATGAATATTAGCGTGCGCTAATAAGACTATACTTAGCCATTTTCAGCTACTCTACTCCAACATCTCGACATGCAAAATACGAACATACGGCATACTGAATACATATACATCTTCCAACAATATTCTCATATGATAAGCCCGACACACAATGTCTTCCAATACAACTGTCAACCAAGTGCGGTAATAATACCAATACATATGTCTTAGTCCTTCATTTATTTTATCCATACTGTAAAGATTCCACGTTGTACGACATAACTCGGATAAACTAATATTAAACCTCAGTAGTAGAAATTCCGGATATTACAACCGGCATTATGTTTTTCATTGTTTTGGCCATCATCTCCACCGGGTGTCTCAGCATGTTGTGGAGGAACGGGGTCTAAATCAATAAGATCATAATCATGTTGTGGAGCCGACTCTCCATTCTCAACATCCTTCATCGTTTGATCTTCAACAAAAACATCTCTCGAACGGACAAGCTTCTTGGTCACCGGGTCATACAATCTATACCCGAACTCATCAAGCCCGTAACCAATAAAAATACATGGCTTCGTCTTGGAATCAAGCTTCGACCTCTCATCATTCGGAATGTGTACAAATGCTTTACATCCGAAAATCCGTAAGTGGCGATATGATATTTCTTTCCCGCTCCACACTTTGTCCGGGACATCAAACTCCAAAGGAACACACGGCGTCAAATTAATCACATGAACCGCCGTGTTCAAAGCTTCTCCCTAAAATGACTTTGGTAATCCGGCATGTGAGAGCAAACATCGAGCTCTCTCAACAAAAGTCCGATTCATCCTCTCCGCCAAGCCATTAAGTTGCGGAGTCTTCGGTGGCGTCTTTTGATGTCGGATTCCTTGGTCTCGGCAATACTCATCAAAAGGCTCAGTGTATTCTCCACCATTTTCCGTCCGAATACACTTCAACTTCCCGATCTCTCTCTCCACCGAGGCATGAAACTGTTTAAAAACATCCAACACTTGATCTTTGGTCTTTAAGGTGTATGCCCACACCTTCCTCGAATGATCGTCGATGAATGTGACAAAGTATCGGCAACCACCAAGCGTCCTAGTCCTCATAGGACTACAAACATCGGAATGTACAAGATCAAGAACATTTTCCTTCCGTGAAGGAGTATGACTCTTAAAAGTGACTCTCCTTTGCTTCCGAGCTAGACAATGAGAGCACCTTTTAAGATGTACCTTGTGAACCCCGAATAGTACCTCCTTCTTTGACAATAGTGGCATCCCTTTCTCGCTCATGTGACCGAGCCTCTTATGCCATAGCTCGGCCATGTCATTATTGTCAATTGTGTTCACGAAATTAACCGTGACCTTTGGAAGTGTCACGTACAGTTTCCCTATCTTCTCTCCCCTTCCGACAATCAAAGAACCTCGAGCGAGTTTCCACACTCCCTTGCCAAAACCGCTATGATAGCCATCATCATCGAGTAAGCCAACCGACATCACATTTAGCCTCATATCCGGAACATGTTTCACATTCCGTAAAACAAGTTCCACACCGGTGTCGAACCTCAAGTGTACTTCTCCCACTCCAACAATCTTGGATAACCCATCGTTACCCATCTTGACTATCCCATAGTCACCCGGAGTATAAGAGGAATAAAAATCCCTACGTGATGTAACATGACACGTAGCTCCACTATCGACCACCCAACTCGAATCATCTCTCGCAAGGTTCACCATATCATAATCGCAACATATAAAGAATTCTTCGGTAGTAGTATTTACTTCGGATTTTTCATTACTACCGCTTTCCTTCTTTTGAGAGTTCTCTCGGCCTTGGCGATTTTCCTTCTTTAGTTGTCGGCAAAATTTCTTCGTATGCCCTTTCTTACCACAATGGTAACATTCAATATTGGCATACTTCCCCATGGAATTACTTCTTTGTGGCTCTCTATTACTCGGACCTTTGTTTTGGCCTCTCCCCCGTCTTTCGATAACAAGAACATCCGACTTTGACGAAGATCCCTGTGACTTTCTTCGGACCTCCTCGTTCAACATGTTCCCCTTAGAAAGTTCCATCGAAATGACATCATCAGGGGCACAGTTAGACAATGACGTATGAAACGTCTCCCAGGTATCCAGCAATGTGCCTAACAACCACAAAGCTTGAACCTCCTCTTCGAATTTAATGCCCATTCCGGCAAGTTGATTAATGATGCCTTGGAATGCATTCCAATGATCCGATAGAGGAGTCTCATCTCGATATTTTAAATTCATCATTTGTTTAATGAGGAATAGCTTATTATTCCCCGTCTTCCGAGCATATAATTGCTCGAGCTTGTGCCACAATTCTCGAGCGTCCTTTTCTCCACTAATATGATTCAACAAATTATCATCAACCCATTGTCGAATATAGCCACAAACTTGGCGATGCAAAATAGTCCACTCGGCGTCGGACTTGCCTTCCGATTTGTCTTTGCTAAAGACCGGTAGATAATAATCCTTCACATATAGAAGGTCTTCCATCTTCCCCTTCCATACGTGGTAGTTCGAACCATTCAAATTCACAATTCTACTCGTGTTGGCTTCCATCTTACAATTGAGATAATAAACAACCACGAAACAAAAATCCCGTGGCTCCGATACCACTTTGTTGGGAAAAAACCGACAAAATAATGAAGTCACAACGAAAAATGCAGAACCTCGTTTGACAACTTTCCCAATCTTCAATTGTAACTTCGAGGTTACTGACGAGTAGATCAAACAATTACAACTCGACAATTAATACAAATGATATCCAAAAACGATAAACAACGAGACACGATTTTTAGCGTGGAAAACCCCTCAAGACGAGAGTAAAAACCACGGGACCGAAACCGCTTAAATCTACTATTACCAATACACAATACACAAATCGTCCCTAGCACAAACTAGAGGTATACAACAATAATCGTCAAATACTTGGTAATAAACAATCTTCAAGTATTTGGAATACACAACAACAACAAGATCGAGAAAGAAAAACACCAAAAATAGCTTACACACAAAGCTAACAAAATACCCGAACTTCCGGACTCAAACCCTCGATCTATTCCGGTGAAAAGATTTGCCCAATCGCTACCAAGCTCTTGTCAAAAATCACGACGATCCGATCGATACACCTCTCAGAAATCGAACAAGTATTTCTCTCTTTCTTTTCTCTCTTGTATTTCTCTCTTGTGTGTCCTCTCAAAATTGTAGGTGATGGAATAAAGGAAAAAACGCAGCCCAGCTGCTAGAAGGAACCCCCAAAACCAGGGTTGACCCCGTGTGCCGCGGCCAGAGCAAGGTGTGCCGCGGCCTGAGCAAGGTGTGCCGCGGCACACTCAGAAAAAATGCCCAGGAAAATCCCAGGGGGTCGCGGCCCGAAGTACAGGAGCCGGACAGTTTTTGCAGCAACACAGGAGGGCGCCGCGGCCCGTAGTACAGTGGCAGGACAGTTTTTGTGAGTTGAGGGAGAAAGTGTGTGTGCCGCGGCCTGGAAGGCTTGTGCCGCGGCCCGGAGTCCAGTCGACTCCGAGAAGGCCTATATTTCGGAAATAGCTCGTACGATTAGAACCTACATGGATCCTTGGGGTCCACCAATAGGAGAATATACCATAGATAAAAAAGAACAAACCTGGATCTAAGGTACGAGTTGCTCTTCAAATCAATTTGGGCAAAAATTGTAAAATCAAGAAAATACAGAGGGTCTGGCTCTGGCCTGGGCCCGAACCCTGAGAGAGAGAGAGAGTATTTCAAATTTTACTGTATCAGTGGAATTGGGCCTTCCACAAATCACTTAATTCCACCACAACCACATAAGAACAACAGAGTTGAGCTGAGCTTACATCAATTACTAACATCTCCATGTAATTAATTATATCTTATGTAGAGCAACACCAATGGGATCAACAATAAGTCCCAGAAGGACACACGAAATATGGATAATTACGAAAACTGCCCCTATAGTTTAGTCTAATCACAAAAAACTTCAGTTATCTTCCATAATTACAAATACCCCTTATTAAGGCATTACAATTTACAAACACCCCCTTGAGGTTTGTATTTGCTTTGGCAGATACCTCCCCCACTAAGTGTAATTTAGAAAATAGAAACAAATATAATGGGGTATTACTAATTTTGGAAGGTATTTGACATTCTTTTTGTATCTAGGCTGAATTTGAGGGCACTGGTTGCAATTAAATAAATAAATTTTATAATCACCAATAATCACCACACGAACAAACTCCGTTTTCAAAATGGTGATAACGATTCGTGTCCCTCACCACAATCTCCCGCTCAGTAATCTTCGAAATAAACTTCATAGCAATATGACAGTCCTCACAGACACGTAGATTTTTCGTTACCCTGATCGGCATTTTCGCCTCGCTATTAATAATCGCAAACACAACAGCCAGCTTCTCACTGTGAACCACCACATGGTTTTCTTTTTCTTCCTCCTCCACATCATGTAGAGCACTATCCGTTTTCGGAACGTAACCAATTTCTTTCATTTTCCCTAATAAAATATCCAACTCCGAATAAATCTCCACCGTCTGTTGATGTGATCTATCACCGGCAAGAAAAGTGTGGACCTTATTACCAAGCTCAATGTTGCTAACGCCAGGTATCTTTTTGAGTCCTCTCTCTTTCATAATCGAGCGAATTAAAGTTACGTCTTTCCATCTCCCAGCTTTTG
Source organism: Orobanche coerulescens (assembly GCA_033398695.1). Taxonomy (NCBI): domain Eukaryota; kingdom Viridiplantae; phylum Streptophyta; class Magnoliopsida; order Lamiales; family Orobanchaceae; genus Orobanche; species Orobanche coerulescens. The sequence continues at coordinate 46,540,827 of CM065802.1, read as the reverse complement.
CGTAAATGTTAGATAAAAGGACGTAATAACCGCACTGCCAAGGGGCCAACTCGAAAAGACGATCTGCTGCAATAATCCCAATGTCCATGTTATTATAAACATGGCATGCGCTTAATAAAGCACCCCAAACCCTATCGTTCAGTTCCATTGGGATTTGCTTGATATGATTATAGGCCTCGTCCACCTTTCCCGAACGTCCAAGTAAATCGACCATGCAAGTAAAATGTTCTATTCTAGGAATTATTTTAAATTCCTTCGTCATTAGTTTATAATAATTTTGTCCTTCTTCTAGTAATCCCGCATGGCTGCAGGCTGAAAGAATCGAAACGAAAGCTATCGAGTCCGGGATAATACCTAAATCAAGCATTCTGGAGAACAGTTCAATGGCTTCTAGGCCTTTTCCGCTCCTACCATAGGCAGACATCATCGAAGTCCACGAGATGACATCTTTCATTGGCATTTCATCAAACACATTCCTCGCGTCCAGTAAACATCCACACTTGGCATACATATCTATTAAAGCATTTTCCACAGACAAATTAGGCCTCAGTTTTTTCGTTTCAATGTATTCATGAATACTCTTTCCTAGCGATAGGGCAGAAAGATCACCACAAGCTGGAAGAACACTAGCTATAGTAACCGAATCTGGTAGTAAACCATTAGCTTCCATTTGTGAATAAAGCCCAACCGCCTCACTTGACATGGAATTATTTGCATACATGGCTATCATGACATTCCATGCCATTAATTCCTCACCAGCCATATCCGAGAAAATTCTCTTCACAAACATAACGTTTTCTAAACTCGTATTAGTCACGGCCGGAGAGAGACTAGCCAATGTGCCTGGATCAGGCCTAACGCCTAATGACACCATTTCTTTACATAGCTCCAAAGCTTCATCAAACAATCCGTTCTGTGCATAACCCGCCACCATTGAGTTCCAAGACACGATATCCTTATTTGACATTTCATCGAACACCTGTCTTGCAGCCACCAAATTCCCACATTTCCCGTGCACAGCCACGAGGCTATTCCCGGTAAACAGAGTGAAGTCGAGACCTTTCTTCACAGCAGAACAATGTATTTGCAACCCAGACCTCAAATCGCTCAACGACGAGCAGGCTTTCAGAGCGCAAGGCAACGTGTAGTGATCTGGTGTAATGCCGGAGGCTAACATGCTCTTATACATTGAAAGTGCATCTTTGTACAAATGGTTGTTCACGTAACTTCTGATCATGACATTGCAGATGACAGTGTTTCTATCAGAGATTCTCTCGAATACCTTGCGCGTCATATCAGGTTTGCCACGCGCGGCATAAGCACGCATCAATTTGATAGCGAGTGATGTGTCTGAGAATAATCTTGGGTCACAAATGATCCTGGAATGGAGCTTGTTCAGGGTTGTGATATCTGGGATCTTGTCCAGTGCCTGGATGATAAGAGCTTCGCTGTTTGGAGTGGCAGTTAAAACATGGCGGGAAAGCTTGGTCGGCCCTTTAATGGTGGGTTTCATCAGTTTGAGGTCGTAGTTGCTTTGAGGGGGTTTTGGGGTGTTGTGATTATAAATGAACAGTATCCCATTTTTAATACCTGAAGTGACTGTGCCTTATTTCTACTTTTGGTCCTCCAATTTTTGGGTTTATTAATTTTGGCACCTCAATGTTCACTTCGCAGATTCACATTACAAATATTTGGTTATGGCTGTGTTTAGCACTAGCTTATCAGCTAGTTTATAAGTTTCAGGAGCTTATTTGACCTCTGACTAAAAAAAAGCCCATTTCATAAACGACTAGCTTCTCAAATCAAATAGTTTATCAGCTAGCTTATAAGCTAGCTGATTGATAAGTTAATTTTTCAAGCTTATGAAAAAAAGAAGCTAGCTTCTCATCTTTAAATATTCCATATATATCCGTGACCTAAATAAAAACATAGGTTTTTTTTACATAAACACCCCCTCAGTAATTGATATATTACTCGATATTCCGAAAACAGCTTTTCGGACGAGATACGGCCATTACGAGTTTGTGGTTATGCCGTTCGGGCTAACCAATGCCCCACCTGTGTTCATGCAGCTAATGAACAAGGTCTTTATTGAATATCTCGATAATTGTGTAGTCGTCTTTATCGACGATATTCTTTACTCGAGTAGCGAGGAGGAGCACGCACGTCATTTGCATATCGTGTTGGAAATCTTGAGAACTCAACGCCTTTATGCGAAGTTCTCAAAGTGTGAGTTTTGGTTGCGGGAGGTTATGTTTCTCGGCCATGTGATCTCGGCCGACGGAGTTCGTGTGGACCCACACAAGATAGAGGCAGTATTGGATTGGGCGCCGCCCAAGAACGTGAAGGAGGTCCGTAATTTTCTTGGTTTGGCCGAGTATTATCGAAGGTTTGTCGAGGGGTTCTCTTGTAACAACCCAACCCGGCGGTTATTACAGTGCCGTGAATCCCCAACTGGGACCCACCAGGCGAAACACAGTACAATAATTAACATAACATAACTGCAGTACCGAACCACATTATGTTTACCAAATACTCTGATGAGGAGTTTATACAGATATTCTGGCTAACATGCGCCAACAGACCAGGATCAATATAATATAGGTATAATCTATGTGAAGATAGATATACCGATACAATACAAATACAGGAGAATAACAATATAGCAGAACTAAAAAGAAATACATCCGAAAGCAAGAAGACTCGGGACCTTGACTAGTATCCTTGAGACTCTTCGTCGTCACCTTGTCTTTCCTGTGTCTTAGCCTTCCCGTGACCTAAAATATGATAAAAACAACATATTTCGCCCAAAACCACAGGGTCAGTTACACAAGATAATAAATCTCAATATGTCAAACATACATAATCATACATGCTATATGAATTAACAACTCATCATCCAAAACCAGAATATACGCAATCACACATGCTGTATAAACCACAAGTTTGATCATAATCTCAAATTGTCAAACACATGCGATCAAATGTGAATCGGCCAGATTATAACCCAATCCCGTTGAATACATACACAATCAAACATGCTGTATGAATCAACTAACAGTTACGGTTCAAAAGATGGCGCCACACTATGCCCGGAATGGAAATGTGTCCGTGCACAAGCCACCAACGAGTATCGATCGAATACATGTGTGGTCTTGTACCTAATTAGTCTCACGAAATAACCGTCTCGTGTGCACAGTCCAATGTGAGGTCAACGACCAACACACGACCTTATATGTGCCCGACATGAAAATCCTACACATACCAACCGACACGCCAGTGTGACCCGGAATGCCACGAGATAACAAAAGTGACATCGAAATTCAATAATGACTTAACAATTCCCAACAAGGGACCAAACGACTCAACGAAGGAAAATACAAATCCAGCGAAGATCAAATCAACTCACCGAAACGCAACGAGGGTATAAATAAGACTCGGAACCAACGTTCCTCAATGGATGATCGACAAGATCAATAATAACATCATCATGAATCGAAATTCATAAAGCATATATGAACGTAAATATATATAACATATATAAGACATATTATCATCATAACCAGGCAAAAATTCACTTGCCTCAATACCGAAGACGTAAGGTACTTCTGCATGATCAAAACGTCCTCCACGAAACGAATGAAATTTCCAATCGCGGGATAGCTCACGCACTCAATGGTCCCCAAAGTACGTCCAATAATCATATCCTAATACACGATTAATTAATCAAAATACTATCATTAATTTATTTGATTCCAATAACTTGATTACTCATCACTAGATAATAATTTTTGACATGTCATACCTTGAATCGGGTCAAAATCGAAGGTAGTTGAATTTATAGGAAATTCAACTGTCGGTCCAAGATCAACGGGCAACCAACCAATCAAAATTCCAACTCAAAATATAATTGCCCAAACTTCTTCCACTTCAAAACTCTATTAAATATCTCCATTTGTAATCTAATATAATTTAATTGAGTCTAATTTCAGCAAGTCAAATATGGACTCAAATTTAATATGACCCAAACCAAATACTCCAGGCCCAAATTAATTTTACGACCCAATTTCATATCCTTGATATTCTCCTTTTCTTTAATAGTACAGATCGGTACTCTTTCTCTTTCTCTCATCCGCCATCTGCCCCTCACCCTCTTCTCACTCTATCTCATCTTCCTCGGTCAACAATCTCTCTCTCACTCCCTCTCCCTCTCTACATCCCTCCTTCTTCATTCTTAATTTTGTTTACAGATTGGTAAACCCTGCTCCCTTCTCACATCTCCCTCTCTTCCAAAACACACACAACTAACCATCGGCGGACAGCAGCAACGTCAGCGAGAGTGGCAACGACGGATGGCAAATTCGGAACTGAAGTGTACGACGGCGACCAATCTCGATTGGTTCCACCGGGGAAGGCGCTCGACGGCGGCGGTTGATGGATGACACAACTTGGTCTCCGATTCAGATTTGTTCCAGAGTAATGTTCGGTGGAGAGTCAGCGTCCAGTACAGAACAGCGGCGGTCGGTCACGGTGGAGGTCGAGATGAATAGTACGGCCGCGGAAATCCAATCTGGACGGAGGTGGCGAACGGCTCCGAACAGTGGTAGGCGGCAGATTTTCACGGTAGGGCTTCTGGTTTATCCAGTTCTTGATATTTCCGACAAGCCAAGCTGTAGTTTGCTTGTTCCCGCAGTCGCATTCGGAGGTCCTATGCTGGTGCTGGACCACTTCAAGTCCGGTTCGATTTTCTGGCGATTGAACAATCTATGTATAGAATGAATTGAATACATCTCTGCTGATTCCTAATGTTGATGAAGTTTAAGTTTTCATCTGAGTTTGCTAACTGGTGTATTAAGAGGATTTGGCCAGTTGGATTATGGAAAAAAAAAATGATGTGGTGATCTGCTGTATTTGATAAGAAAATGGAGTTGTTGTTTGTGTTATCCAGCTGTATTCAACCATTGGAGAATCTTAGTTGTAGTTTGATTAAGATAGAGAAAAATATAGTACTATTATATGTTATTATTGATTATTGGGTTGGTAGGTTAACCATACAATTCCCGTGATATGCATATCACAAAATTAATCTGGTGTTGTATAATTAAGTACAAGACAAGGGTAGGTAGATAATGAAAGAGGGATGTGAAATGCACGTATGTAGACAAGATACCAGAAGAACTGAGTAGTCCTTATATGATTAATTCTTATCATTAAAATTTATTTTAACAAATAAGCAAAGCTTTGATTTTATTACGGACAATTTACAAATTAGGCATTTAATAAAAATATAGATTCATATATAAAATATGAAATAAATACAGTGGTTACATACTATCCTCCTTAAAATAAGTTTCGTCCCGAAACTTAAGATAGAACGACTAGAGTACCAACCCCTAATATCAGACTATGTTCACCATGTAATCTTTCTGCACTTTTACCATTACCACTTGACTCTCACAAATAACAATTCGTTTCATCGGTTGATCCAACAGCCGACTCAATCCAATAATAATAAGCCAATATGGATATCACTACGTAATTAAAATTATATCATCGGGATATATAAAATTACTGAGCATTCAGAATTACTCCGTCAAATCTGTATAGTTATTCTCAATGACCTAAGCAGTGAACTATCCGTAATATAAAAAATATCCTTATGACTTAACCAATTATTCACTCGATAAACACGCTCTCATCGTGCGTCGAAACACGATCCGAATAGTTTCTATAACTTTCGCCAAATAATTCATCGGGGAACTTGACGTTGGCCACTGCCATATTCGCACCAACTATTATCCAAAGAAATCAGAGAATCCCATCTTACATTACCTCGGCTTAGTAACATAAATCAATAAATATCATATACATTCTAAAAACTTTTCAGTCAAAATAATTTTATTCTCAAATATTTATCATATACTAAATATCATCACGATATCACATTAATCATCAATCATCTCAAACCATATTATCCAATATTGTCATGCTCGCATTAACTCGTAACTCAAACAACGCATATGTAGTATCTATATATACTTTTCTAGGTTTTCACTAGTACTCGTTAAATTATAAATTCTCAATTATCAAGTTTCTTAATCAATACGTGTAAACGCCTCAAAAACAGAATAACCTGACTAAGATATCGATCCATATGTTATAAAATATTTATAATCTATGACTCAAAATTGTAGGTCGTTCAAAAAGAATTTTGAAGATCAACTCCACAAGAAAAAAAAATATTCATTAAAAAATCTTATTATTATTATTATTTTTCAAGGTTTCCAAATTACAAAATAAGATTTATGATATCACTTGTTTTTCAACTACACTGACATCACCATTCGAAAATAATTTTCTTTAGAGTTTATTATAAATACTTACTTGAAAAATAAAAGGTTCAAAATATATTTGTCTTAAAATATATTTCTGATCGCAATATGATACAAGAATTTTAAATTCCTCGATCATTTGCTTTAAAATAATATATTACGGACTTTAGCTTTCTCAAAATAATACATTTTCTTGAGAGTTCAATCACTATTTTTCCTTCTTGTTTTTGAAAGGCCGGTGATGCCTTTTAGTTTAAATTTTCAACACTTTGTTTAATCAAAATACAAAAATTCTTATTTACGAAATTAAATCTGAAATAATATAACAAATATTATATCGCACTATCTACATTCATATTCTCTCAACTTTGGACGTCGTGTACTCTGTATAAATAATTCATCCACTATGAATTTTTTTAAGGACATAGGACAAAGGCAGTTCGTCGCCTATTCGATATCTTGCCAAAAACGATATATGTCACTGATAATGACATTTTACTGTGACTACACGAGCAATTGTCGTTCTATAGATTTTTAAAATATTTTCTCGTAATTCGTAATTCCACTTGTCTTGATTCACGCTGCCTTTCCACTATAAATAGTCGCATCAGTGAGACATTAATCGTATTCAACTCATTCAAGTTCTTTCTCTATTCTCATTCTCATTATCACATATCTCTCTTAAATATAACTTTCATTAGATAAATCAATGGCATCATCACCTTTATATAACATTCAAGGTCTTTGCCGGAGCCACTCTTGGGAAAGATGTCCGCTTCCGAAAAGCAGCTGAGAATTTCGGAGAAGTGTTGGCCGCAAGAAAAATCAGTATGATATACGGAGGAGGAAATACAGGTTTAAGGGGTCGTGTGGTAGCCTCTGCTTCGATGGGCGATGTAAAAATCTTAGGGGTAATATTGAAACCCTTGGCAGATTCACCACTTGTTGGCCCGACTTATGGGAATGAGTTTAGAGTGTTATCCATGCATGACCGAATCATGAGCATGGGTAATAATGCTGATGCGTTCGTCGTCCTTCCAGGAGGTTTCGATACGTTGGAGGATCTATTCCAGATGCTCTCATGGGCACAGCTGAACATCCACCAAAAGTCAGTGGGGATACTCAACGTCGACGGATTCTTCGATGGCCTCCTCGCTTTTCTGGATTCTCTAGTGGAAAAAGGTTTTACATCTCCACTGTCACGAAGACTCCTTCTTTGTGCAACAACACCTGAGGAATTGATCGATAAATTTCTCGCATACACACATGAACCTGATCCAACTGCAATTCGCATCGTACGCACTGATGCTAGCACGAGTCGGAAACGTGCTTTGGATATAGCACTCTCTCTGTGAGGTTTATTTGTGAATCTATCATTATAAGTTTGTATCTTAATTGCAGTTTGTTTCCACAATATTTCTATCATAATAAAGTCAATGTGATTCAGAATTCTCAATACCATTTTAATGTCTTGTATCTTGACATAAAGTCAGAACGAATATAAAGTTAAAAAATTTAATTCGGAGGATCAATAAACCAATGAACTTCAAGAACAAGATCCAAAAATATCAAAAGATAAACTCTAATAAAATATGAGAATATCAACAAAATAATAGTCTCCAATAAAATACAAGAATATCAATAAAACGATAAACTCCAAAAATAAAATCCGAGAATATCAACAAAATGATAAACTCCAATAAGATAAACCAAGAATATCATCATCATAATAGACTCCAACAAAGTCAACCGAGAATATCAAAACTATGATAAACTCCAACAAAATCAACTGAGAATATCAATAATTCATCTGACTGATAATCAAATTATGGTATAAAATCACATACCGTACACCGTAGGTGGGGTTTGGCACTGGCACAGGTCACACGTGATGCGAAGATCTCTTGATACTAGTCTGATCAATGATGACTCTCAAGGAGAAACGATTCGGATGCGTAGTATTCGAAACTACGCTCCGATACCATCTTCTGTAACAACTCAACCCGGCGGTTATTACAGTGCCGTGAATCCCCAACTGGGACCCACCAGGCGAAACACAGTACAATAATTAACATAACATAACTGTAGTACCGAACCACATTATGTTTACCAAATACTCCGATGAGGAGTTTATACAGATATTCTGGCTAACATGCGCCAACATACCAGGATCAATATAATACAGGTATAATCTATGTGAAGATAGATATACCGATACAATACAAATACAGGAGAATAACAATACAGCGGAACTGAAAAGAAATACATCCGAAAACAAGAAGACTCGGGCCCTTGACTAGTATCCTTGAGACTCTTCGTCGTCACCTTGTCTTTTCTGTGTCTTAGCCTTCCCGTGACCTAAAATATGATAAAAACAACATATTTCGCCCAAAACCACAGGGTCAGTTACACAAGATAATAAATCTCAATATGTCAAACATACATAATCATACATGCTATATGAATTAACAACTCATCATCCAAAACCAGAATATACGCAATCACACATGCTGTATAAACCACAAGTTTGATTATAATCTCAAATTGTCGAACACATGCGATCAAATGTGAATCGGACAGATTATAACCCAATCCCGTTGAATACATACGCAATCAAACATGTTGTATGAATCAACTAACAATTACGGTTCAAAGGATGGCGCCACACTACGCCCGGGATGGAAATGTGTCCGTGCACAAGCCACCAACGAGTATCGATCGAATACACGTGTGGTCTTGTACCTAATCAGTCTCACGAAGTAACCGTCTCGTGTGCACAGTCCAATGTGAGGTCAACGACCAACACACGACCTTATATGTGCTTGACATGAAAATCCTACACATACCAACCGACACGCCAGTGTGACCCGGAATGCCACGAGATAACAAAAGTGACATCGAAATTCAATAATGACTTAACAATTCCCAACAAGGGACCAAACGACTCAACGAAGGAAAATACAAATCCAGCGAAGATCAAATCAACTCACCGAAACGCAACGAGGGTATAAATAAGACTCGGAACCAACGTTCCTCAATGGATGATCGACAAGATCAATAATAACATCATCATGAATCGAAATTCATAAAGCATATATGAACGTAAATATATATAACATATATAAGACATATTATCATCATAACCAGGCAAAAATTCACTTGCCTCAATACCGAAGACGTAAGGTACTTCTGCATGATCAAAACGTCCTCCACGAAACGAATGAAATTTCCAATCGCGGGATAGCTCACGCACTCAATGGTCCCCAAAGTACGTCCAATAATCATATCCTAATACACGATTAATTAATCAAAATACTATCATTTATTTACTTGATTCCAATAACTTGATTACTCATCACTAGATAATAATTTATTGACATGTCATACCTTGAATCGGGTCAAAATCGAAGGTAGTTGAATTTATAGGAAATTCAACTGTCGGTCCAAGATCAACGGGCAACCAACCAATCAAAATTCCAACTCAAAATATAATTGCCCAAACTTCTTCCACTTCAAAACTCTACTAAATATCTCTATTTGTAATTTAATATAATTTAATTGAGTCTAATTTCACCAAGTCAAATATGGACTCAAATTTAATATGACCCAAACCAACTACTCCATGCCCAAATTAATTTTACGACCCAATTTCATATCCTTGATATTCTCCTTTTCTTTAATAGTACCGATCGGTACTCTTTCTCTTTCTCTCATCCGTCATCTGCCCCTCACCCTCTTCTCACTCTATCTCATCTTCCTCGGTCAACAATCTCTCTCTCACTCCCTCTCCCTCTCTACATCCCTCCTTCTTCTTTCTTAATTTTGTTTACAGATTGGTAAACCCTGCTCCCTTCTCACATCTCCCTCTCTTCCGAAACACACACAACTCACCACCGGCGGACAGCAGCAACGTCAGCGAGAGTGGCAACGACGGACGGCAAATTCGGAACTGAAGTGTACGACGGCGACCAATCTCGATTGGTTCCACCGGGGAAGGCGCTCGACGGCGGCGGTTGATGGATGACACAACTTGGTCTCCGATTCCGATTTGTTCCAGAGTAATGTCTGGCGGAGAGTCAGCGTCCAGTACAGAACAGCGGCGGTCGGTCACGGTGGAGGTCGAGATGAATAGTACGGCCGCGGAAATCCAATTTGGATGGAGGTGGCGAACGGCTCCGAACAGTGGTAGGCGACAGCTTTTCACGGTAGGGCTTCTGGTTTATCCAGTTCTTGATTTTTCCGACAAGCCGACCTATAGTTTGCTTGTTCCCGCAGTCGCATTCGGAGGTCCTATGCTGGTGCTGGACCACTTCAAGTCCGGTTTGATTTTCTGGCGATTGAACAATCTATGTATAGAATGAATTGAATACATCTCTGCTGATTCCTAATGTTGATGAAGTTTAAGTTTTCATATGAGTTTGCTAACTGGTGTATTAAGAGGATTTGGCCAGTTGGATTATGGAAAAAAAATGATGTGGTGATCTGATGTATTTGATAAGAAAATGGAGTTGTTGTTTGTGTTATCCAGCTGTATTCAACCATTGGAGAATCTTAGCTGTAGTTTGATTAAGATAGAGAAAAATATAGTACTATTATATGTTATTATTGAGTATTGGGTTGGTAGGTTAACCATACAATTCCCGTGATATGCATATCACAAAATTAATCTGTGTTGTATAATTAAGTACAAGACAAGAGTAGGTAGATAATGAAGAGGGATGTGAAATGCACGTATGTAGACAAGATACCAGAAGAACTGAGTAGTCCTTATATGATTAATTCTTATCATTAAAATTTATTTTAACAAATAAGCAAAGCTTTGATTTTATTACGGACAATTTACGAATTAGGCATTTAATAAAAATATAGATTCATATATAAAATATGAAATAAATACAGTGGTATTACATCTCTAAACTCGCTCGACTACTTACTCAGTTATTTCAGAAGTCAGAGAAGTTTGTGTGGACAGACGAGAGGCAGAAGAGTTTCGAAGAGTTGAAGAAGTGGTTGACTACCGCTCCCATCTTGGCCTTACCGTGCGGTAACGAGGGTTTCTCAGTTTATAGCGACGCCTCAGTCCAAGGGCTTGGATGTGTACTCATGCAACACGGGAAGACGATTGCCTATGCTTCCCGTCAGTTGAAACTGTACGAGTTGAATTACCCTACACATGATCTTGAGTTGGCTGTAGTTGTATTTGCGTTGAAGATTTGGCCTCATTACTTGTACGGCTCATCGTGTCATATTTTCTCCGATCACAAGAGACTGAAATATATTTTCAGACAGAAAGAACTGAATATGAGACAAAGGAGGTGACTGGAGTTAATCAAGGATTACGATCTCAAAATCCTTTATCATCCGGGTAAGGTCAATATTATGGCAGATGCCTTGAGTCAGAAATTTGTATCGCTCCGAGCACTTGAGTTACTCACGGCTCAGCCAGGGCTCCAGCGAGAGTTGGTGGGGTTGAGTATTGAAGTTGTGTTACCAGGGAATGCCGGGAAGTTGTGCGCCCTTGAGATCTCTTCGTCTCTGGTCGACGACATTAAATCGAAACAGTTAGACGATTCGATGTTTATTCAACTCCGTGAGAATGTGGTGAAAGGGAAAGCCCCGGGGTTCATGATTCATGAAGATGGTGTGTTGAGATTCCAAAGTTGGCTGTGTGTCCCGAACGACTTGGAATTGAGGCAGGACATTATGCGGGAGGCTCATGCGTCACCTTACTCAGTCCATCCGGACTAGAGTAAAATGTATAAGGATTTGAGGAAGAATTTTTGGTGGAATGACATGAAAAGTGAGGTACAGTAGAACCTCGATAAATGAATAGATTTGGGGCCAAAAAAAATATTCATTTGGTGAGATTATTTATTTATCGATTAATGAATATAGTATTTATTTATCGATAAATGAATAATAATTAGGTGATATTTTTAGACTTTTTTTGTAATTATATCATTTTGTATATATTAAGTTCAAATGTACCCGGAACTCACGGTAGTTATAACTTTTACGCAAAATTTAATTGAATTCATATTTTTAGAATTATAGATTAGTTGTACATGCATGCATGGAGTAGATAAAGTGCACAGTACCATGTATTGAGACTACTGTGTACATGCATGATAGTTAGAGTTAAGATGTCTACTCAATACCTCATACCAAAGCTATATATAATTCTAAATTCTCACTGTATCTTCATAATACGATCATATTACTATTTTCGTGTTTAATCTACTATAATGGCTTCCAAAGAGCAGGCAAAACCAGTAACAAAAATTACTTTAACATATCAGATAAGGAGAGCCATGTGTGAGCATAAGAAGGAGAATCCAAGTATTAGCCAAAAAGATATGCAAGCATGGGTGAAAGAAAAATTTGATTTGGTTACTAGCCAAACCACAATATCAAATACTCTCAAAAGATCGTCGGAATATTTGTCTGGTGAGATGAAAAATAGCAATGTTAAGAGGCACAAGTCAGCTAAATAACTTGAACTAGAGAAAGCTTTATATGAATGGTTTCTTCAAAGACAAGAGAAGGTGAATATGTCAGGAGAAATGATCCAGGGTAAAGCAAAAGAGTTTATGCAGAAAATGTATGGATAAACAAACTCATAATTTAGCTTTTCTAGTGGATGGCTCGAACGTTTAAGGCAAAATATTCAATCAACTCTTACCGATGATTTGGTGAGAGTGGTTAAGTTAAAATGGAGGATATTGCAAATGCTTTACCCGAGATACGGTTAAAACTAGACCAATTCACTCTTAAAGATATATACAATATGGATGAGACCGGATTGTTTTATCGGTTGGAGGCTGACCATTCACTTGCCACGAAGCAGCTTGAAGGGCGGAAGATAGATAAGGAGAGAATCACTATTGTTGTTTGTTGTAACGGTGACGGGTCTATAAAGTGCCTCTTTGAGTTATTGGTAAGTATGCAAAACCCAGATGCTTTAAGAATGTGAACATGAATAATCTTAATTGCGAGTATCGATTTAATAAGAAAGCTTGGATGACTGGTTTGCTTTTTCAAGAATATTGTCATTGGTTTGACAAGAGAATGAATGGTAGAAGGTTCTCTGGCTAGTACACAATTGTCCGGCACATCCAAAGATTGTTGAAGGCTTGAGAAATGTGGAGTTATATTTGTGCCCCCTAACACAACTTTTAAAATTCAACCATGTGATGTCGGGATTATTAGAGCATTCAAAGTTCATTATCGACGTCGTTTCTATTCTAGCATTTTGCAGATGCTTGAGGTTGGCACCAAATCTTGAAAAAATAAATATTTTGGATGCTATTAATTTTGCTACCATGGCTTGGAGTTTTGATGTGACAACAAAAAAAATAGCAAACTATTTTCGCCACTGTAAAATTCGATCAGAAGAAGTTGATGTTCCTGAAGTAGAAGATGGTCAGCTAGAGCAATAGATCCAAGATTTAACTAAATTCCTTACTAAATTGAGCTATAGAAATGTGATGGATGTTGAACATCTTCTGAACTATCCTGAAGAGAATAATGTGGTTATGGAATCTCCTACGGACGAAGAAATTATTGAAGATGTACTAAATGATGAGGCAAATAATCCCGAACCCGATAATAGTATCACTATACCACAAGTGTCCTCAAGAGAAGCTTTTCAAGCTATTGTCACTATAAAAATTACCTGCTGCAACATGATCAAAATATTCCAAAAGTGGTGCATGCTTTACACAAAATCAAGGACCATATGCATTTTGGGGGAGGGAAGAAACAATCAACTTTGGAGGCATTTTCGAAAAATATGACTTATTAATGTGTTTGAAAATTAGTCATTAGATGAAATGTATTCATGATATATTATTTGAAATATAGTGATTATTCATTTATATTTACATAGGGCCTATAAAGACTTCAGTTGTATTTATTCATTAATGCATTAAGCGAGGTTATTCGTTAAGCCCATTGGCCCAAGTTGGGACCGGAGAAATTTATTCATTAGACGAGGTTATTTATTTATCGAATATTCATTTATCGAGGTTCTACTGTAGTGCAATTTGTGGCTAAGTGTTTGCCTTGTCAGCAAGTCAAAATCAAACATCAGCGGCTAGCCGGGTTGTTGAAACCACTTCCCATACTGGAGTGGAAGTGGGAGGACGTCTCTATGGATTTTGTCACGAATTTTCCAAGGACAAAGACTGGAATGAACATGGTGTGTGTAACACCCCAATTCACAAATGGGACATTACACGCCGTAGAACCCTCTTGAGGTCTACCAGGCTAACACATGACACATAACCACAATGAAAACCCCAAAAGATGCACTCAAAAGTAAATAGGGCCGTGGCCTCGGCCAAATCATTTCAACGGAGTACATAAAACATAATGTAAATATCAATTCGATGCCCACGCAGGGGACTTAAACCAAGTTCAAGAATAAACAGTTTAGTTCCAATACTCGACATATGCAATAACCAAACATAGAAATAAACAAAACAGACTCGAGCCACTATCATCAAGCCATCCCGTCCTTCGCGTGCGTGCCCGTGCTGCTCCTCGGCTCTCCCAGACAGAAATGCATAAGACGCATTTCCCCATTTAAGGGGTTAGCATTCGAATAGCTAGTGCAAGTACACAATTACACCACATTATATACAAAAATGCGGTTTTACACAATCATCTCAAACATAAGTCATTTGCCACATATATATTCCGAATACTACATTGCAATCACATCAATTTCCAATCATCACGATATCACAAAATCACAATCGGTATCCGTGGCCGTACCCCTTAGTAGCGACCCCGGACATCCCGTCGAACACTCGAGTGGGATACCACTTCCGCGGCCGTACTTAGTATCGACCCCGGACATCCCGTCGGACACTCGGGTGGAAGTTCAATCACACACGCACACATGTTCCCTTCGCGGCCGTACCCCTTAGTATCGACCCCAGGACATCCCGTCGGACACTCCGGTGGAAGGAACACATCTCACGCACCCAAAAATTCACCATTCATCATTCATTTCGAAAATCACAATATACATAATGAAATGTAATGCATGTACTTGCCTTGAATGAAACGAAACGAAGGAAACGACGACGGAATAGGTTTCGGTCCGAACAATCCTCCCAAATCCAATCCTAACACAATAACGGTATACACAAGTCTCAATAATGCGGAAAGGTAAGAATTAATCCTAATTCTACCCGTTGGGACAATTCGTCGGACACCAAGAGTGCGAAAGGAAATGAAATCGGTCAATGGTATAACAACGGGATTTCATCCCAATCAAAAACAAGAAAACCAAGGGTCACGAGTATACTATCAATTCTAACAACAACATCGGCTAATTCGGATTAAAACACAAGATCACCACCAAACCCTCCCCAAAATCATACTAGGGTTAAAGGAATTCTTACCTCTTGAAGAATCAAGCACTCAAATCCGAAAACCACGTGTTAGATCCGCAATCCGAGCCACCCGATCGAAAAGAGAGGAAGAAATCTACACAAATAAGTGGTGTATGGAGGAACTCTCCCTCTCAAGACTCTCTCTCTCGCACGGTTGAAGAAGGGGGAGGAAATGGGCGATTCTCGCCGAATAAGAAGCGAGATATAGGCCGACCGCGCCGTGTGCCGCGGCTCGGCTAAAGCCGCATGACACGAGCCAAAAATTGTGCCCGGTGGTCGGCCGCTCGTTGTGCCACGGCTCATCCGAAGTGTGCCGCGGCTCGACTTCGGCATGTGCCGCAGATCGCCGGACCGTGCTGCGGCACGCTGTCTGATCGATTTTGGCCGGCAAGTGTCACACGGTGTGCCGCTTCGACAAGTGTGCCGTAAGATCGACTTCATTGTGTGCCACGGCGCACAATCCTTGTGCCGCGGCACACGGTACAGTTTGTTTAGGCAACAACTGGGCGATGTGTGTGCCGCGGCTCACAATTCTTGTGCCGCGGCCCACACCCCCCCTCGGGTCCCAAAATGACGAAAAAATGATCCGGAAGGAGAATAAAAACAACAGGGATCGATATCTGGGCAACAATAACATGAAATGGAAGTACGGAACCCAAAACGATCTGAGGTACACAACCAAAGTCGAATAAGGGACAAATTCCCTACACTTCTGGGAAATTACAAAAATGGCCCAAACAACCGAAAAGTCACGACACAACGTCGGATTAACAATCCGAAACTCGCAACATGCTCTACATAGGCATACGAACTCATGGAAGTAAGAAAACGACGAAATCGAACGAATTTAACGAGAAACGAATACACATGCGACAGAATATAACACGAGATGGAATTACGTAAAAACATTATCAAGACCCGTCTAAACGGAAAAACGCCAAGAGTAAAATAGGTTCAGAATTACAAAACAGTGCCAGGCGAGTTGTCCGAAACGAAAATGCACCAAAATAGAAATTACCCAGGATAGAAAATGCGGATATTACATTATCTCCCCCTAAAAAATAAGTTTCGTCCCGAAACTTACAATACGAATAACTCGGGGTATCTCGACCTCATACTCTCCTCTGTTTCCCACGTGGCCTCCTCGGATCCATGCCTCGACCACTGCACTTTGACCAAAGGGATGGTTTTGTGCCTGAGTTGCTTAACCCGACGCTCTACGATCTGAATCGGCCTCTCCTCGAAGGTAATGTGGCCCCAACTCAACCTCTCCAAAATCAATAATATGGCTAGGGTCCGATACGTACTTCCTAAGTCGGGAAACATGAAATACGTTATGCACGTGGCTCGTGACGGCGCAAGCCTAACCGATACGCGAGTTCTCCAACTCTATCTAAAATCTCAAACGGCCCGATAAATCTCGGACTAAGTTTACCCTTCCGACCGAAGCGGTAAACTCCCGTGTCGGCGACACCTTAAGCAAGACGTGATCTCCCACCTCAAACTCCAACGGTCGGCGACGTGTATCGGCATAAGACTTCGCCGACTGGGCCACAAGAATCTACCACGAATCGGGGTAATCTTCTCCCTCGTCTCAACTATCGATCGGGCTCTGCACCGATTAGCTCGAAGTATCATCCCAACACAACGGTGATCTCGCACCTCCTTCCATACAACGCTTGAATGGTGCCATTTTGATCGAGGCATGCCAACTATTGTTATACGTGAACTCGATCAACGGCAAGTGTGTCTCCCAATCATCCTTCCAATCTAAGGCACGGCTCTCAACATATCTTCTAGCGTCGTCAGATCGTCCCGCTCGATCGTCTGTCTGTCTGGGGTGGTAGGATGTACTAAGTCTCAACTCGGTTCCCAAAGCTCTATGAACGGCCTGCCAAAAATGTGATATGAACCGGCCATCACGATCCGAAACAATGCTCTTAGGGGTCCCATGCAATCTCACTATTTCCGCAACAAACACTCGTGCAAGCCTCTCCGGCCCCCAAGTGTCCTTTATACTCAGAAAATGAGCTGATTTGGTTAGTCGATCAACAACGACCCAAATCATGTTCATTCCCGTCCGAGTCTTGGGCATATTGGTAATGAAATCCATAGAAATATCCTCCCATTTCCACTCCGGGATAGGAAGTGGTCGTAACAGCCCCGCGGGTCGCTGATGCTCAATCTTAACCTGTTGACAGGTCAAACACTTCGCCACAAACTCGCTAACATCCATCTTCAAATTACTCCACCAGTAGTTACTGTTGGGATTCGGTGCCTAAAACGAAGGCCCAGCGGAAGCGGTAAAACGAAAATTAATTCGATCCGAATCCCTACGAGAATCGATCGAGCTACGTATATACGAATATATAAACGAAAAGCAAGAGTCGTAAGAAACTAACCCTCGAAGTCCGTTGATTAAATGGAAACCTTCTCTTGAGCTATTCCCCAAGCTTTAGTTTGATCTCTACGAGTTCAATCCGCTCCAAGCCCTTGAACGATCCAACGCCGAAAACACCGCGTCTCTACTTGCCACGCGCCGGAAAAACGACCGGAACAACAACACTTGATTAACCTCTAAGGTTACGGCTAGAATCAAGTGGTGAAGCTTTTGTTATTACACTCTAAGTATATAATATATCTCTCTTAATGTATCTTGAATTTTCTCCAAGAAAACTCAAGAATAAAAGTGAAGAAGAAGATGAAGATGAAGACTAAGAAAAATAATTTTCTCTCTCACTTCTTCAAAGCTCACGGCTGGAATTAAGCTATTGCAAGTGAGAGTTTGTCTCCACTTATATTCTTATTCAACTCCCCATGATCTCCTACTTTAGACAATATCACCAAGGTGTGATATTTGTCCCCTTGATTGGTCACTAGTCCACCATCCTTGAAAGTGTAGACCAAGACAAAGTAAGGGAGTAGGTGATGGGGTGGCCATCTAGAAGGAATCGGATGAGTTCGATTCTTCTGACTCCGTGAGTCCAAACAGATAAACTCCTATTCCGTTCCGATGTATTTGTGTCGATTAATTAATCCAATCAATTAATCACATTAAATACATAATAATATAATTAATTTCTCCAAGAAATAATTATATTCACGAATTAAATTAATCACCCAGTAATTTATTTAATCCATTAGGCCGTAAATCAATTTATCCAATAAATCGATTTAGACATCCAATGTCCCAAATTAGATATCCAATATCTAATATTTATAATGAGAGATTAAGCTCGATTCATTCCGTCAATCCTAATGCGCGACTCGGAGGTCCGTCTCGATCAAGAATGGGAGGAACCAAAGAGTAGTAGCACCACCTAGCCGGCTGGCCTACACTGCACTTAATCGAGAACGAATGATTGGGATCATTCAAGAACCATTCTGTCGTGAATACCAAGAACGTATAAACCCTTCTTTCAAATGTCCCGATCAAGTTTTAGGGTCACGGTCGACCAAACCCTATCTCGTACTTGACGCTATGCATGCGTTAATGCAAATCGAGATCATCGAGCCGCCGGTATCTAATACAATCTGGCTCCAATGCTTTGGCCAAAGACTTATGATCTCATCTCGCCAATAACCGCATAGGACATATAACCCGCTCACTAACGGAGAAAGAATTCTATCTTGGTATTGATGAGGACTGCTACTTGCCGTCAAGATGCACGTCGAGGTTGACCCCCGCCTTCCGGTTTACAGGGTCGAACTACTCTAATGAAAATCTTGACGTCACAAGCACATCCCTACTAAATCCTCAAGTCGAAGGTTCACGAATACCTATCACAACCTTTCGATTCCGTCATTGACTGTCCCGGAGTGAAATCCATGTGACGAATCGAGGGTGAGTCGGTTCGAGTATACTAATCTAATTAGCATACCTATAACGTGTGCTCCCACTAACCATTAGTGTTCGACAGGCACTCTCCATGTCAAAGAACACGTCATACAAGTCTTTACATAAACTTAACGCCCAGTCAAGTTTCATCGACTTGCGAACGATTAAGTATTTGAGCTATAAACCTTTCCAGTGCCGACCCCCTTATCCAATAAGGAGTGGAACGTTTTGCTCTCAAATACACGGACTAGTTTCTATATGTTTATTTACGAGTTAGGAATGCCGTAACTACCGGTAAATAAAGAAACAATCATTTGCCTTATATAAATGGTTTACATAATTACAAGTACAATGCCCTCACTCAACAACCTCTGAGTGGCATTCGAGGGCATACTACTAACAATCTCCCACTTGCACTCAATGCCACACACTATGGTATCTAATACCCATGTTCTCCAGATGACGCTCCAACTAGTCTGAGATAGTGGCTTGGTCAGTGGATCGGCGACGTTGTCGGCCGAGTCTACTCTATGCAGCACAATGTATCCCTTGCGAACAAATTCTCTTACGAGATGATACTTCCTCTCAATATGTTTGGTCTTTGTTGTGAAACCTCGGCTCCTTGGCTGCGCTGACTCCGTCGTTGTCGCAAAGATAATGAACAATTTCAAAGACATGGTATCACTTGAAGTTCTCCCGAAACTTCTTAATCCGTAACCCTTCCTTGAAGCCTCCGAGGTGCTTGATACTCACTGACAGTGGAATCGGCCGCGCTTTGCTTGGCACTATGCCAAGATACTGCTCCTCCATTAAGAGTAAATATGTAGCCAGAAGTGGACATCGAGTCGTCCTTCAGTCCTTGGAAGTCCGAATCAGTGAATCCCACCACATCCAATTCTCCACCACCATACTTAAGAACCATATCTCTCGTTCTTCTCAAGTACTTGAGAACGATCTTTCTGCAGTCCAATGTTCCCTACCTGGGTTTGCCTGAAACCTACTCACCACGCGTACAGCATGCGCGATGTCAGGTCTTGTACACAACATAGCATACATAAGGCTACCCACGGCCGAAGCATATGGTATATTACTCATTTCCTTGCGTTGTTCCTCACTTTGAGGACACATCTTCAAGGTGAGTTTTATTCCATGTTGCATCGGTAGGAACCCTCTTTTAGAATCATCCATCTTAAATCGCTTTAAGATCTTATCTATATAGAGGGCTTGGGAAAGGCCTATTGTTCTCTTCGATCTATCCGGTAGAGCCGAATACCAAGAATATAGGTTGCTTCTCCCAAGTCTTTCATGGAGAAATTACTCAAAGCCAAGCTTTCACGTAATCCGAGCATTCCCACATCATTTCCTATTAGTAGAATGTCATCTACATATAGTACTAAGAATGCGATCTTGCTCCTACTAACCTTCTTGTATACACAAGGTTCCTCTTCATTTTGCACGAAGTCAAACTCTTTGACCGCCTCGTCAAAACGAAGGTTCCAACTACGCGACGCTTGCTTGATCCATAAATGGAACGTCAAGCTTGCACACTTTCTCGAATATCGACTTCGACACAAAGCCTTTAGGCCGCTCCATATAGATTTCCTCCTCGAGGAATCCATTAAGGAAAGCCGTCTTTACGTCCATTTGCCATATCTCATAATCGTGGTAGGCTATAGCAAGCATCATGCGAATAGACTTGATCATGGCTACGGGCGAGAAGGTATCGTGGTAATCGATCCCTTCCTTTTGGGTATAACCCTTTGCCACAAGCCCGGCCTTATAGGCGTCAACCTTGCCATCACCATCGTCTTTCTCTTGTAGATCCACTTATTCCCAATGGGCACTATGCCCTTGGGGCGGTCTACTAGAGTCCAGGACTGATTTACATGCATCGAGTCTATCTCGGCTTCCATAGCTTCACGCCATTTCGCGAGTCTACATCCACCATCGCTTGGTCATAGGTCGTCGGGTCGGTCTCTTGGCTATCACTTGGAACCTCATGGAGACCCGGCTCCTCCAAGTGCACAAGCCCATACCTCTCGAGTAAATGAGACACCCTACTAGACCTACGAGGTGGTTGTACTTGTGTTTCGAAAGTTCGGTTCAGTTTCTTGCAGTGTGTCTCTCGAGGAGTTTCATTGTATTCTTCTAAAGAAATACTTCTACCGCTCCGCCTTCTGAATGAACTCATCTTCCAGAAGTGTGCTTGTAAAGCAACAATGATCCTTCGATCTTCGGGCATGTAGAATAGATATCCCATCGTCCCATACGGGAATCCAATGAAACGTCCCTTCGCAGACCTAGCTTCCAACTTTTCCACCTTAGTCTTCTTGACATAGGGACATCCCCAAATCCTAATATGATTAAGACTTGGTTTCCTTCCTCCCACATCTCTGTGGAGTTTTAGGAACGGATTTGGAAGGACATCTATTCAAGATATACGCGATCGGAGTGCATACCCCACAGGGTAAATCGGCAAGTCAAGATAGCCCAAGATGGAACGGACCATGTTCAACAGGTCCGGTTCCTTCTTTCCGACACACCATTTAACCGAGGAGTACTGGAGGTGTTAGTTGTGAAACTATTCCATGTTCCTTAAGGAACTCGTCAAACTCCGTACTCATATACTCGCCACCTCGGTCCGACCGAAGTGCTTTGATATGATTACGCTTTGTTTCGACTAGGGCCTTGAATTCTGGAATTTCTCAAAGGCCTCGGATTTATGTTTCATTAAGTATACATAACCATACCTAGTATGATC
This sequence comes from Orobanche coerulescens, assembly GCA_033398695.1. Classification (NCBI taxonomy): domain Eukaryota; kingdom Viridiplantae; phylum Streptophyta; class Magnoliopsida; order Lamiales; family Orobanchaceae; genus Orobanche; species Orobanche coerulescens. Next base: position 46,518,492 of record CM065802.1, on the reverse strand, counting down.
ATCCGTAAACGTAATGAAATATTGATATCCGTCACGTCCGCTTCTAAAGCACCACATACGTCGGTATGGATTAATCCCGCTTATCGGCTCTTTCAAAAGTCCTCGTGAAGGGGACTTAGTCATTTGCCTTTAAGGCAAGATTCACAAGTAGAAAGGGATCCGATCCCAATGGACCCATAAGTCCATCTTTTTCCATCTTGTAAACCTTGGTCTGACCAACATGACCAAGTCTAAGATGCCATTTCAAAACTTGATTGGTTTCATCCCTACCACGTTTTCTAGTCATAGTATTCACAACTACTTTGTTGCTGAGATTTAGATGATACAATCCATTCAACAATGTAGCAGTACCCACTAGTTTATTTCTAAAATAAATTTTGGCAGAACCATCACCAATGAAAAATGAAAAGCCTTTTCGGTCCATGACCAGAATGGATACAATGTTTTGTGCCCCTTGGGCAAAATAAGCACATCTTCTAAAGTCAAAACAAAGCCGGATTCTAAACCCAAAAGAAGTGATCCTATGTCGGTCGCCTCGACATTATGCCCGCTTCCGACTGTGATCATAACTTCTCCAGATCCAAGCTTCCTACTTTGTTCCGCATCCCGATTCACGGTACAAATATGAGAACTAGCACGAATCCAAAGATTCAGGAAGTAGAAAATACAAGAGAACAATTTGTTTCCAAAACTAAAAGTTCTCAGACCAAGTGCCATGAAGAATTGGGCAGTCTCTAGCCCGGTGGCCCACTCACCGCACTTGAGACAAGCATCCTTCTTCTTCTTGTTCTTTGGAACCATCGGGGCCTTGCCCTTTCCCTTAAGGTCCTTAGCTTGTGGTCCAGTCCGCTTCTTGGTCTTTTTCTTCTTATTCTTAGACTTAGAAGTCCGTAAGAAATCACAAGTGCAGACTCCTTCATCCGCGGAGTCTTCATCCGAGACCGAGCGGTCACTAGTTTGTTCATTAGCCCGGCTAAGTTACATGCAATTTCGTTGCGGTTGAAGTTCATAACAAACTGTGAGAAGGAATCGGGAGAGATCGTAGGATAAGGTCGGTTTGGAGAGAAGCATCCATTTTAAAATCAAGAGCCTCCAATATCTCGATCATGGATATCATTTTGAGGACGTGTTCCCCAACCTTCTCACCTTCCTTCATCCTTGCACCGAACAGTTGCTTGGATATCTCATATCTAGCATTCTTGTGCTCACCATAAAGCTCGGTTAAGTGAGATAGAATGCGCCTAGCGAAGTCATTTTCTCATGAGCTCTCTGAAGCTCATTAGACATGGAAGCCATCATATAAGCACGGACTTTCACGTCATCCTTAACCCACTTTTCGTGGTTTTCAATCTCTTCTGATTGGCTCGAGTCCGCATAGGAGGCGCGAATGTCCGTCTCCAAGACGTATCCCAAAGGCTCTATACCGAGGACAATCATCGATTGCGGAGCCAATCCACAAAGTTAGGTCCCATTAAGGTGTTCTTTTCGAGTAGAATTGCGAGTGGATTCATTGTCATATTGAGTTATGTCCGCATTAAGTATAGCATTAATTAGTGACTTGTTATATTATGATCCGAGTATAGAATTAAGGTCCTTTCTATTCTTGTTACCCGGCTCCCACTATTTTTATCGGAATAACACACTCCCATGTGAAATCCGAAGTATCGTCGCTCTACTTCATAGTGGTGATCGAGTTCTTTATAAATCTTAATAGAGGGCAACGGAACAGTTTCTAGTCTATTAATTTTCATAAAGTGGTGTCCAACACCAACCCATCTAATGGATGATTCGATCTTCTTTTTCCCCTTGTTCACTCCCCTCAACCTATACGGTTTCTATGGTTCGTGAACAAGTTAAGTTTATACCATCGACGCAAATCGGTTTCACAATCAATCTTATCCGCAACCTATCGTGTTTCTAGGGATAAAATTTGCTCCAACCGAAGGCATCCAATGCGCTCCCGGTAATTTATCCGTCCTCCCGAACGACTACCCCGATAACTCGGAAGCATAGCACATCCGGTTTGGATTTCAATTTCAAAACTTCGATGGAGGGAAGGAAAACCTTGAAACCTTATAAACTTAATTATTTGTTGTGGGAGAATTATCGCGATTAACGTTACACTTTGCACATTAATCGTTTAAGCGCGTTTGTGGCATTCATACAATATGAAACAACCAATCACAACCTAGTTGCTACCAACATGTGGTTCATGGACCGTTCCTAGAAAACAAAAACTCCGTAATCTAATTACAAGTCTTCGTCTTGAATCTTCGTCTTCTCGAAATGGATCTTCCTCCGGTCTTCGTCATTACATATAAATTTTACATTGAAAATTGCATCCTAGATACAAATTTTTCTAGTAAAATAAATAGGCTCAAAACGGCCTTTACAACCCAATCGAATAAAACGAACGATTCAAATCTAAGTCCACGAACCACATCCCCATTCAAAAGCATTCATTCAATAAATACTATATAAATGGAAAGCGTAGAGATACATTGATCCAATCAACAATACGAACCGATCCAATCGATTCACAATCGGTAATATAATAACGTTCAAAATAATTCTACGAACATAAATATTCCAATTAATCAAATTTCCCTTATAAAATGAAATACCATAAATCATTTTAATCATATTAAATCCAATTTAACATGCGGGAGATTAATTTTTAAGATTACACGGAAAAATCGAGCCGGGGTGAAAACGGGCCAGCATGACCGAGTCACCCTCGGCGACTCACCGGCCACGCCAGCTTGGCCGAGTCACGCTCGAAGATGCCGGCCAGACACGACCGAGTCACCCAGACACGGTCGTCGCTGGCGATGACTTGGCAGACGGTTGACACGACCGTGTCACCAGACACGGCCGAGTCACTTCGCCAGACACGCCCGTGTCTCGACACGGCCGGGTCTCCGTGCGATGGCTCGCCACACTGCCGGACATGACCGTGTCACCCAGACACGGCCGAGTCACTCTCGCCAAATTACCCTTTTTGTCCAAAAAGTCGTCCGACGACGATTCGGGCTAGATTTTCGACCGGATATCCAATATCAATATTTTCCGACTTTCATATCTTCAATATAAATCATATTTCCAAATTTAAGATTTATATTTAGACATAAACTTACGAAAAATACAATTATTACGAACGAAAAACATATACCACGATTATGACTAAAATGATTCCAAATCATTCACCATTTAATCGAGCATTCCAAATGCCAATATCGTATATACGATCGCAAGACCTACGCTCCGATACCACTGTTGGGATTCGGTGCCTAAAACGAAGGCCCAGTGGAAGCGGTGAAACGAAAATTAATTCGATCCGAATCCCTACGAGAATCGATCGAGCTACGTATATACGAATATATAAACGAAAAGCAAGAGTCGTAAGAAACTAACCCTCGAAGTCCGTTGATTAAATGGAAACCTTCTCTTGAGCTATTCCCAAACTTTAGTTTGATCTCTACGAGTTCAATCCGCTCCAAGCCCTTGAACGATCCAACGCCGAAAACACCGCGTCTCTACTTGCCACGCGCCGGAAAAACGATCGGAACAACAACACTTGATTAACCTCTAAGGTTACGGCTAGAATCAAGTGGTGAAGCTTTTGTTATTACACTCTAAGTGTATAATATATCTCTCTTAATGTATCTTGAATTTTCTCCAAGAAAACTCAAGAATAAAAGTGAAGAAGAAGATGAAGATGAAGACTAAGAAAAATAATTTTCTCTCTCACTTCTTCAAAGCTCACTACTGAATTAAGCTATTGCAAGTGAGAGTTTGTCTCCACTTATATTCTTATTCAACTCCCCATGATCTCCTACTTTAGACAATATCACCAAGGTGTGATATTTGTCCCCTTGATTGGTCACTAGTCCACCATCCTTGAAAGTGTAGACCAAGACAAAGTAAGGGAGTAGGTGATGGGGTGGCCATCTAGAAGGAATCGGATGAGTTCGATTCGTTTCGGACTCCCGTGAGTCCAAACAGATAAACTCCTATTTCGTTCCGATGTATTTGTGTCGATTAATTAATCCAATCAATTAATCACATTAAATACATAATAATATAATTAATTTCTCCAAGAAATAATTATATTCACGAATTAAATTAATCACCCAAGAATTTATTTAATCCATTAGGCGTAAATCAATTTATCCAATAAATCGATTTAGACATCCAATGTCCCAAATTAGATATCCAATATCTAATATTTATAATGAGAGATTAAGCTCGATTCATTCCGTCGTCAATCCTAATGCGCGACTCGGTAGGTCCGTCTCGCCAAAGAATGGGAGGAACCAAAGAGTAGTAGCACCACCTAGCCACTGGCGGCCTACACTGCACTTAACCGAGAACGAATGATTGGGATCATTCAAGAACCATTCTCGTGAATACCGAACGTATAAACCCTTCTTTCAAATGTCCCGATCAAGTTTTAGGTCACGGTCACCAAACCCTATCTGTACTTGACGCTATGCATGCGTTAATGCAAATCGAGATCATCGAAATGTCGTGTATCTAATACAACTGGCTCCAATGCTTTGGCGAAAGACTTATGATCTCATCCGCCTATAACCGCATAGGACATATAACCCGCTCACTAACGGGAGAAAGAATTCTATCTTGGTATTCGAGACTGCTACTTGCCCGTCAAGATGCACGTCGAGGTTGACCCCGCCTTAGGTTTACAGTGGTCGAACTACTCTAATGAAAATCTTGACGTCACAAGCACATCCCTACTAAATCCTCAAGTCGAAGGTTCACGAATACCTATCACAACCTTTCGATTCCGTCATTGATCCCCGGAGTGAAATCCATGTGACGAATCGAGGGTGAGTCGGTTCGAGTATACTAATCTAATTAGCATACCTATAACGTGTGCTCCCACTAACCATTAGTGTTCGATGTGCACTCTCCATGTCAAAGAACACGTCATACAAGTCTTTACATAAACTTAACGCCTACCAAGTTTCATCGACTTGCGAACGATTAAGTATTTGAGCTATAAACCTTTCCAAAGGCCGACCCCCTTATCCAATAAGGAGTGGAACGTTTTGCTCTCAAATATACGTAATAGTTTCTATATGTTTATTTACGAGTTAGGAATGCCAGTAACTACAAGTAAATAAAGAAACAATCATTTGACTTATATAAATGGTTTACATAATTACAAGTACAATGCCCTAACTAAACAACATCTGAGTGGCATTCGAGGGCATACTCCTAAAAGTTAATACTCACGTCCTAGTACAGTTTACTCGTACAAGGATGTATGGAGTAGGGCGTGGTATGAGCTTCGCTCAAGATCTTGTCTCGGCTCATTATCACATGGTACACAAAGTCCGCCGCTAAACCTCAACACTACATCATCGTTAAACACAAATCCAGGGCTTTCCCTTTCCTCACATCCTCCTCACCTGGGCCAAAAACGGATCGTCATATTGCTTCGCCTTGATATCATCGATCAAGGACGAAGTGATCTCTAATGCACATAGCGGCCTGAACCCTCCGAACCCAAACCTCAATATTCGACGGATGAAATCTCGCTGGATCTTACTCTGCGGTGTAAGTACCTCTAACATCTGCAAAGACATCGGTTTTCGCTTAACGCATCGGCCACTACGTTGGCCTTACCAGATGGTAGAGTATCTCGAGGTCGTAATCTTTAATTAACTCTAACCACCTACGTTGCCTCATGTTCAACTCTTTCCGTGAAGATGTACTTCAAACTCTTGTGATCCGTAAAATCTTACATGATGACCCATAGAGGTAGTGCCTCCAGATTTTTAGGCGAAACGATGCAGCCTAACTCCAAATCGTGCGTGGGGTAGCTTACTTCATAAGGTTTCAATGGCGGGACGCATAAGCAATGACTCTATCTCTCCGCATCAAAACACACCCTAGACCAAGGCCCGAAGCATCACTATACACTACGAAGTCCTCGCTCCCGAGGCAATGCTAAAACGGGCGCGGTAGTCGACGTCTCTTTAACTCGTCAAAGCCGCCCCGCTGTCTGCACCCACTCGAACTTCCGAGTTTTCGGAGCAACCGAGTGAGTGGTCTAGCGATCTTAGAAAATCCCTCAATGAATCTGCGGTAATAGCCGGCGAGACCCAGAAAACTCCTCACCTCCTTCACATTCTTAGGCGGCTCCCAAGCCATCACTGCCTCTATCTTCTGCGGATCAACCCGAACTCCCTCTGCTGAAATCACGTGCCCGAGGAACGTCACTTCCTCGAGCCAAAACTCACACTTAGAGAACTTCGCGTACAACTGCTCCGTCCTCAAAGTGTCTAACACAATTCGGAGATGTAAGGCGTGATCCTCCCGACTCCGTGAATAGATAAGAATATCGTCGATAAAAACGACTACGAATTTGTCCAGATACTCAATAAAAACCTTGTTCATCAACTGCATGAACACTGCTGGGGCATTGGTTAGCCCGAAAGGCATAACCACAAACTCGTAATGGCCATATCTCGTCCGAAAGGCGGCTTTCGGAACATCGACGTCCCGAATTCTCAACTGGTAGTAGCCCGATCGCAAATCAATCTTCGAAAAGACTGTCGCCCCCTGAAGCTGATCAAACAAATCGTCAATCCTGGGCAAAGGGTATTTATTCTTGATGGTCAGCTTGTTTAATTCTCGATAATCGATGCATAAACGAAGCGACCCATCTTTCTTCTTAACGAAAAGCACGGGCGCACCCCAAGGCGATGCGCTCGGTCGAATATACCCTTTATCTAGCAATTATCCCAACTGGTTCTTCAACTCTAACATCTCCGACGGTGCCATACGGTACGGTGCTCGAGAAATAGGGGCTGCATTCGGCTCTAGATCGATAGGAAACTCCACCTCTCGCTGTGGTGGTAATCCCGGTAAGTCGTCTGGGAAGACATCGGGATACTCACTAACAACTGGAATTGACGACATGTCAACTCCACCATCTTCCGCCTTCAGGGCATAGCACCAGTAGCCGACACAGCCCTGGTTCAGAAGTTTCATCGCCTTCAAGGCGCTAATCACGCTTCCCGATCTACCCGGCTTACGGCCGACGAGAGTATGCTCGGTGCCATCCTCGGCCACGATCGAGATAGTACGAGTCCGATAGTTCATGATAGCACCGTGACGCTCTAACCAATCGTCCCCGAGGATTAAATCCTCACCCTTGAGGTCGATAACGATGAGGTTCGAGGGCCAATCTCGGCTCCCGATCCTCACGGGGCAATCCCTAACTTCCCGGTCCCCAACCATACGATTCCCGCTAGGCGTACCCACCACAAACGGTTCACACTCAAACAAGCAGTTAAAGCCAATACGATTCACACAATCCGACGCAATAAAGGAATGGGTAGCACCCGAATCAAAAAGCACGGAAACTGGATGAGTAAGGATCTGAGTGGTACCTGACGCTACTTGAAAGTCTGCAACCTCTGTGAGCCTCATCTCGATACGGTCGGGGTGGATGAACCCGAGCTCGAGGCTGCGGCGATCCATTGTCCCTCGACCTCTACCGCGACCCGAACCTGCGGAACCTGAGTAGCTGGAGTATTATGATCCCTCTGATCGGTAGTGGTAGTCGGAACTCTAGCGACCCTGGTGGCTCTCTCACAATGAGCCGCCCGATGCCCGGTCTGCCCGCAAGTGAAGCAAGCAACGGGGGGAAAAGGACAATCCTTCATCAAATGCTCATATTGGTTGCAGTTAAAACAAACCCTGCCACCCGAAGCGACGGACTGAACTGAACGGTTACCCTGAGATCCACCGGCCTGATGGAACGGCCTCTTCCCCGGTATGGGAGCAGAACGAGACCTCGAAAACTGACCACCCTTCCCGGTCGAGAATCCACCGGTAGTCTTCTGCTTCTTAGCTTCCGAAACCGACTCGATTAGGAACCGCCATCTCGATCGCTAGGGCGCGATCATGGTATTCTTTCAAAGTGGCACACATGAGCGGTGCCATACTCTGCCTAATATGCGGCTTCATGCGCATATTGAAGTAACGGATTTTATCGGCCTCCGACCTCACCTGATCTCTCACGAAACCCAACTGCTGATTGTAAGTAATGATGGCTTGAGAAATAGGCACGTCCTGAGGTGTAGCGGTGAAGAACTCCACAATTCTGCGCTCCTTGACTGGCGGCGGACAATACTCTGCTTCCATAGCAGTCTTGAATTCCTCCCAAGTAGCTCGACGGTCTCTGGGCACAACGGCCTCCCACCATTCCGCAGCTTCCTTATCCAGGAGGTACTGGGCAATATGTACCCTCCTGTCTTCAGGACAAGCTACGGCATCGAAGGTCCTGGACAACTGAAAGAGCCAATTCTCCCAACCGAGGGAGTCAGAGGATCCGGAGAAACGAGGAGGGTGCATCTTAGTCACCGTCTGAAGCCACTTACTAGCCTCCTCTTAGGTGTCGGGGCGGATTCGCGTCCACCCCGAGCTATTCGAGTAAGTTGGGCTACCAATCTGCCAAGTACGGCAGTAGCCCCGACGTCGGCATTATTACCCGACGGCACCGAGTGAGAGGTTGAGTCCGCAGAGGATCGAGAAAGTGAGCCCTCCTCATTATCGGCACCCGACCACGGCCTCGGCCGCGTCCCCTAGCCGGTCTACCACGACCTCTCAACATCTTGAAGGAAAGTAAGAAAAGGACAAGATCGTAAAGATTCACAATTCACAAAGTTGGTAACACAAGTTACGATTCCGAGCAGCAAGAAAACGAATTACAGAGATATAAGAGTTCGAGGAGACTTACACACGGTCGCACGAAAAGACGGTAGCATGATGATATCGGGCTCAACGGCGACTCTAATGACGCAACCGATGCACTCCAAAATTCACCGACAGCCTAGGTATTCAAAACCTAAGGCTCTGATACCATAAATGTAACACCCCAATACACAAATGGGACATTACACGCCGTAGAACCCTCTTGAGGTCTACCAGGCTAACACATGACACATAACCACAATGAAAACCCCAAAAGATGCACTCAAAAGTAAATAGGGCCGTGGCCTCGGCCAAATCATTTCAACGGAGTACATAAAACATAATGTAAATATCAATTTGATGCCCACGCAGGGGACTTAAACCAAGTTCAAGAATAAACAGTTTAGTTCCAATACTCGACATATGCAATAACCAAACATAGAAATAAACAAAACAGACTCGAGCCACTATCATCAAGCCATCCCGTCCTTCGCGTGCCCGTACTGCTCTTGACTCTCCGTGCACAGAAATGCATAAGACGCATTTCCCCATTTAAGGGGTTAGCATTCGAATAGCTAGTGCAAGTACACAATTACACCACATTATATACACAAATGCGGTTTTACACAATCATCTCAAACATAAGTCATTTGCCACATATATATTAGGAATACTACATTGGCAATCACATCAATTTCCAATCATCACGATATCACAAAATCACAATCGGTATCCCGTGGCCGTACTTAGTAGCGACCCCGGACATCCCGTCGAACACTCCGAGTGGGATACCACTTCCGCGGCCGTACCCTTAGTATCGACCCCGGACATCCCGTCGGACACTCCGGTGGAAGTTCAATCACACACGCACACATGTTCCCTTCCGCGGCCGTACCCCTTAGTATCGACCCCGGACATCCCGTCGGACACTCCGGTGGAAGGAACACATCTCACGCACCCAAAATTCACCATTCATCATTCATTTCGAAAATCACAATATACATAATGAAATGTAATGCATGTACTTGCCTTGAATGAAACGAAACGAAGGAAACGACGGAATAGGTTTCGGTCCGAACAATCCTCCCAAATCCAATCCTAACACAATAACGGTATACACAAGTCTCAATAATGCGGAAAGGTAAGAATTAATCCTAATTCTACCCGTTGGGACAATTCGTCGGACACCAAGAGTGCGAAAGGAAATGAAATCGGTCAATGGTATAACAACGGGATTTCATCCCAATCAAAAACAAGAAAACCAAGGGTCACGAGTATACTATCAATTCTAACAACAACATCGGCTAATTCGGATTAAAACACAAGATCACCACCAAACCCTCCCCAAAATCATACTAGGGTTAAAGGAATTCTTACCTCTTGAAGAATCAAGCACTCAAATCCGAAAAAACCACGTGTTAGATCCGCAATCCGAGCCACCCGATCGAAAAGAGAGGAAGAAATCTACACAAATAAGTGGTGTATGGAGGAACTCTCCCTCTCAAGACTCTCTCTCTCTCGCACGGTTGAAGAAGGGGGAGGAAATGGGCGATTCTCGCTGAATAAGAAGCAGATATAGCGCTGACCGCGCCGTGTCATGGCTAAAGCGTGCCGCGGCACAGAGCCAAAATTGTGCCAGTGGTCGGATGACCGCTCGTTGCCGCAGCTCATCGAAGTGTGCCAGCTCGGACTCGGCATGTGCCGCAGATCGCCGGATCTGCCGCGGCACGCGGCATCGATTTCGCCGGCAAGTGTCACACGGGTGTGCCGCGGCATCGACTCGTGTGTGCCGCACACTGCAGTACTTTGTTTAGGCAACAATCGGGCGATGTGTGTGCCGCGGCTCACAATTCTTGTGCCGCGGCCCACACCCCCCCTCGGGTCCCAAAATGACGAAAAAATTATCCGGAAGGAGAATAAAAACAACAGGGATCGATATCTGGGCAACAATAACACGAAATGGAAGTACGGAACCCAAAACGATCTGAGGTACACAACCAAAGTCGAATAAGGGACAAATTCCCTAAACTTCTAGGAAATTACAAAAACGGCCCAAACAACCGAAAAGTCACGACACAACGTCGGATTAACAATCCGAAACTCGCAACATGCTCTACATAAGCATACGAACTCATGGAAGTAAGAAAACGACGAAATCGAACGAATTTAACGAGAAACGAATACACATGCGACAGAATATAACACGAGATGGAATTACGTAAAAACATTATCAAGACCCGTCTAAACGGAAAAACGCCAAGAGTAAAATAGGTTCAGAATTACAAAACAGTGCCAGGCGAGTTGTCCGAAACGAAAATGCACCAAAATAGAAATTACCCAGGATAGAAAATGCGGATATTACAGTGTGGGTGATCGTGGATCGACTAACTAAGTCGGCACATTTTCTGGGCATCAAGGACACTTGAGGTCCAGAAAAACTGGCTCGTATTTTTATTGCGCAGATCATGAGGCTTCATGGTACGCCGAAGACTATTATTTCGGACAGGGATGGCCAGTTTGTATCGCATGTCTGGCAGGCGGTACATAAGGCTATGGGGACGCATTTGCGTTTGAACACATCTTTCCATCCTCAGACCGATGGACAGTCCGAGCGTACCATTCAGACGTTCGAGGATATGTTGCGCGCGTGTGCATTAGACGGGAGTAGTGATTGGGAGGAACATCTGACCTTGATCGAGTTCACTTATAATAATAGCTGGCATGCGTCTAAGATGGCACCGTATGGTCGCTTTATGGCCGACGATGTCGATCACCGATATGTTGGAATGATCCATCCGATTTAGTTGGCACCGAGCCGGATCTTGTGTTGGAGACCAGGAGGAAAGTTGAGTTGATTCGAGGGGGAATGTTGGCGGCTCAGAGTCGACAAAAGTCTTATGCGGATGTTAGGCGTCGACCCTTGGAGTTCGAGATAGGGAATCACGTCTTGTTAAGAGTGTCTCGAAAGGGAGTTTTTCTTTTGGGGAAAAAGGGGAAGTTTAGCCCAAGGTATATTGGACCTTTCGAGATATTGGAGAGAGTTGGCGAGTTGGCTTACCGTTTGGCATTGCCCCCGTCGTTGCGCCATGTGCATAATGTGTTTCACGTTTCTCAGTTGAGAAAGTATGTTCCAGACCGGACTCACATTATCAACTTCGGGGATGTGGAAATCGAGAAGGATTTTACGTTTGAGGAGAGACCGATGAGGATTTTGGAACATCGAGATAAACAGTTAAGGCACAAAACCATCCCTTTGGTTAAAATACAATGGTCGAGGCACTAAGTAGAGGAAGCAACGTGGGAATTAGAGGAGGATATGCGTGCGAGATACCCCGAGCTTTTTGATCCTTAAGTTTCGGGACGAAACTTCTTTCTAGAGGGGGAGAATGTAATATCCGTACTTTCTATTTTTAGCAATTTCTATTCTTGGCGCATGTACATTTTAATGACTTGCTTGTAACTGTTTCGACGTTTTGAATCTATTTTGTTCTTGGTATTTTTCTATTTGGACGAGTTTCGGAGGTGTTTTTACGTGATTCGCTTTATGTTATGATTTCGTCGTATGTACATTCGATTCTTGTAAAACTCGTTCGACTTTGTTATTTCTTTATTTCCAAGAGTCCGTATGGTTGAGTTATTCATGTTGTGAGTTTCGATTTCATAATCCAACGTGGTATCATGATTTTCGAACGTTTGGACCGTTTTGTAATTTCTAAAAACTTGAGGGAAATTTAATTCCGTCATCGAATTCCGAACCTTCGAGTAGTCGGAATTGTGTTTCCTTTCAGTAATTAGATTCGCCATCGGGAATACTTCGTAACCATATGTTCGGTTTGTTAGCAGGTTCGGATTTTGGGGTCGCTCGGGACAGTTCAGACATCAGTTTTCCCAAACTGTTGTCCAGTAGGGTGTTACGGCCGTAACACCCCATTGGTTACGGCCGTAAAATCTCTCTGTTACGTCCATAACAGCCCGCTGTCCTTAAAACAGCGGACAGAGGACAGGACACTCATTTCATTTCCTTTTCTAATTTTTTCGACGGACGACGCAAGATAACTTCCAGGAGTTATTTTTGCCACTTTTAATCTGTGTGTTCATCATCTTCCATCATCGTAGTGTCGTGGTAGCATATTATCATCAACAAAAACACCCTACTCCGTCCGAATCCAAGGTATTTGGCATAGAACCCTATCTTTGTCAATTTTGAGGGTTTTCGGGTTTTGCTTATAACTCGAATTGTTCGTTTATGTTGTGATATTTCCTATCGATTATTGTTGTTGGGTGATTCCCAATCCGTTTCTGTTAAGTTGAGTCCAAGAATTATTGATTCGGGGAGGTTTTATGAAAATCTTCGCCCGTATTCGTCGTCCGAGTATTGTTATGATTGGTAATCGGGGTGGGGGGAGTATACCGTTCGGTTTTTGTTGTCGTTTAGGACTGATTCGTGTTAATCTTTCGTTTAGGAACGGTCATGGTCACTCTGGGTCATTCCTAGCCGTTCTTCGTTTTTCGTTTCGTCGAAGATGTCTCAAAGGCAAGTACTTTGCATTTGTATGCAAATTCTAGTATTTGATTTATGGCTTCCGATGTATGTTGTGGATGTGAATGCGTATGTTCACCCAGGGATGGTCTGACGGGGCCTCTGGGGATACGTAGTGTCGTGTGTATGCGTATCATGAACTGGGGTTAACCACCCAGGGATGGTCCGACGGGGCCTCTGCGGGGTACGGTGGTCGTGAGTCTTGTATCAACGGTTAACCTTTGAAATATTTTGTTGGAGAACCGTGTTTTGTGCATGTGCATCGTAATATTCCGGAATATACATGTTTTCTAAAATGATTTTGGCGCATATTTCATCGGATTAGAATGGTAATTCAAATGGATTGCACTTGCACTAGCTGTTGTCGCTAACCCTTTGAATGGGGGAAATACTTTTGTATTTCAGGTACAGGTCATTGAGGCGAACGGGCATGCGGACAGTACGAGGATGATGGGAAAGGGTGATTCTGTTCAATGGTCGTTCGTTGATGTCATGTCTTTTAAATTTTATTAATCATTTCATTTATTTCAGTACTCGAGTATTTCCTTCTTTTGAACATTGTAATTGTTGTGTACCCAATTTGGGATTGGTTTTGACGTTGAATTGCACTGTTTGGGTTCAGTCTACTTATTTTGTATGTCTTGGATTGAGAAGTCGTTCGTATGTTGATGATGTCGTAATGTCGAGTTTGTTCGTTAACCTGGTGGATTCCAAAAGGTGGGGTCCACGGCGCTGTAATATGCCCTGAACGTCTTGGGGGTGTTACAATTTTTTAGCTAGATGTTGCCGACAGTTATCTCCGACTGACCAAAGTCAGCGACTGCTGTCGGCCTACCGACAACTATTTTTATGTTATATATTATTTGGGCACGTACGACGCCTGCAACTTTTTGGTGAGACACCACCGACACCGACAGTCACCACTGGCCGACTGATTGTTGATACTTTAGAATTTTTATATTCATTCATGTTTGACTTACTTTGGTCGATTGTTATTTATATACTTTTATTGTGTTTGGAGATTGATAGTATTTCCCAAAATATAAAATATACAGTACGGAATTAATGAATTATTCCTATGTAGGTTGTATTTTCATGTTATTCGAATCAAAATATATTTTATTTTTTAAAATTGTCATGTATTGCATGAGTTTTATACTACTAGTATGGTAGTAAGGCGTTAATGCAGTTCATATACGAAAATTTAATCACATTCTGATATTGTACTCTCTCCAACCTTAAATATAAGCCAAAAATGTAGGTATTCCGGTGGCCTAAAATATAAGCAAAAATGGCCAATCCCAACCATTTAATACTCTTGTTTTAAAAGTAGTATTCCAGAAAATGATAAGCAAGATAAACTTTAACTTTTGTATAGTTCTTGGTGTATATTACAATTCGAATACAACTCAAGACCATATTAACGTAAAAAAAAAAGAGAGAGAGAGAAAGAGAGGAAGAGAGAGAGAGATAGTAGCCTAATTTAATAACTCCAGCAAGTATTGATTTAATAATGACAATGTGTGGAAATATGTACTGATTCGTTTTTAACATCAACAATGCTATATGCACAATTAATTTACACAACCAAACTTTACAACACACCATCTCACCACACATTTATCACTAAATTCATTATTTATTCCATCATCTACCCCACCACCCACATAATCAATGGTCCAAAACAATCACAACCGTTACAACGGTCGTGATTGTATCATTTTTCTTTTAACATATGTTATTTGATTTTTTCAATATTAAATTTTAAGTATTATACCAATTAACGTACAAATTCTAATGCATTGTATTAATTTTTACAATAATATAATAATATTATTTTTTGATATTTGTTCATGACATTATTTTTATAATCAGAATTTGATCACCAAAAGAGAAAACTACATCGAAAAAAAAATAGTAGTCCGGCAGGGTGGTCGCTCACCTTGTCCCTTAAACAATTGGTTGGGAGTTCGAACCCCAACCTTTCCGAATGAAAATAGATCCTTGGTCAGCCTTCTACCCTTAATGGAGCTGGGGCTGGAAAAAATATCGAAATTTTTGGTATACCGATTTTTTCGGTACGGTATGATACCGTTATCGGTATTTTCGGTACGATAACGATATGTGTAGGGGCGGAGGCCTTAGGGGAGCTTTTTTTAAAAAAAAATAGTATAGCCCAGGTATAGAATTAAGTAAAGCCCAGTAAGGGTAAGTCCACAACGCAAGTTATAATTGCAGCGGCGGCTTTATTGATCCTTCTTGTACAGATCCGAACGAGTAAGTCAAAGGGCAGCTTTTGCACTGCAGCGAGCAAAACTGCAGCGGACATCGATTCGCAATCGCACCGGCAGTGCAGCGGCCATCGATTCTCCGTTCGGACCGTTCCAGTTGCTTAAGATCGAAGCCTCCAGCAGTCCATCAAAAAGAAGACGTCGATATCGATTAGGTTTTGCCCTCTACTCTTTGTCTATTTTATTTTGGGATTCTTTTGTAGCCTGCCCTAGTATTCTTTTTTATGAAATTGTTTAATACTCTGATAGTGCAATTGATTTAAAATGTGATAAAATTGTTAATTTTATTTGACATGTAGATAAAGAAAACTCAATCTACCATTCATGGGTTTTTTTAAAGGAAAACATGTTAGTTCTTCTTCTCAAGATGCCGAAGAGACAATAAATCTAGATGATAATACCCCTTCACCTAGTGTTCCGGTTACTGAAAACCCTTGCAAAAAAGCTCAAATGAATAGTAATGATATTGATCTTAGTGCATTAGAACGAGACCCTGGCTTGCGCCATCAAGTTTATGATTATCCTGTCAATCAACAAGATACAATTCGACGAGCTTATATAAATATTGGTCCTCTTCAACCAACACTTTCCGTCTTTCCAAAATCTTGTTCCACTTTGATGAGCGATGTTTGGTATTTTTATATTTAACGTCTAGCTTTAATGTTTTGTTATTTATAACTTTGAATGATGTATCTTTTATATTTTTAAAAATATACATAAGATATTAGCTTCGGCCCTCACGGTTGAGAGGCTTGTGATCCGCCCCTGGGTATGAGCTTTTGAAATTTTCGATATACTGAGGTATACCGAAAATTTTCGGTATACGGAATTTTTTTCGACATAATCCGAAAATTTTCGATATACTGAAAAATTATCGGTATATCAAAACTTTTCAGTATACCAAACTCTGTATATATCTTACTCCCTCCGTCCCACCCAGCTTGAGCATTTGCTTTTCGACACGAGATTTAAGAAAAGCTGAAAAGTAGTGTGTAAAGTGATAGTATGAATATATATTATTTAAAGTTGTCATAGATAAAGATGTCTTAAAAAAGAAATGACCAAGTATCTTGGGACGGCCCAAAAAAGAATATGAACCAAGGTCGGTGGGACGGAGGGAGTATAACTTTTGGTATACCGCAGAAGTTTCGATATACCGAAAAATTAACGGTATACCGACTTGATTTCGGTATACCGATATTTCGGAACAATAACTGCATGTAAATATGTCATACCGAAGTTTTCGGTATACCGAAGTTTTCGGTATACCGGTTTCCGGTATACCGAAAATTTCGGTATGGTAACAATATGATTTTGTCATACCGAAAATTTTGATATGATATATGGTATGAATGATAATTTTCGATATATCGTACCGAACCACTCCTAAGTGGAGCATCCGGGGCGAGGGAATTAGTCCACTGCTGCCGGCGGTGGATATCCTAGTTACAAACCAAGAAAAAAAAAAATACTAGTCCAACTCATTCATTATATACAATACAATCAGAACCATTGATAAATTTTTATGAAGTTGGTTAATTTTGTTTATTATAAATAAGAATCCATAAATCAATATAAAAGTCGGGAATTGTATATTTGTTTAAATTTATTTGAAATTTTATCGAGTTTTAAATATGTAATTGAGCTTGGTTTGATTAATAATTGAGTCGAGTTTGAACCATAGACGGATCCAGGACCGAAAAATCACTGGTGCACCGACCGTCCCACGAAAAACAATGTCGAACGATAAAATATATTAAAATTACATTAAAGATAACAAATAATACATAAAGAAAGTCAGTAATAACAAAGCGGGGGACAATGAGGCGAATATGTCATGCTGGAAAACTTACCTCTAGATCGGGGTGAGGTCGAGCCTCTTGAGGGGTACTCAGGACAGGGGACGATCCCCCTCGTGTGCGTGTGTGGGAAAAAAAAACAAAAAAAACAAAGGATCCGTACATTTACAAAGAAAATCGCCTATATTTACTGTCAATTTCCTGAAAATGTGCTAAAATAACATCATTACTAATAGTTTTAAGTACCAATTTTTCTATAAATGTTACAAGACGATTATTTAACCATTGATCACTCATCTTACTACATAACTCACTCTTCACATACTTCAGAGCTGAGAAGACTCGTTCAACACTTGCAGTTGCTACGGGCAAAATCAACATTTCTTTCAAAAGTAATTTCTAATATTTGGTTAACTGAAACCCTTCAGCTAGTTTTGTAATAAGGGTGCATCTTAATTTTTTCATCATTACATAAATATTCTTCAAAAGAAGCAAGTGTTTGCGAAATACTTCAAGGTTGAATAAACAATTTTAAACACTTTGATTAATATCGCCTTGATCAAAACAGATTACGTCAAATTAAAAAATATATTTAATAGGTATATATGACTTTACCTATTAAACTTCGAGAGTAAAAAATAATTAAACTTCTCGACAATTCAACTATTGCCAAAATAAAATAACAGGAAAGATAATATTAGATATTATCGGGGAAGGGGTCTTATTCTGAAAAAAAATCTGGTGGTGCACGTGCACCACCAGGTTATGTATAGATCCGTCTATGGTTTGAACGCACTTTAATTAAAGTGGGATTTAATTTTTAATACCAAATCATAAAATTAACAAGTTATATATCTTCATTCATAAGAATAGAAGTTATTGATATCATTTTTGTCGAAATACTAGAGTACTCTTACTTTCCATGAGCAACGATCGTCTCCTTACCATCCCGGGTTTGTATTTCTATCGATTGTAAAGGTATTATTGTCTTTGATATCAATAACTATTATTTTTAGAAACGAGTTTATATAATTTGTATATTTCATGGATTGATATTAAAAAAGGTAGGAGTCTTAATTGAATCGAATATAAATCGAGCTCGAGTAGTTTGATTTTTTATATTTATTTTATAAATTTTGAAACTGAATTGTATACTTATCAAAAAAAAATTGTCCAAATTAAACCCAAGTAAACGAGTTTTTTTATCGAACAAGTATTTAATAGTTTGATTGCGAAGCTTTTAAGAGATATAGTATTACCCAAATTGCAATTTGAGTCTAGTGAAACACCCTGTTATTCCTACAGTCCATTAAATATAGAACTCGTGCATAGTGGATTGTCTAGACTATTGATTATGTAATATTTTAATACATAATATAAAATAGTTACATCCCTCATTTTTCTTAAAGAAAAAAAAAATACCATTTAAGTTTGCAGCAACACGCGGTTAGTACAATTTTACAAAGAAAATAATTTTAGGGTAGGACTGGTAAAAATAATCTAGCCAACAATTTAATTTATTTTTTAACTTTTATTTAAAAATCTCTATTATATGTCATAAACTAAATTATATTTTAATTTATTGAGATGTTATTCAAAATAATATCTCAATATTTTTTGATTGGTGATCACCTATATTGTCAACTAAACTGTCAAACCGACTCTAACATTAATGCATACAACATAACTATAAGATCACGTTTCTCTCTATACGGGGGATATATATGTTAATTCTTCCAAATCAAGTATTTCCAGCTTAAGGTTTTGGCTACACATATTTACTTTATTATTTTCCCTCTTTAGGGATATATATAAATCAATCGGTAATGAGAGAAGTAGTCCAGAATCTTTATATATTGATGGCAATGTTTGTAATTACCCGATGTGGGATTAATACTTCAATACGTCCCCTCACGCGTAGCCGGAGTCAAAGCTTACAGTGTTGACTTTTCAACTCGGGTGGCGCGGAGCTCGCACGTGTAGAGGGTCTGCTCCAATATCATGTTAAAGTCTGGAGTTCCATCTCAAAATCAATTGGCAATGAGATGAATAGTCCAGGATCTTTATATACGGATGACAAGACTTATAATTACTCGATATGAGATTAATGGTTCAGACACCTTCATTTTCTTATTCAATAATTTTAAGTGGCTCAATCTATTCCAATCCATATTGAAGTTCTTTGGCTCTGTCCTGGAAACAGACACACTGTTATTTATTCCTATAATAATCCATTAAATATGACACTCATGCATTGAAGTTCCATATGGATATGATTGGATTCATTATACACACTCATATATTGTATTCTCTTTCAGATGCACTATACGTGGCGTGTATGGACGGTGCAGATCGATGCTCCATCTAGTGCATCAATTTGCACCGTCCATACACGACACATGTAGTGCATTCGTCAGAGGATGCATTATATTGGGATGTACCACGGTACCATATGGATATGGGTACGTGACCCGATTCTCCATACCACACCCATTAAATATTCATAATAATACCATACTATTATTTTAAAAACCGCTTCATCTTCTTCCTTGTCTTCTCTTCTCCTCTCTCTCTCTCTCTCTCTCTCTCTCTCCCACTGCAGCAGTTAGTAGTCGTAGTCGTTACGCTGCCTCCACGTGCGGTTCCCACTCTTCCCGCGCCATTATAGCACGAAAAAACAATAACAAAACGAATACTACATCTCTCTGAATCTCCTTTCGTTCTCAACACGATTTCAGTCATTTATTTCTCTCTGTCCCTCACACTAATCATGACTAACCCCCCATTTATTTTTGCTCCCAAAATCAAGAATTGACCCTCTTTTTTTTTTTCTCCCTTTTCCGTAACGACCCTTCTTTTTTCTGCGCTTTTAATTCTTGTTTGGTGGGTTTTATCAGAAATTTTCGGTTCTTTCATCTCTGATTAGAGGTAATGTTTTCTGTTTTTTTTTTCAGCTGACTTTTCTCTGTGTTGCATTTGGAATTTGCTCACTTTTTGTATTCATTCATTTATTTATTTAAAAAAAAAAAGAGAAAATTTTCAGTACTATTAGTCTATTACTATATTCAGTGTCGGTGGAGTTTGGAAGTCAAAAACAATAATTATAAGAAAATAAATAAATAGAAATAGATTCTTTGGTTATTTTGATTTTTAGTGTGTGTGTGTGTGTGTGTGTGTATTTACTGAAACCTAACCGTTGAATTTGGGTGGTTTGACCGAACGTTGGTTTATAGTAGTATATTCTAAAGAAAAACGGCTGTAAAAGTATTGATTGATCACTATACTATACTGTGTGTCTGATTTCAGTTTCTTCTTTGATTAAACCGTTTTCTTTTTCATGGATATGTTGCAGAAAGATGATCAGAGATTAAGGATACTACTTGAATTTGAAGAGCTTTGTCAAATATTGAGTATACAGAGTAGTAATTAAGGTTTGAAAATGGAGATGAAGATTATCATCTCTTCAGCCATTTTAGTGTGCTGTACTCTTTTGTTACCAGCAAGAACTGAGCCTATTGAAGAAAAACAAGCTCTGCTCGATTTCTTCGACAACATTTACCACACTCGGAGAATAAACTGGGATGAGAAAACATCTGCTTGCATTAGCTGGACCGGGATTACCTGCAATCACAACCATTCGAGAGTCGTAGCGATCCGGTTGCCGGCCGTCGGGTTCCGAGGGAGCATCCCTTCGAACACCCTCAGCCGTTTATCCGAACTCCGGGTCTTGAGTTTGAGGTCCAACGATCTTACCGGTCCTTTTCCTTATGATCTACTAAAGCTTGGGAACTTGATGGGCCTTTATCTTCAGGACAACGATTTTCGGGGGCCGTTGCCGTTAGATTTTTCGGGTTGGAAAAATCTCTCGGTTTTAAATTTGTCGAACAACGGCTTTAATGGGAGCATACCCCCTTCGATTTCGAATTTGACTCGGCTAGCTTCGTTGAGTCTTGCTAATAACTCACTCTCCGGCGGAATTCCCGATATCGATATCCCTAGCCTCCAATTGTTGGATCTTTCGAACAATAATCTGACCGGAGCTTTGCCCAAATCACTTCTCCGATTCCCTAGCTCGTCTTTCTCCGGTAATAGTATTCCGTCCGGGAATTTGTTCCCTCCGTCTAGTCCGCCCGCAACCGCACCGACAAACCACTCGAAATTCAGCATATCCGCCGTGTTGGCGATCGTGATCGGTGCTTGTGTGTTTGCGTTCGTCTCCATTGCGCTGCTACTACTGACCGTCAATAACCGAAAGGAAAAGGACGGCATGTCGAGCTCGGTCACCGAGAAGAAAGAAAAAACTACAAAAAACACAGTTGTCGCTGATAATCGGGACGAAAATACAAGGCTTGTGTTTTTCGAAGGCTGTAGTCTTGCTTTCGATCTTGAAGATCTGTTGAGGGCATCAGCTGGGGTTCTCGGTAAGGGCACGTTCGGGACGACGTACAAGGCGGCCTTGGAGGATGCGACCACGGTTGCGGTTAAGAGACTCAGGGAAGTGATTGTCGGGAGGAAAGAGTTTGAGCAGCACATGGAAATTGTCGGGAGTGTGAGGCACGGCAATGTGGGTCCGTTGAGGGCTTACTACTATTCGAAAGACGAGAAGCTCGTGGTGTACGATTATTACGATCGTGGAAGTGTTTCGACATTGTTGTATGGTATGTTATATTTGTTTCTATTGGTTGGGATCTTTTATTGTGTGTAGATGGTGTTGCTTGATCCTTTTAACTTACTATTAAGTTGTGGTTTTGCTCCTTTATGTTTTTGTTTTTAGCAATTTTGGTCCCATAAATTTTGAATTTGTGCATTTCTGATCGAAGTTTTTAGTTGGTGCAAATATGATCGCGTGGTGCTATTTCAAATATTTCACATATTCCTAAAATGCCCTTGATTGCTAATTAAAGACATTATTTCTGTTTAGGGGCAAAACAGTCACGGGCCAAAACTGACTACTTCAGAAGTGATAGGACTAATATATTGCATACGTGACATCCACATGAAATAAAACTTAACGCATTATTCACTTTTGCAGCAAAAAGAGGCGACAACAAACGGGTTCCACTCGACTGGGAGACCCGACTAAACATCGCCATCGGAGCCTCCAGGGGCCTTGCCCACATCCACTCACAGAATGGGGGCAAACTCGTCCACGGCAACATAAAATCCTCCAACATATTTCTCAACTCCCAACACCACGCATGCATATCCGATCTCGGCCTAGCCGCGCTGACCAACCCACTCGGCCCACCCGTCGCGCGCGCTGGGTGGTACCGCGCCCCGGAAGTTACGGACACGAGAAGAATATCCCAGCCATCCGATGTCTATAGCTTTGGAGTTGTTCTTCTAGAACTCCTCACCGGGAAGTCGCCGGTTAAGACCGGGAATGAAGAGGCCGTGCATCTGGTGAGATGGGTTCATTCGGTGGTACGAGAGGAGTGGACGGGAGAAGTGTTTGATGTAGAGTTGTTGAGGTATGCTAATATAGAGGAAGAGATGGTGGCGGTTTTACAAATAGGGATGGGGTGCGTGGCGAAGGTGGCGGCACATAGGCCGGGAATCGGAGATGTAGTGAAGATGTTGGAGGATGTTAGAGGTGTTGGTGTAAGGGATAACAGCCAATCGGGTGGATCTAGGTCTCCGGGTTCGACTCCAAGTTTGACTCCATATGCGGGTGAGGTTGGAGGATCGGTTTTAGTTCCATGATTAGATTCTTAATTCTAAAGATCTAGTGTGTTTGTGTGTGTGTGTGTGTGTGTGTTTTTCTCTCTAGTTTTCTTTTCTTGTTTGTGAAAATTATAGTTTGTGCAATTGTTTCATAAAGTTACTGCTGACATGATATGTTATTGGGGTTTAGTTTGTTCCATAAATACACATTTGTTCTTCCTAGTTTGTTTGCCTTCAAATTTATGAATAAAACAAGAAAAATCTCCCATGCAAGTAGAGGTGTTCACGGTTACTGTTCGAACCGGCGGTTTTGAACTGTTGACCGCGGTTCGGTTAACCATTGACTGCGGTTCGGTTCAAAACCAGAACCGTCAACCGTTTTAAGACGGTTCGGTTCCGGTTTGGCGTTTTGACGACCCGCGAACCGGCGGTTCAACCGCCGTTTTTTAAAAAAAAAAAATCAAATTTTGAATTTTATATCCGTTGCCGGAACCGGCGGTTCGAACCGGAACCGGCGGTTTCAACGGTCACAAGCCCAATTTTTTTTAATACATTTTTACACCTATAAATACCCCCTCTCATCCTCCATTTTTCTCACACCAACCCTAATTATCTATCTACTTTACCTCTACATTCATTTAATTTCTATTCTCTCAACTCTCAAGTATTACTCTTTTAATTGAAAAAATATGTCAAGTGGCCAATTCAATCGGGGAAAGAGAAAGGCTATCATCGGCATTCCTCGACGAGGAAGAGGTGGTGCTAGTGGTAGTACTCATACTCCGAGTTCTAATTCTATTCCAAGTCCGAATTTAGAGATTATGTTCCCGAAGAAATAACCGAGGAACAAATTACTGAAATGTTTGAAGCCTCAAAATCGATTTATAATATTGAAGATAATGAAGATGATGAGCAACCAACAAAACCAAAACAATGAAAACCATCTGAGCTCAAATCTCCATTATTTGCGGTGCATTATACAAAAATGGACGACGTTGCCTACGGTCCCGGTCATTTCTTGGCCAAGTGCAACTATTGTGAGAAAATTTACAAGTTTAAAAAAGACAGCATCCCAATAAAGTTGGCATAGATCAAACCCAACTTCGAGGCACGGCGACGTCGTCTAATGCCTCCAATCAAGGTACTAGTTCTTTATTTAAATTTAATCCAATTACCGCTAGAAAAGAATTAGCTAGATTTGTTTGTGGTAAATCTCTTCCTTTTAATTTTGCCGACGACCAAATGTATGAAAAATTTACTCAACTAAGTTTTAATCCTGCTAGTAAAAAAATTTCACGCTCTACCGTAACTCGTGATGTTCGAAAAACTACTAACGAGGCAAAAATAATTTTATCTAATATATTTTTAAAACTAGATCATAAAGTTTGTATGTGCTCCGATACTTAGAGTGATCATTGGGAAGCAAATTCATATATGGGAATTACTTGTATTTGGATTAAGATTCTCAGACTATGCAAAAACGTCTAATTGGTTTTAGAGAGTTTAATACCGCACA
This sequence comes from Orobanche coerulescens, assembly GCA_033398695.1. NCBI lineage: Eukaryota > Viridiplantae > Streptophyta > Magnoliopsida > Lamiales > Orobanchaceae > Orobanche > Orobanche coerulescens. Next base: position 46,493,952 of record CM065802.1, on the reverse strand, counting down.
TACCGCCCAAAATATTTCGCATAAAATTCATATTATTTTATCTGAATATATGTTGGTCCTAAGAATGATGAAGACTATCCTCACTGTACCAACACGAGTCTTTTCTAGCGCGCTTTGTCCTCACTCACGAGCACCTGGGAAACTTCCAAGGGGGTCACCCATCCCATAACTACTCCAGGCCAAGCACGCTTAACTTTGGAGTTTCTATGAGATAGATACCAGAAAAAAAGATGCATCTTGTTGGTATGAGTAGTCCAAATCAATTCATTTAACCACTTTCTAGTGCAGATCTCACAGATCGAATCGCAAGCCGCGCCTCGCGCATTTTTATGCCCATGTAAGACCGAATCCAACAATATAATTTAGTACAAAAAAGTTTTTCAATTTCTTTTGATAATGCTAGCTCCAATACAACTAGTTTAGAATCACTTATTGCAATATGTGAGCCATCTCTTGGTGGTAAAATTTTTCATGTTAAGTGCGTTTGTCATGTTCTTAATTTATGTGTTCAAGATGGTTTAGCTGTTTTACAAGAAGCATATGCTCCTATTCGTGAAGCAATAATATATTTAATTAGACATTCTTCTCTAGGTAAAAAATGGAGGAGAAATTTTCAAAAGACGTGCCAAATCGTTGGAATTCTACTTACAGTTTGTTAAATGATAGTTACGAATATCGTATTGCATTGTGCAATTTTTAGAATGAAGAACAAGGACCCGTTTGCTTATTGCCAAGTCAATGAGATAAGTGCTCTAGTTTAATGGCACTTTTAAAAAAATTTAAAGAGGCAACTGAGTCTTTGTCCGGTGTTTATTATCACACTTCTACACTTGTTGTTGGAAATTGTGTTAAAACTGTACTTGTATTCAAGTCTTTAATTAAAGTTCCCGATTTATTTAATTGTATAAAAGAAATGAGAGACAAATGGATTAAATATTTCGCCTACATTCCTCCGGCTTTTTTAGTTGCTAAACTTTTAGATCATCAAGTTAGAGAGGAAGGTTTGCTCAAATTACTTACACTTTACTATAATGCTTTATTTCCTAATCCTATTGCTAATTTTATTCCTCCAAATCCTAGCGATTGTGTTCAAAATGCAAAAAATTCTTTATCCATTCTTTATCGCGAATATGCTTGTAGTTATAGTGGTAGTCTTGATCTTGGTACATGTTCTTCTTCTCCTGTTCACAATCCTTCTAGTAGTAGTAGTATATCTTCTTTTGGTTTTGCTATTCCGGATCTTAGTGAGTGGAATGCCTTTCAAGAAGATTTATTAGGAAGCAGACAGTGCAAAGTAATCTTTATCGAAGCTTGAAAATTATTTAACTACTTGTGAATTGGGATATTTAGAACGTGGATCGGATGGTAATAACAATCTTCTTAAGTGGTGGGCAAAAAAGTCTACAATCTTTCCTGTAATTTATATCATGCACCCAGTTTCGTGATGCATCATGGACCCGTGACACCTTAATAAAAAACAACCGATTCATCCTACACATATCTTGTGTATTGCCTACGGGGCAATATTGCATCATAAATTCAAGTTTCATGATATAACCAAACCCTCCGATAACCATGTGCATCGTCCCCACACGTTGGACGGCCCAGGCGCGGAGAAATCATCTTCCCCGCATCACATCCCATGCATCCACATGTTCTAAGGACTGATCACAATAACTTCGCATGAGGTTTAGTTATTAAAAAGAAAAAATATCCTTTAAAATCGTACAAACCATCTTGAGGTTTTGCATATGACTATTTGTTTTACACTGAATTATAAAGTGTAATTTTTAGTATACGAAATGATAAATTTTTAGTATACGAAACAGAATTATAAAGTACCATATCTTACACTGAAAATTATATTCTCCCCTTTTTATACCGGAAAGTATAAATGTCGGACCATCATATACGAATGCGACGGTCTGATACAAGTTTGTAATCATCCAATATTTAAGCTAAACCTCAAAAGCAGCATTGATGATTAAAATTCAATAATCAGTCAGGTCAATAGAAAAAGAATAAACAAATTGATGATTCTTCTTCCTTTCAGTAATTGATCTAATAAACAGTACATACATTTTTCTTAATTTCCAAAACTATGTTGATAAAAAGCAAAGAAAATATTCAGCACAAAAACAACCAAGATACAGAAAACACCCTTTTATATCATGGACAAAAAATACCTACTTAGGCGATAATAACTGCACAACTCTCAGCATACTTCGACTAGTATAAGATGGCCAAACCAACTCATTTACGCACAATTCTTGTTCGGACACCACCTACAATAGTATGAAGTAAAAATATTCAGAATAAAAACTAAGGCAAATTGTTATAATCACAAACAAGTACTCCCTCCGTCCCATTTGTATTGGCCCATTTTCCATTTTGGGTTGTCCCAATTGTATTGGCCCATTCTCAAAATGGCAATTAATCAACACACAAAGTGGGGCCTGGTTACTTTATCTCTTCAACAAAGCACTTTCTTAATTTGTGTGCCCAATTTGATGGGCCAATACAAATGGGACGGAGGGAGTATCACGCATCACAAAAACCTAGGGGCATACTAAGTCCACTGAAATGCAAAAAACCAACCTTCAGCTTCCTCAAATTGAACCTCTTTCACTACTTCTGCAGCTGCATTGTACTCGAACCTGCGGGTATTGAAGTCGACAGCTATAATAATTACAAAATTACCCCTAAGGTTCGGCCTAATTATAAAAAAACTCCAATCACAAGATACCCTGCTCTTGAGGGTGCAATTTGTAGAAGCAAACAAATATTTAGGGTAATTTATACTTCTGAATGATAGCACCCCTGGGGTAGTTTTGGTAATCAAGTAAGCAACCTAATTTTTAGACATATTTGGGCAAAAGAAACATAGATAAGCTTAATCGACCATGATTAGAACGGGTTAAATTACAAATTTCACAGTAATAAGTGAACAATTTCCTATTTCACGATTCCACTGTGCTATGGCAAAATTGATGGGTTGTCTATGTCGCATAAGAGAAGCACAATATACCATCTCTTCGTGAAGCAAAAAATTGATGCTTTTTCCATCTAACGGTCAGAAAACATGATAAAAAGGAAACATAAGAAACTGAAGTCGTCTTTGATATTTTCTAAAGCTGGTAAATTATTAAAGCCTAAAGATAATGAACGCATCAAAAAAATTTACTCGTTTCAAAGAAAAAAAAAAGTGAACACTGGAAGAGGATAAAATAAGGGAAGATAATCAGATTACCTGTTCGATAGGAAAACCTCAAGTTCATAATCAGATGCACTTTTTGTAGCATCTGCTAAAACGGTCACAATTTCAGTCTTTCTAGTACTAGCCATAAGCAAGTCGTATTCAGTGGGAATAATAATCGCAAAGAAATTGTCACTTAGTTCACTTAAACAAAGTTTCTCAACAGCAGCTAGGGCTATCCTTCTCTTGAGTGCATCGCTATGTGGGTCCACAATGTAGATGGCAAAATCAGTTATTAGAAGCATTCGCCTTTTCATCTTCCCTGAGCCAGTAAACTTTAAGACTTTGTCCGCAAATAGAACTTTTCTGTCACCTACGAAATTAGACGTAGTCGTTGTAATAAAAAATTTTAGCAAGTAAATATCAATGCACGAATAGAAACTTAAACCTAGGCCACTTATACATCAACAACACATTACACACTGCGAAAATAAGACCGCAAGTTCAACATGATAATTTTATATAAACAGTCCTTTATCGACCTATATCTCATTTGCAACTATAACTAGGGAATCTATAATTTGGTAGATAACAAAAATGCATACATCTATCTATAGCCCTATATGCAGTCAGCAATAACTTCAAAAAGGCACCCTATCACTCTGCAGGTAGCAGCATGTTTACATATAGTATTCTGATCCTTCTCCCATATGGTTTTAATTGGTTTCCATTATCAACACTATACCATATTCAGAGAATCAACTACTGTAAATAATATTTATCTCATACTTAGAAACGGTAGAACAACAGCAATAAACAACAAATCTGGATCCAAGCAAAAAAGTAGTAACTATAAAAACAAAAGTCATTTAATTTCAATCCCAGACAAACTGAATGCACTTTAACGAGTAAAAGACCAGCAGCAGACAAGCGCATTGCAGCCAAGTGACTGCTCGGGAACGTGTTTTTTCTATACGTATTTGTAAATAACATCTTCTTTTTCCATTGTTTCCAATGGAGGCAAAGACTCTTATTCTTTGGTTCTGGATTATAATAGAATAAAACAAAATAACTCACTAAACTGACTGCACTTCTTTTTCTCATGAAATACTAGTCATTCCATGCAATTCTCGATGCAATTTTCATTTTGGATCATCCGGAAACAGCCTCTCTGTGTTAAGACAATGGTAAGGTTGTGTACATGCGATCCCCCCTTAACCCGCTTTTTGCGGGAGCCATTGAGGCATTGGGGTAATGTTGTTGTTATATTTGTAAATAACATCTTCTACTTTGGTGGTTGAGTTTCTTTGCAGAGGATAGCTTGATACTGGAAAGTGCCATTAAACAGGTACATGATCTTCTTTAACCGTTCTTTGTCATCAATATGCAATACATCACACATAAAAAAGAAAGACCAAGAACTTTCATTATTTATTAGCCCAGCAACATGATCGTGGGTTCCTGATAAGTCATTTCCATGATCCATAAATCAGTAATCTTTTTGGCTTCCAGCATCTAAAAGATAAGTGAGTTCACTTTATAAAGGGTCTCATTTTTTTTTTTTTTTTTTGAGATTTGAAGTTTGAGACCCAACGTTTGGAAATCGCCTTACTATCCAAGCTGCAATTTGAACAAAAATGCCGAACTACTTCCTTTACAATTTATAAACCTTGAAATACATATATTTCGACCGTGCTAACATGATCTCTCCAGCTAATCAGATAACCAAAGATTACTGTTGTTAAAAACTCTCGTAACCGGAAAAATCAAAATGCTCGGAGGATAAAAAAATCGGATTCAAGTCAAGTATTACTACCACACGTCAATCAACCTTGATATCCACAAAATAAATTTCGGGAAAATGAGAAAATCGAACCTTGTTTCTCGAGGATTTTCATAAGATAAGGTCTCGATTGCACGTCGAGGTAATCGCCACTATAATCCCGATGACGAGAGGCTTTCCGGCGAACTTCGACTCCCATAAACGGCTCCAGATCATCCGTCGCGTTGCTATTTGACGGTCGGAGTCTCAAGCTGCTGCTCCCGTCAGCAGAGTCGTCGATGAGGGTTTCTTCGTCATCGAACTGCGGCGGTGGATCTCGGTCTACGTCGTTTTTGATCCGGCGGCTCGACATTTGCAGAATTCGGAGAGAATGTGTAGTAAAGCTACGGTGGTTTGACACGGTGGGGGCTTGGCAACCTTTGGCCGGCAAGCTGCGAAAGTTTGGTTTGAGTATATAAACTAGGGGTGAGCAGAAAAACCGACAAAAATCGATAATACCGAAAATACCGAAAAAATTGAAACCGAAAAACCGAACCAATAAGATATTGGTATGGTACGGTTCTTAAAATTTTGAAAATCGAATTATGCGGTTCGGTTTCGGTTTTAGATATGGATCCCGACTTTAAAAACCGAACCGAACCGATAAAACAGATGACTATTCTGCAGACTTTGTTTTTAACATGCGAGGTTGTTATGAATTGATGGGCTATCTTTGAGGAGGAAATTCAAGACTTTTGTTTAATCGATATTGGACTTTTTGAATCCTTAATTATTATCGTATTATTGAAGTAGATTTTATTTTTATTCAAGCTTTGAAGTGGATTAATTATGTATAAATCCTTATTTGAACTCTGATTATGCGATTTAGTCAAAGTAGTTGGCCCAACTTAAGTGGCCCATTTAATTAGCCGTTGACATCGAACCGCCACCGGCAAACCGAAACCGATCACACCGAGCCGATTTAAAACCGAATCATTTCGGTACTCAAATGCTAGATACCGATAAGATACGGTTCGGTATCGGTTATAGCTAGAAACCGTACCAAACCGAACCGAGCTCACCCCTAATATAAACGCTTACTCTCCCTTTTAATTAATGAACGGCGAGTGTACAGGTCCAAGTATCGTAAGCTTATTGAGATACTATTTTAAACAGTATTTTAATAAATTTATTTATGGTGTATTAAATGAAATTTGTAAATAAGTTTAATATATATATATATATATATATGAAAGATGGTCTGGTGTTTAAATCTTTTCATGTCTAAGTTATGCTTAAATGTATTTCAATACTTATATTGTTTGAGCAAAGAATACTTGAATATTCAGATATCTATATGAAATATTAATATACTCATTTGGCAAATATATAAGTATTCGTATACTTATTTAAGAGTACTTGTGTGTCATTTGGCCTGATACATGAGAGTACTATGTACTCATTTTACTGAATACATGAGTATTCTGTGTTAGTGGAGGCCATAAGCCAATCAGATCTGTTCGCGATCGGAATATAGAAAATATTTTTAAAAATTCATTTTTCGATAATAGATGTATTGGGATTTGAACCATCTTATAAATTTTTTTTGGAGTAAAACTGAAAAGTGTTATAATTAATACACTTGGACAATTGTAGAAAATCAAACAAAATGACTTGTATTTTAAATCTTTTTAATCTTCTAAAATGTGACTTTATAATAAAGAGCGTGATGAGTATTTGAATTTTGATTGGACCAATAGGAGTAAGATAAATTCTCATATACATTACATCTATAGTTTGGTACATTTAGAAATAAGGTCCATAGGTAGGAATTAAGCTTCCGGTAAATTGGTAAAAATTTTTTTTAGTAAAATGACATTATTATAATTTGTTCATTTCTTATTGGGTTTAAATGAAAAATATATCAGATTCTGAGCCGTTATCCTTGACAAAACAATTAACAATCAGAAGGAGTTTTCTTCTGCATCGCCGCAACGCATTATCCATTTGCATCACCGTATATGTGTAATATCATGAAATTCTACCGCGATTGTTTAATGTTATTTTATCCTAGTTATATTGTACAGGATGGAATCTGTACAGTATGGATAGAATAATAGAAAGACTGAGGCAACTGTACTTGTATAATTGTCGTATTTGGTAGACAGTTACAATTCAGGATATCGTGTATCAGGTTATCGCACTTTTGATATTGGGTATATCGTATGAGAATAGTATTGGATTCAGTATATGTATTCAGTATGTGTATATGTATCTGGTATGTCGAGACAAACAGGAACAGTTGGATTTTTGGCCAAGTATATAGGCCATTACGTACACTAAATTCCAGAGCTAACGTACGTTAAATTGATAGTGTTACGTACGTTATGGCTAATGTATTACGTACGTACCAAAGGGAATCAGACTTGTGGCCGACAGGTGGGACCCGTGGTCGGCGTTATTCGGCGAGGAATGTGTTTGGGCAAGTCAACTACGTCTTACGTACGCTATACAGGGTGTATTACGTACGTAATATGAGATTTTACTGTAGCAAGTCAACGTACGTATTACGTACGTTATGGTGAAAGTGTTACGTACGTAAGGAAGTTCACAAAATAGGTCAGTTAACTCTCGACTGCCATTACGTACGCTATCAAGGTAAGATAACGCATGTAATAGGTTGTTACGTACGTTAACAAGGACATGTTACGTACGTAACGAACAGAAATGTTTTATAAGAGAACGCCCGTCTTTCATTTCCCTTGGACATTTCATTTCGTTCTTCTCCTCCAAACACTCAGAGATGGCATTTTCAGTTCCTCTAAGTCGATTTTGAGCTTGGAAACATGGGATTGAAGATTGGATATGGAGCTATTGATGATTCTTGAAGTGATTCCTTATGTTTTTCATCTTCTAAGAGGTATGTTGGATAATCCTCTCTTGAATTTCGGATTTTTGATGTTGTTGATGAATGATTCGTATGAAGATGATTATGATCTTGTTATTACAATTCTTGAGGATATGTGAGGTGTATGTTGAAGGAAGATGATGATGATATGTTGGTATTTGTCTTGAATATGTTGATTATGATTATGAAATCATAGAGTTCTTGATGTTCTTGGTATTGTTGTTGCGATTTTTGATGTTAGGAAGATCGTATGTTGAAAAATATGATAGTATACACCTTGAACCATCAATGAGGATTGTTTAGATGTTAGAGGATATCGAATTACGTTGTTTTGATGGCTATGAACAAGGTTTCGAATCATTTAGTGTTCTTGAGGAACTCCTTGATGAATTGAACATATCAAGATGATCGTAGGTTGAATTATCGGTATCTTTAGATATGAAGATCGAATGTTCGTTGATTGTAGTGGTAGAATTCGTATGTTCTTGATGAAATAAGAATCATGATATCAATTTGGAATCCGGAAAGATTGTGATTGATCACCGAATATGATTTCCCTTACATTCATATCCGTAATCGTATTTTGGTTATGAATTCATAATTGTTTGACTTGGATTGTTCGGACTTGTGTCTAATCGAGATATTGTGAAATCGTTGAGTTTGTCGATCGGTTATATTGATTAGTAATTATCGGATTTCGGTTCATATGATGGATATGAATTCGTAAAATGGTTTGAGTATATTATTTGGTTTTATATAGGATCGAGGTATCGTTGACCCGTTAAGTTTGATTGGTTGGCTATGTCGGTTATTGATTGTTATCGGATCGTTGATTTTTGGTTACTTCAATAGGTTGAGATTATTGATCGGTGATTATAATCATATGTTGCGGTCGTGTTCGAGTATGTTCGTGAATTGCATTGGTCGGGGCCGAGGAGCTCGTAGACAAAGGCAAGGAGATTGGTAGCAGCTTCACCATCGTATCGATATCGAGGCAAGTTATTACTTGCTCAGTTATAATGTTTGATGAATGGTTTCAGTTTCATTTCGTTTATAATGCATATAGCAATGATTATTACTGCAAATTCTGGAGATTTGGATCATATATTGTCTTTCCGATTCTGGGAGTTAAATCATGATGTATATGATTTACCTTGGTTATTGGCATAATTGGGTATCGAGGATACGTTGTGATAAAAGACGAGGATATGAGTATCTATAGTCCATGGTATGTTTGGATCGCCGAGCATTGCGGATAATCGTCGGTGATGGTTTGACATCGAGATTTCTCCCGAAGGACTCGGGGCAAGTATCTTATATCGATTCGGTTAGTGTTAGTGATTTGATCATGCATATTGTCATTCATGTTGTTGAACATGAGGTCGTCTTAGTTGATTTGTCATATTGTAGTTCATGTTATGTTGTTCATGTTGATGAACATATTGATTTGCATATGTGTATGCATAATTGTGTTGTTTATGTTGTGTTGATCCGATGGGATCGTGTGATCTATGCTGAGGGCGCTGGATCAGATGTACACCTCGTGTTGGTCCGACGGGATCATCTTGGGATCTATGCTGAGGGCACTGGATCATTGGACGGGTTTTCCACCTCGTGTTGGTCCGACGGGATCATCTTGGGATCTATGCTGAGGGCGTTGGATTGTTGGATTACCCAGTGTTGTGTTGATGGAATCATGTGGATTCGCATCATTGGTTTTACATGTGTTGTTGTGCATATGTATATTATTGGTTATCCACCTCGTGTTGATCTTGTAGGATCATCTTGGGATCTATGCTGAGGGCGCTGGATCATGGGATTTCCATTGAGTATACATGGTTATTACTGTTTGGGCATATTGACGTTGTCATATGAGTATGCATTTGTAGGTCTTGTGTTAGGACCATGTCCGCATGATGTATTGATCTGATCTCGGATTAGACTGACATGATTATCGTGGTACTTCATATCTTGAGGTATGTCCGTATTTTCCTTTGGTATTTGTCTTTTGACGGTTATCGTCTTGGGATTTGATGATGTTATCCGATGGATCGTATTGGTCAGAACTGGTATATTTCCGTATCATGGGTTGGTGATGATAGTTTGAAAATCTTGAGTATTGTTTGAGGTACAATACAGATATTATGTTCGAATTTATTGTTTAATCAAGTACGAGATGTGAAATGTGATAATGGTTATTCTGTCGAGAATTATTTGAGTAAGTAAAGTTACTACGATAAGATTACATTGGTCGTATTCTTATTTTGTATTCTCATTTGTATGTAATTATTAATGTGATGTGACGGTTATCATTGTTGGATATTGTGGCTGACCCCGTCGTGGGCTTTCTTTTTAGGTTCTTGAAATATCGAGCTTGTAGCGGTCGTGGAGAGATGAGCTTCCCGGAGGATACTAGCTAGGACATGTATTTGTGTATTGAGTTTCCTGATCAGTCGCTGTATTCCGCTGCCAGAGTATTTTTAATTGTTTGTCTTTTCTGCTGCGTGAGTATTTTTATTCGTTTCTGGTAATTTGAGTTACTTTGAAAATCATTTTCTAAACTATTGAGTTTCGGTCGTTTGGCCTTGCCCTTTTCAAAACGAGATTTCACGACGGTTTTGATAAACATATTTTATATAGTCTTTAAATATTTTAAAGATAGTACCGTCGCCGGCCTCTTGAGCATTTGTAAATGTTTGCGAAAATTTCTTTTTTTGGGTTCCATCTCGGGTCCCACGACGCTGTAATATTTCCGGTTAAATCTGGGGGTGTTACATGTAACACCCCCAAGTTATTCAGGGTATATTACAGCGCCGTGAGCCCCGCCGTGGGACCCACAAGGCTAAACATACGCGGAACTATAAACTTGACCGATAAGGTCTACATACAATAGAATGAAAGACGATACAAATGGTATTCGAAACCATAAACAATGAAACCATATACATCACTGCACAAATCAATACCTCGGCAACACAGGCCGGAACATCAAGGAAACTGAAATACAATACTTGAGTATTTAAAAATCCATTCCAGTACAACAACACTGAATGGAGGAAACCAAAAGAGATAACCGGAGACAAGACACAGTATCACACTTGCCCATCATCTTCATGCCGACCTAGTACCCGCCTGTCCGCTCTCCTGGAACTTGAAATACATGAAACGTATTTCCCCCATAAAGGGGTTAGCCGTCGAATAGCTAGTGCAAGTATAACAATATGAAACATAATACTTCTCGACAATAAAGTAAATGTAATCCGTCAATTCATCAACATTCGTCAATTCATCAATTTAAGATTAGTATTCCGGAATAACTAAATCTCATAGCATCACAACAAGACGTATATGAATACCGTGGAACCGCACCAGAGGCTACGGAACCCTTAGGGGACCTGTCGGACCGCCCCAAAGTGGTTCGTTCATATCATCCATCATCAATACACATATGATCAACCGTGGAACCGCACCAGAGGCTACGGAACCCTCAGAGGACCCGTCGGCCCGTCCCGGAGTGGTTAATTCATATTATCCATGGAATCGCACCAGAGGCTACGAAACCCTCAGAGGACCCGTCGGCCCGTCCCGGAGTGGATATAAATAATTATGCCAAACATATATCTTACTTTCAAAGTCGAGAACGTACAATCATAAATATATACTTGCCTTAATAAACGTTAGAAGATCCGAAGAACACGGTTCGTAGGAAGCTTGAACCACGAAGAAGACAACGAGCGGAAGGGTTTCGACTCGAGTTCTTCACAAGAATTCGACCCTAACAACATAAATTCAATAAATCATCGATCATACGAGGAAGAATAATCGCGACGCCCGAAAACCCTCTATGACATTTCTAGGACACCTTCAAGGCGTCGGTCAAGAACTCGACCAAAACAACGAATCGATACGATCCAACCATGGGATAACAAGGGAAATGATACAATACATCTAAATAATCATAAATCCATCACAATCCTAAGTTAAATCGGATTAAACAGATGAAATCGAACAAAATACCCAAAATCCCCAAAATTAGATTTGGAAAATCGACTGATTCGCTCGATCAAATGATGTTATAGGATGGATGATTGATGATATGAGCTCCAAGACTCCATGGATATGTTGTTAAACAACATGGCTTCAAGCTTAGAACACGCCCAGCTGCGGAAGAGGAGAAGAAGAAGGTGAAAAATGGCAAGAAAAAGCGTCTGCGGGGGCCTTTTATACGGGTTGGTGTCTGCCGGACACGGCCCGTGCCGATCGGCGCGGTCGTGTCGCCACCGGTGGCCGGCGAGGGGACTCGGCCGTGTCTGCCCGACACGGTCGCGCGCGGAGGGCCTTCCGGCGGTGACCCGTCCGGCGGCTGACTTCGGCATGTCTCGGCCGTGCAGGGCGGCACGGTCGGGCGTCTTTGGCGAGCGGTCGGCTTATCCGGAAGGGTTCGGCACGGGCGTGTCGGGCGACGGCAGTCGGGTCTGAGGCGAGACTCCGGCATTTCCGGGACGAAATGCGGCACGGGCGTGTCGGACGACACGGCCGGTTCGGCCGGCGTGATCGGCCAATAACGAGCGGGTGAGCTAAAACGACCATAACTCTCTCGTCCGGACTCCGATTGACTCACCGTTTGAACCATTGGAAAGCTAACTCGATGCTCTATAATATTGCAAAGATTTAGAATTTTTGGAGCTTCCAAGAATTTATGGTGATTTAACAAAGTCGAACTCATACGTGAAAAAGTCGATTAAGGACACGCAATTCAACAGAACGATACCGAAACGAACTCGGATGACAAAAAGTGTAGAATTAATCATTCTCAGGATGACGAAACGGTCCCAAGCAAGTCGTCAAAATAGACTTCCGCCAAAAATAGAAAATTTCCGGGGAACAAAAATTACGGGTATTACATTCTACCCTCCTTAAAAGAAGTTTCGTCCCGAAACTTAAAACAGGTAGGGGGAAGAAATATTTCGCCAGGAAAACTCAACGAGATGCACAAGAACCGAAACATACGCCCAAACGGCGAATCATCAATATAGAACATAACAATACATTACCCGAAGGTAAACCAAACCAATGCCGAAAAAGATACGAATTCACAATGCCCGAAGGCTCCAACGGAAATACCGATACATCACAATGGCCTGAAAGCCGAACAGCCCAAAGCTGTAAATCATCACAATACAGATCTCAAAGAAGCAAACCTGACTGTCGAACATACCCCTCGGCGTATGAACAACCAGTCGCAAATCGTCGGCCATATCCAATACAACATGGACTACGAACGATCAATCAATAAAGCTCAAGAGGGACATCACAGTACGCCCGATCCGGAAATGTGTTCGTGCACATGTCCACCCCGTATACGGAATCCAGAATATACGTGTGACAATGTACCTAATTAGCCTCAAGAACTACGTCTCGTGTGCACATTCCAATGCGGAAATATCCACGCATGACCATCGGGTGCCTGGCTAAAAATCTTACACATAACCAATCGGCACGCAGACATGATTCCAGATATGCCACGATACAACATGACAACGAAACTCAAGGGATAAAACATCCAATACGGATCATACGACTCACCAAGTGAACAATGACACACGAATAATGAAAGATCGACACGACCAACGATATTCAAAACAACCATCCTGGGATCAGAATTCCCTAAGGACCGATTAACACGAACAACGATCACAACACAACAATTCGGAAAATCCTCAACCCTCAACGATCACAAAATTACCGAGTTCACAAGAATAATAATGTCCGCCTTGAATCGGTCAACACGACAATAATAATTCAACGGATGGGAATTATCATTGATAATCCCAATTCAATACTTCGATTACCGTAGAATGGCCAATCGATAACAATGATACAACGGATGAGAGTATCTTCGACAACGGATGGGAATTATCTTCGATAATCCCAATTGATACCTCGATTACCCTAGAGCGGTCAATCGATAATCAATGATACGATAGAATAGATGTCCGGTGTCTTAAACCGACCACCGAAACGGAGATGACAAAAGGATATATCAAATGTCCCCAATCGGTTAACGCAACATCATAGCAACAGATCCAATTCGATGACAAAGATTCAACGATGTCTCGTAACGACATTAATCGCGAATAATAATAATCGATACATCGATACCGCGAACCGGCTATCGATAGCAACTTTACCAACAAGTATCGTAATGCCTTGAACCGCCATTTACAAACAACGGTAACATTTGGCATAATTTGCCGACGGCGTCGTGTCAACCAATCCCTTGACATCAATACAATCATAAAGAGGCCAAGTCCCAAAATGATACACACAATCGTACGCCTACACGATAACATTAGTCTCATTGATTAGTACGAGTATAAAACTTGTCTCGACCAAGTTAATCGACGAACCCTTCAACCTTAACCGCAACACAACAGTCATAATTCACGATCAAACATCATACCTTATTGTAAAACGAAGGATTGATAATCAACCGGTTCGATGACGACCAATATCAATACCACCAAACCACGAACTCAATCATTTTACCATATCTCGACTAATCACGATCTGAACAATCCAACTCAGACACTTACAAATCCTGTCCACAATACGAGTGAAATATGATGATCATATCGAACAATTCGGACCAATAATAAGGGTCTAAATGTTCCAAACTCAATTCTTAAATACGAATTGACAAGGTTCCCTTCTCGTAAATCCATCGTTAAAATTTACTTATAACCGTCATCAATTCGAATCATCCGACTGGTTCAAAATAATAGATAATCATATTAAAAAGGTTATCAAACAATCCAATCATTCGATTTGAATATTTGCTCCATACGTATGGGCTTCCAAATTCAGAGATGAATAATAGTCTCATCAAACTCATAATCACATTCGTATTCCTATACGAATATTATTTCCAACACATAGTTTAGCTCTAGATATGAATATTCCATATTCATTTTCAAAACATCAACACTTCTAAAAAATTTTCATCACCTCGTATAATTCAAGAGTTCTTTAAGAACATGAAATATCCGAAATCACGTTCAGAACAACATATCCGAGGTATATATCTCCATATTACCATTTTCTTCATCATGTCATTCATACAATCTCAAGAATCGCAACAAAACCCTTATCACCATATGAAGAAGATCTCAATGATCATATCAACATCCGAAATCTCTTATTACAATTCCAATAAATCTCGTATAACATTATCACATGATACCATAATTGTAACACCCCAGATCCTCCTGGGAATATTACACGCCGTAAACCCTTCTCACAAGGATTTACCAGGCTAAGCACAATTTTCCACGTCATTCCAAAAATGCTAAAAAGACCGATGACGGTAATATTTTTCAAATACTAAAAAAAATCATTTTCCAAATACCGTCAAAACGATCAAGGTTAAAATGCCAAAAACTCAGTTTAGGGAATCGGTTTTACAAAATAAAATTTCAGTTGGCAAAATACCAAAAATCCATTTCAAAAATACTCACGCAGCGGATAAAAGTACAGTCCAATTTATGCATTTTCATTGAAATAAGACGAACATCAAAATACACGATTCCCAATGTACTCCCTCCCAAGTAGTAGCCCAAAAAAAAAAAAAATGAGCCACTATCAAAGGGATACGAGGATTACCTTGCATGGACGAACCACGAAGAAAGAATAATTTGAACTCCATTCCAAGAATCATTAAATCATCATAGTCATCATATGGCCTCAAGAACATCAAGATCTCTATGATTCCATAATCATAATCAACATATTCAAAGCATATCATTATCTTCCTTCAACATAAACCTCATAGAATATGGATAACACAAGGAATCACTTCAAGAATCAACAAAAGTTCCATAACCAAGCTCTAATTCCATGATTCCAAGCTCACAATCATGTTAAAAGTGTTTAGAACACTCTTAAAAGTGAAGAGGGACGAGTTTTGGAGAGAAATATCTCAAAGGATCGTGAGAGAAATGAAAGGCAACACTTCAATATATAAATTGCACTCTCATTACGTCGTAGGTGTCCTTTCTTAACGTCGTAACAACTTTAACGTCGTAATCCAAAATCCATAACGTCGTAACCATCTCCTTTGTCTCATTCGTGCGATCCATTACGTCGTAACCCATACCATATAACGTCGTAATATACGATTGACTTGCTACGGATGCAATGGATGTGTTACGTCGTAACACGTCTGTATAACGTACGTAACACGTACGTTGACTCACCTATCAACATCCTCCGCCGAAAGTTGCCGAAACAGGATCCCACCTGCCTCACAGGACTCGGTTCTGTCCGATGCCTTCGTTACGTACGTAATACCTTAGCCTTGACGTACGTAACCATGCCAATCTTACGTACGTAATCTCACGTTATTAACGTACGTAATAATTCCATACTTAGCCAATTTCAACAATTCCTGTCCAAAGTCATGACATACCAAATACGAGCATACGGCAAAATCAATACATATACTCAATTCAATAACATTTTCAAACGTTCACAACGTCCTCGAGCATAATTAACCATCCACGATATCCAATATATAAACGAAGAAAAAAAAAATATATCCGAAAAATCGGGGTATTACACTCTACCCCCCCTTAAAAATAAGTTTCGTCCTCGAAACTTGCAATCACTCGCACAAACATTTCAACGGAAAATCCAAAATCACCAAGATAACCAAGAATTTTCGAATAATCCGAACAACATACTTACAGGTCTGTGAAGACGAAGATCTCCCGTGATACTAGCATGCGACTCCTAAACAAAGTCTCAACATAATACCGTTACACACCAATATCTCAATGTAATACCGTTACACACCAATATCGCAATTAGCAATTTAACAAAATCTCAAGGAAGGGTTCACGTCCGTGATCACAGCCACGATTCTTCCTACTTTCAGCCAACATTCTGAAGGGCACACACGTGCGTAAGTATAATCCGAATCGCACATTCTCGAAGTGACCAATTCCCAAGAATACCAAGCTATAAACGAAACGATTAAGAAAAAATACGAGAAGAGTGAGAGGACTTACAAGTACCGGTCGCACGGTGATGATGGCAGAGTAGTGATACTGTGGGCAAATGCCGACTCAATCGACCCAAAAGACCGACAACCTAGGTATCCATAAACCTAAGCTCTGATACCATATTCTGTAACACCCCCAAGTTATTCAAGGTATATTACAGCGCCGTGAGCCCCGCCGTGGGACCCACAAGGCTAAACATACGCGGAACTATAAACTTGACCGATAAGGTCTACATACAATAGAAAGAAAGACGATACAAATGGTATTCGAAACCATAAACAATGAAACCATATACATCACTGCACAAATCAATACCTCGGCAACACATGCCGGAACATCAAGGAAATCGAAATACAATACTCGAGTATTTAAAAATCCATTCCAGTACAACAACACTGAATGGAGGAAACCAAAAGAGATAACCGGAGACAAGACACAGTATCACACTTGCCCATCATCTTCATGCCGACCTGGTACCCGCCTGTCCGCTCTCCTGGAACCTGAAATACATGAAACGTATTTCCCCCATAAAGGGGTTAGCCGTCGAATAGCTAGTGCAAGTATAACAATATGAAACATAATACTTCTCGACAATAAAGTAAATGTAATCCGTCAATTCATCAACATCCGTCAATTCATCAATTTAAGACTAGTATTCCGGAATAACTAAATCTCATAGCATCACAACAAGACGTATATGAATACCGTGGAACCGCACCAAAGGCTACGGAACCCTTAGGGGACCTGTCGGCCCGCCCCAAAGTGGTTCGTTCATATCATCCGTCATCAATACACATATGATCAACCGTGGAACCGCACCAGAGGCTACGGAACCCTCAGAGGACCCGTCGGCCCGTCCCGGAGTGGTTAATTCATATTATCCATGGAATCGCACCAGAGGCTACGAAACCCTCAGAGGACCCGTCGGCCCGTCCCGGAGTGGATATAAATAATTATGCCAAATATATATCTTACTTTCAAAGTCGAGAACGTACAATCATAAATATATACTTGCCTTAATAAACGTTAGAAGATCCCAAGAACACGGTTCGTAGGAAGCTTGAACCACGAAGAAGACAACGAGCGGAAGGGTTTCACTCGAGTTCTTCACAAGAATTCGACCCTAACAACATAAATTCAATAAATCATCGATCATACGAGGAAGAATAATCGCGAACGCCCGAAAACCCCTCTATGACATTTTAGGACACCTTCAAGGCGTCGGTCAAGAACTCGACCAAAACAACGAATCGATACGATCCAACCATGGGATAACAAGGAAATGATATAATACATCTAAATAATCATCAATCCATCACAATCCTAAGTTAAATCGGATTAAACGGACGAAATCGAACAAAATACCCAAAATCCCCAAAATTAGATTTGGAAAATCGGCTGATTCGCTCGATCAAAGGATGTTATAGGATGGATGATTGATGATATGAGCTCCAAGACTCCATGGATATGTTGTTAAACAACATGGCTTCAAGCTTAGAACACGCCCGGTGCGGAAGAGGAGAAGAAGAAGGTGAAAAATGGCAAGAAAAGCGTCTGCGGGGCCTTTTATACGGGTTGGTATCTGCCGGACACGGCCGTGCCGATCGGCACGGTCGTGTCGCCTGGCCGGCGAGGGACTCGACCGTGTCACCTTGACACGGTCGCGGCGCGGAGGGCCTTAAACGGATGACCGTCAAGCGGCTTCGGCATGTCTCGGCCGTGCAGGCGACACGGTCGGGCGTCTTTGGCGACGGTCGGCTTATCGGAAGGGTTCGGCACGGGCCGTGTCGGGCGGCACGGTCGGGTCACGAGGCGAGACTCCGGCATTTCCGGACGAAATGCAGCCGGGCGTGTCGGACGACACGGCCGGGTTCGGCCGGCAGTGATCGGCCAATAACGAGCGGGTGAGCTAAAACGACCATAACTCTCTCGTCCGGACTCCGATTGACTCACCATTTGAACCATTGGAAAGCTAACGCGATGATCTATAATATTGCAAAGATTTAGAATTTTTGGAGCTTCCAAGAATTTATGGTGATTTAACAAAGTCGAACTCATACGTGGAAAAGTCGATTAAGGACACGCAATTCAACAGAACGATACCGAAACGAACTCGGATGACAAAAAGTGTAGAATTAATCATTCTGAGGATGATGAAACGGTCCCAAGCAAGTCGTCAAAATAGACTTCCGCCAAAAATAGAAAATTTCCGGGGAACAAAAATTACGGGTATTACATTACAAAATATGCTATCAGAGCTTAGGTTGAGAAAACCTAGGCATTTGGGTCGAGTTGGGTCGTGTTTTGGTCGCGTCATTTGAGTTGTCGATTGACTAATACTAGAGACGTGAGTTTTTGTTGTTCACTCGAGCTTATGGGTTATGTGATTTATCAGTGTGGTACTGGGATTGTTGTAAACTTTTCCAAATGGTGCTAACGTGATTCTCTTGAGAGAGATGTGTTGTGTTCTCAAGTTGAACTGAGTTTGCAAAACGTGTGTTTTGAAAATACCTGTGTCGAGTATTTTCTTGAGTCGAGACATGTTCCAGTATCACGGGGAATCGTCGGCTTCACGATCTGTAAGTATTAGGAGTTTTGAATTTCATTGCCGTTCTAAGTTGATATGTTTTGAGATTCAGAAAGATATTATGCTTCACAGTATGAGATGACAGAGTGAGACATGATTGATGATCTTGAGAAACTATGATTTTGGAAATCAGTATGTCGGTTAAGTTTGGAACGGAATTGTGCATTTGGGAGAAATGTTGTGCATGGTTGAGAAGAGCATGTAGTCATGTTAAGTCATTTTGAAATACATGAAACTGCTTTTGAGCATTTGAAAACAATACTTTTCAAAATGAACGTTTTACGGATGTTTTACGGAAAATGATTTTTGGGCTGAGTCCCAATCGATTTTGAAATAGTTTTATAACCCAGGACTTGGAGTCCGAAAAGGGTTTTCTACTTTTTAAACTTCTTGTAATGCGGAACACGATACGGGCTGAGACCCTAATGTTTCAAAAGAAAGCTTTTATGTTTTCTAAAACTCCCGAGAATTGTAAAACACTTTATCAATCTTTATCTATTTCATTTCTGCCTTTCGCGGTTTTAGTTTACTTGTTCAAACGAAACTTCTCGGGAAGTCTTTCGCTGTGTTGATTTGTTTCAATGTCTTGTCATAGCATAACTGAGGTAATCCAGGATGAGTAAAAGGTCGACGTTGCGAGTAGTATGTGGAGGAGGAGTTTTTATCAGAGTCTATATATTGAGATTTTTGAATTTCATCGTATGGTTTTCCGATGGAATATCAGTGAATTTGGTGACAAGCCGAATCGATATACATGAGTATGGATATGGTCATGCATTTGCATAAATTTCATTGTATTTAATCGTGTGTATTCGAAAAGAATTTTTATCGAGAACTTGACACAAGCGAGCCGGTTGGTTCGAAAATTGATTTTGCAGTCTTACCAAAAATTTATGTTTTGAGTTTTGAAAATTTTGAAGGAACTTTCGAAAATTTGTCTTCTTGACGAGACTATATGATTTCAAACTAGTTTTGGAAAATGTGATTGATATACATACGTATTTGGTGCATAGTGCATATCGTGGTAAAGTTGTGAGTGTGACTCACGAAATGGATAATACATCAGTATGATATGATGAATAGAGATCCGAACTTTGGTATGGTAGTTCGGTTATCCAAGGATGATCGGTTGATTTATCGGACAAGAGAAATATGCCGCGTGATGTAGATTCGGTACAGAATGTGATCTTGGAACTTCGGGTTTTGTGAAACCGGGGCATATGTGCTATGTGATTCCATTGGTATGGTAGTAGCTCGACTTTACCATAGTGATCTTTGAATGATTTCTTTATAAGTGTAGATTTGGGGATAGTGACCCCATGCTGGTGGTTTTGGATATTGAGTAGGTTGTTCCCACACCATGTATGATTGGACATGTTCGACGGGTTGCGATTGGTTGTTCGTATGCCGAGGGGTATGTTCACCAGTCGGGTATGTTTATTGAGATTCACTGTATGTGATTGGTGTGTTGTCTTGAGAACTTTATTCGTCCGTATATCTGTCTATGTGGTTCTGTGTTTATCGTGTTGGAATTTACCGTGTGAAGGTGTTCCCGATTATTTTGCTCCTTCGTTGGTCATATTGGAGTTTATCATGTTGATGATATTCTCGACTGTGTTTTGACCTCTGGTTGGTCATATTGGAATCTATCATGTTGATGATATTCTCAGTTGTGTTTTGACCATTGGATTGATCGTATTGGAGATATCATATCGATGGTCTTCTCGGTTAATTTGTTGGTTGATCATTGTTAATGATCGTATAAGTGTTCGAATTCTGTGTCAATGTTTCAAGATTGGTTGTCATTGTTTTGGGCAGTTGTTTCACAGATGTATCGTGTATTATTCGTTTGATCAGAATTGGGACTTGATTGTGCGATCAGGCTGACAAGATTTGGCGCGGATAGATTATTTCATCCGACGATGATATAATTTGATTGAGACTCAGGGAATTAGGATTGTAAGTGTATTGAGGCTTTACAGTGAGTCACTTACTAGTATCTCAGGAGATCGTCGACTTTGCGCATTTGTAAGTATGCGGTTTTGGTTATTCAGTAATGATGATGATTGATCGTTGTCGTGATGGTTTCGGGATATTTTGGTTGAACGGTTTGTTTGTCTTTGTGACGGATTGCAAGTTTCGAGGACGAAACTTATTTTAAGTGGGATAGAATGTAATATCATGAAATTTTACTGCGATTGTTTAATGTTATTTTATCCGAGTTATATTGTACAAGATGGAATTTGTACAGTATGGATAGAATAATAGAAAGACTGAGGCAATTGTACTTGTATAATTGTCATATTTGATAGACAGTTACAATTCAGGATATCGTGTATCAAGTTATCGCACTTTTGATATTGGGTATATCGTATGAGAATAGTATTGGATTCAGTATATGTATTCAGTATGTGTATATGTATCTGGTATGTCGAGACGAACAGGAACAGTTGGATTTTTGGCCAAGTATATAGGCCATTACGTACGCTAAATTCCAGAGCTAACGTACGTTAAATTGATAGTGTTATGTACGTTATGGCTAATGTATTACGTATGTAACAAAGGGAATCAGACTTGTGGCCGATAGGTGGGACCCGTGGTCGGCGTCCTTCGGCGAGAAACGTGCTTGGGCAAGTCAACTACATCTTACGTACGCTATACAGGGTGTATTACGTACGTAATATGAGATTTTACTGTAGCAAGTCAACGTACGTATTACTTACGTTATGGTGAAAGTGTTACGTACGTAAGGAAGTTCACAAAATAGGTCAGTTAACTCTGGACTGCCATTACGTACGCTATCAAGGTAAGATAGCGCACGTAATAGGTTGTTACGTACGTTAACAAGAACATGTTACGTACGTAATGAACAAAAATGTTTTATAAGAGAACGCTCGTCTTTCATTTCCCTTGGACATTTCATTTCGTTCTTCTCATCCAAACACTCAGAGATGGCATTTTCAGTTCCTCTAAGTCTATTTTGAGCTTGGAAACATGGGATTGAAGCTTGGATATGGAGCTATTGATGATTCTTGAAGTGATTCCTTATGCTTTTCATCTTCTAAGAGGTATGTTGGATAATCATCTCTTAAATTTCGGATTTTTGATGTTGTTGTTGATGAATGATTCGTATGAAGATGATTATGATCTTGTTATTACAATTCTTGAGGATATATGAGGTGTATGTTGAAGGAAGATGATGATGATATGTTGGTTTATGTCTTGAATATGTTGATTATGATTATGAAATCATAGAGTTCTTGATGTTCTTGGTATTGTTGTTGCGATTTTTGATGTTAGAAAGATCGTATGTTGAAAAATATGATAGTATACACCTTGAATCATGAATGAGGTTTGTTTAGATGTTAGAGGATATCGAATTACGTTGTTTTGATAGCTATGAACAAGGTTTCGAATCATTTAGTGTTCTTGAGGAACTCCTTGATGAATTGAACATAGCAAGATGATCGTAGGTTGAATTATCGGTATCTTTAGATATGAAGATCGAATGTTCGTTGATTGTAGTGGTAGAATTCGTATGTTCTTGATGAAATACGAATCATGATATCAATTTGGAATCCGGAAAGATTGTGATTGATCACCGAATATGATTTCCCTTACATTCATATCTGTAATCGTATTTTGTTTATGAATTCATAATTGTTTGAATTGGATTGTTCGGACTTGTGTCTAATCGAGATATTGTGAAATCGTTGAGTTTGTCGATCGGTTATATTGATTAGTAATTATCAGATTTCGGTTCATATGATGGATATGAATTCGTAAAATGGTTTGAGTATATTATTTGGTTTTATATAGGATCGAGGTATCGTTGACCCGTTAAGTTTGATTGGTTGGCTATCTCGGTTATTGATTGTTATCGGATCGTTGCTTTTTGGTTACTTCAATAGGTTGAGATTATTGATCGGTGATTATAATCGTATGTTGCGGTCGTGTTCGAGTATGTTCGTGAATTGCATTGGTCGGGGTCGAGGAGCTCGTAGACAAAGGCAGGGAGATTGCTAGCGGCTTCACCATCGTATCGATATCGAGGCAAGTTATTACTTGCTCAGTTATAATGTTTGATGAATGGTTTCAGTTTCATTTCGTTTATAATACATATAGCAATGATTATTACTGCAAATTCTGAAGATTTGGATCATATGTTGTCTTTCCGATTCTGGGAGTTAAATCATGATGTATATGTTGGGATTTGGTGATTAAAATCGAATTACGCAGCGGAAAATAAACCGGTCCAACCGGATAAAACCAAACCCCAAAAACGGATCGATCAAGCATC
This sequence comes from Orobanche coerulescens, assembly GCA_033398695.1. Taxonomy (NCBI): domain Eukaryota; kingdom Viridiplantae; phylum Streptophyta; class Magnoliopsida; order Lamiales; family Orobanchaceae; genus Orobanche; species Orobanche coerulescens. The sequence continues at coordinate 46,470,137 of CM065802.1, read as the reverse complement.
ATATAAACGAATATAAATAACGAGGAAGAGAATCAAAGAATACTTACCCTCGTAGTCCTTTGATGATATAATCTTCGAAGGAAAAAAAACGAACAAGCTTTCTCCGGTTACCGACACGAACACGAATCCAATTCGTTGTAGCTTGTTGAATGATCCAACACCGAAATTGCCGAATGTCTCTACGTTATTACGCATCGGATATTGGTAGGAAAAATAAAATATCAATTCGTTCTGAAAGAACACGGCTAGGAATTAATACGGTATTTTTCTTCTCTTCTCTTCTTCCTTTTCTTTCTCTCAAAGATGAACAAGAAAATGAAAATAAATTTTTCTCTCCCCTCCCTTAAGAACTCACGGCTGATTCATTCTCCTTGTGGTGAGTAATAGTGTTGTTTTATAACATGATTGAAAAGATACTAAAGACCAATATTATCATGTTATCTTTTGTCTTCATGTACAAAAACAACTCAAACTCACCCCACACCACATCATGACAACTAAAGGAAGTATCATGCAAGGTGGGAGGAAAATGAGGGGGCGGCCCACTAGATTTTAGGTGAGAAAACGAGCCGAGCCACTCGGTTCATGTACCGGACGTTCGCGTGTCTAGTCCGTTAAATACACTTTGTTTTATCCCAAATGTATTTATACTTAATTAATTAATCCAATTAATTAATTTTATCAAATACAAAATTATAATAATATATTTCCAAGAAATAATTATTTATGAATTAAATTAATTACCCAGTAATTAATTTCAATTCACTAGACCGCATGATTTATCAAATAAATCAAATTAGATATCTAATATCCAATATTAATGAAGAGATGATCAATACATATTTATCCATCAAATATCCTTGTGCGCGACTCCGTAGGTCCGTCTCAGTCGGCAATGGGAGGAACCAAGGAGTACGGGTAACACTTAGCCAGTCTAGTGCTTCGTACCGTAACCCAACTAAGAACGAATGATCGGATCATTCCAAAACCATTATGTCGTGAATACCGTATACGTATAAACCCTTCAATCATATGTCCCGGTTAAGTATTAGGGTCAAGGAAAAGTCAAACCCTACTGTAACTTGACACTATGCTTTCTGTTAATGCAAACTGAGATCATCGAGCTCTCGTGTATCAAATACAACTAGCTCTAAATACTTTGGCCAAAGACTTATAATCTCATTTGCCATTAACCGCATAGGACATTTACCTGCTCACTTACAGGAGAAAGAATTCTATCTTGGTATTCAGTAGAGACTGCTACTTGCCCACTAAGTTGTATTTCGAGGTTGACCCCACCCACCGGCGATTGGATCGAACTACTCTAATGACTAACTTAATGTCACAAGCACATCTCCTACTGAAACCTCAAGTCAAAGGTCCACGTATACCTATCACAACCTTTCGATCCAATCATTGACAATCCCTGAGTGATATCTATGTGACCGAATCGAGGTGAGTCGTGTTCGAGTATACTAATCTCACTAGCATACCTATAACGTGTGCTCCCACTAACCCTTAGTGAATACCGGCACTCTACATGTCAAAGTACACATTATACAAGTCTTGTCTAAACTTATTGCCGAGTTAAGTTTTATCGACTTGCGAACGAGTTAAGCATTCAAGCTCTAAACACTTTCAGTGCCTATCTCCTTATCTCCATAAGGAGTAGAATGTTTGATCTCAAATGCAAGGACTATTATTCTATATATCAAATCACAATGCCAGTGATATACAATAATATAGAAATAATTATTGCCTTGTTAAATTTTCATAATTACAATACATATGCTCTCACTCTCTCATCCTCTGAGTGGCATTCGAGGGCATATCTCTAACAATCTCCCACTTGCACTCAATGCCACAAACTATGGTTTCTTATACCCATACTCTCCATATGTCTCTCTAAGACCTTCTGAGATAATGGCTTGGTAAGCGGATCAGCAACGTTATTTGCTGTGTCTACTCTCTGCAGTATAACATTTCCTTCCTGAACCATTTCTCTCACAAAATGATATTTTGTCGCAATATGTTTGGTATTGTGGTGAGCCCTAGGCTTCTTAGCCTGTGCAACAGCTCCGTCGTTGTCACAAAATAGCGTCACGGGCTTCTCCGCATTAGGAACCACTTGAAGTTCCTCAGTGAACTTCTTAATCCAAAAAGCTTCTTTAGCAGCCTCCGTGGCTGCCTAGTATTCGGCTTGACATGTAGAGATAGCAGTCGAACTTTGCTTGGCACTTCTCCAAGAAACTGCCCCACCATTCAGAGTGAAGATATACCCTGATGTGGACATCTGGGCATCCATGTCCCAGAAAAATGCAGTCAGTATAGCCCATCACTCTAATTTCTCCACCGCCGTATGTAAGAACCAAGTCTTTAGTCCTCCTTAGGTACTTAAGAATGTTCTTTACTGATCCAATGTTCCCGCCTGGATTTGACTGAAACCGACTTACTACGCTCACGGCATAGGCAATGTCCGGTCTAGTGCAAATCATAGCATACATGAGGCTACCTATCGCCAAGCATAGGGCACCTTACTCATTTCCTTTCTGTCTTCCTCACTTTGAGGACACATCTCTAAGGAAAGTTTTGCACCATGTTGCATAGGAAGGAACCCTCTTTTAGAATCTTCCATCCTAAATCGCTTCAGGATCTTTTCTATATAGAGGGATTGGGAAAGACCAAACATTGTTTTCGCTCTATCCCGGTAGAGACGAATACCCAGAATATAGGTAGCTTCTCCCAAGTCTTTCATTGAGAACTCTTTAGAAAGCCAAGCTTTCATAGAACTGAGCATTCCTACGTCGTTTCCTATAAGTAGAATGTCATCTACATATAGTATTAAGAACGCAATTTTGCTCCCACTAACCTTCTTGTAAATACAGGGCTCCTCTTCGTTTTGGACAAAATCAAACTCTTTGACTGTCTCGTTAAAACGAAGATTCCAACTCCGTGAAGCTTGCTTCAGTCCATAAATGGCACGCTGAAGTTTGCATACTTTATGAATATTGGTTTGAGATATGAATCCCTTAGACTGTTCCATGTAAATCTCCTCCTCGAGGAATCCATTTAGGAATGCCGTTTTCACATCCATTTGCCATATTTCATAATCTAAGTGGGCTGCTATGGCAAGCATCATGCGAATAGACTTAATCATAGCTACAGGCGAGAAGGTCTCGAAGTAATCAATTCCTTCTCTTTGGGAATAACCCTTTGCCACAAGGCTCGCCTTATAGGTATCAACCTTGCCATCTCCATCATCCTTTCTTTTATAGATCCATTTGTTTCCAATATGCACTATGCCTTTAGGACGAGCTACTAAAGTCCAGACCTGATTAGCATGCATTGAGTCTATCTCAGCTTCCATAGCTTTTTGCCACTTGGTGGAGTCAACATCTACCATCGCTTGGTCGTATGTAGAAGGATCATTCTCTTGACTACTTTCTGTCATCTCATGGACACCTAGTTCCTCTTGATGCAGATAGCCATACCTTTCAGGTAATTGAGAAATTCTACTAGACTTGCGAGGTTGTGTTTGTATTTCAGAAGGTTGGGTTCTAATATCTTGCATAGGTGTCTCATTTGGTGTTTCTTTTATTTCTTCTAAGGAAATATTTCTACCTGCCCCTCCTTCCTGAATAAACTGATCTTCCAGGAAGTGTGCTTGTATAGCAATGATGATTCTATGATCTTCGTGCATGTAGAATAGATATCCCATGGAATCCCCTGGATATCCTATGAAACGACCTTTCACAGACCTAGTTTCCAATTTCTCTACTTTAGTCTTCTTGACATAAGCAGGGCATCCCCAAATCCTAATGTGATTAAGACTTGGTTTCCTACCTCTCCACATCTCGTGGGGAGTCTTAGGAACGGATTTGGAAGGACATATGTTCAAGATATGCACAGCAGTAAGGAGCGCGTAACCCCACAGATAAATCGGTAGATCAGTATAGTTAAGCATGGAGCGAACCATGTCCAACAAGGTTCGGTTCCTTCTTTCTGATACACCATTTAATTGTGGAGTAGCTGGAGGAGTGAATTGTGACACTATTCCTAGTTCCTTTAAGAACTCATCAAATTCGGTACTCATGTACTCACCACCCGATCGACCGAAGAGTCTTAACACGGTTACTGTTTGATTTTCAACTAGGGCTTTAAATTCCTTGAATTTATCAAAAGCTTAGACTTATGTTTCATTAAGTACACGAATCCATACAGTATGGTCATCGGTGAATGTAATGAAATACCGAAAGCCATCTCATGCCACTTCAAAAGGACCACGAGCGTCGGTATGGATCAATCCAAGTTTTTCAAGACTCTTTCAAAAGTCCTGCGAAGGGTAACTTAGTCATTTTGCCTTGAAGGCAAGATTCACAATTTGGATAGGGATCGATCCCAATGGACCCATAAGCCCATCTTTCTCCATTTTATGAACCTTGGTCCGACCGATATGACCAAGTCTAAGATGCCACTTAAGTGCTTGGTTCGTTTCATCCCTACCACGCTTCCTAGTTATAGTGTTCACAGCTTGTTTTATTCTTTAGATTTAAATGGTATAAACCATTTAATAATGTAGCATACCAACCAATTTATTTCTAAAATAAATACGACAGGACCCATCTCCAATAAAGAAGTGAAATCCCTTTCGGTCCATGACCGGAATTGATACAATATTTTTGTGCCCCTTGGGCAAAACAAGTACATCATCTAAAGTAAGAATAAAACCAGATTCTAAATCCAACATAAGGGATCCGATATCGAAGCCTCGACACTATGCCCACTTCCGACGGTGACCATCACCTCCCCGAATCCGACTTCCTACGCCCGTTCCAGATCCTGATTCATTGTACAAATGTGAGAACTCGCACCGGAATCAAGTATCCAAGAAGTAGAATATACAGTTACAGAACAATTTGTTTCTAAAACCAGTAGTTCCGTACCTGAAGGCGCATTACGGTCAAGCTTTGGACAGTACCTCTTCCAGTGGCCTAGCTCACCGCAGTTGAGGCATACATCCGTTTTCTTGGCCCTCTTGCTCTTTTGAACCATTGGGGCTTTGCCCTTTCCCTTGTCGATCTTGGCTATTGGACCTAACTGCTTCTTGTTCTTTTTCTTCTTATTCTTGGACTTCCAAGTCCCAGAAGAAATCACAAGTGCAGCTTCCTTTCCCTTTGTCTTCATCTGAGACTGGGCAGTCGTCAGTTTGTTCATTAGCCCAGCTAAGTTACATGCAATCTCATTGCAGTTGAAGTTCATGACAAATTGTGAAAAGGAGTCAGGAAGTGACTGCAGGATAAGGTCAGTTTGGAGAGATGCATGCATCTGAAAATCAAGAGCTTTCAATCTCTCAATCATCGAGATCATCTTGAGGACATAGTCCCCAACCCTCTCTCCTTCCTTCATCCTGGCGCCGAATAATTGCTTCGATATGTCATATCTAGAAGTTCGGCTATGCTCTCCATAGAGCTCAGCCAGGTGCGATAAGATGGCTCTCGAAGATGTCATCTTTTCATGGGCACGTTGAAGCTCATTGGTCATTGAGCCTAGCATGTACCCTCGCACTCTTATGTCGTCTTTTACCCATTTCTCATGGGCATCGACATCTTCCTGATTGGCTCGGGTTCTTGCAGGAGCCGCTGGGATGTCCGCCTCCAAGACGTATCCCAGCATTTCCATAGTTAGAACAATCCTCAAGTTCGAAGCCGATCCATAGTTCGGACATCAGACGTTCTTTTCAAGTAGTATAGCGAGTGGGTTCATTGTCATATTGAGAGTTTTGTTAACTGCAGAGAATAATTTAAGATTCGTTAGTGATTATTTAATTATGATCCGAGTAAAGAATTTAAGGACTTTCTTTATTCATAACTCGGCTCCCACTATTTTATCGGCATTTACACACTCCCATGTTAAATCCGGAAGTCTTGGGTGACTTCATAGTGGTGATCGATTTCTTTACAAAGTTTAATAGAGGGCAACCCATACGGTTTCTATTCTATTATTCTTTATAAAGCGGTGTCTAATACCAACCCATCATGAATGATTCGATCTTCTTTTATCCCTAGTTCACTTGCCCTCAACCCATTCGGTTTCTATGGCTCGCTGAACTATCTAAGTTTAAACCATCAACTCCTATTAGTCTGACAATTGAATCTTACCCGGCAACCCATACGGTTTATAGGGGTTTGATTTGTCACAACCAAAGGCATCTAATGCACTCTAGGAATTTATCAACTTACCCCAAAAATATTACCCCGACATACTCGGAAGAATAATATTCCGGTTTAGATTTCAATTTTCCATGAGTTTGACGGAGGGTAGGAAACCTCATAACCTTTATAACTTAGTGTTTGTAAGTGGGAGTATTAACGCGATTATATGTTACACTTTGCAAATTAATCCGTTTATAAGCGCGGTTTGTCGGTTTGTTTGTTTGTCATACAATATGAAAACATACACAACCTAAAACTAACAACATGCAGTTCATGGACCGTTCCTAGAACAAAAACATCGTAATCTAATTACATGTCTTCGGTCTTGAATCTTCGTCTTCTCGAGCGAATCTTCCTCCGGTCTTCGTCATTACATATAAATTTTATATTTGAAAAATTACATCCTATACAAATTTTCTAATAAAATAAATAGGCTCAAAACGGCCTTTACAACCCAATCGAACAAAACAAACGATTCAAAACTAGGTTCATGAACTACATCCCCATTCAAAATTAATGCAACAATTACATTAAAATAAATGGCAATAATAATTAATCTAAAATTGATCTAATCAATAAAAATTAATCCAACAATTAGAATTAATCCAATTATTTCACTTAACCGTTAATTTTAATTTGCTCCGGACAAAATAAATATTTCATTAAATTAATTCCCTTAAAATAAAATTACCATAATATATTTTAGTCAAATTAAATCTAATTTAATTTGCGGAAAATTAATTTACCGAACGAAATATAAAAACGGAGTCGGAAAACACAAGGCCCGGGCCAAGCCCGCGGCCCGACAGGGGCTGCCCAGCCCAGCCCAGCAGCCCATCCAAAGCCACCCATTGACCAGAAGTCCGGCACTTCGAGTCACGGTCCGCCAATTTTCCGGCTCATTTTTTTCCCGAATCCAAAAATAATATTTTTCTAATTTTTATATCACACAAATAAATCAGTTTTTCAAAAGAAAAATAGATTTATATTGTAACATAAAATCATGAAAAATAATTTTTAGATGAACAATTAAACATCAACAATTAAAATTTTTATGATACTAAATCATAAAAAAAAATCAAGCATTCCAAATGCAAATATCGAATATACGATCGCATAGACCTTGCTCCGATACCACTGTTGGGATTTGGTGATTAAAATCGAATTACGCAGCGGAAAATAAATCGGTCCAACCGGATAAAACCAAACCCCAAAAACGGATCGATCAAGCATCATATAAACGAATATAAATAACGAGGAAGAGAATCAAAGAATACTTACTCTCGTAGTCCTTTGATGATATAATCTTCGAAGGAAAAAAAACGAACAAGCTTTCTCCGGTTACCAACACGAACACGAATACAATTCGTTGTAGCTTGTTGAATGATCCAACACCGAAATTGCCGAATGTCTCTACGTTATTACGCGTCGGATATTGATCGGAAAAATAAAATATCAATTCGTTCCCAAAGAACACGGCTAGGAATTGATACGGTATTTTTCTTCTTCCTTTTCTTTCTCTCAAAGATGAACAAGAAAATGAAAATAAATTTTTCTCTCCCCTCCCTTAAGAACTCACGGCTGATTCATTCTCCTTGTGGTGAGTAATAGTGTTGTTTTATAACATGATTGAATAGATACTAAAGATCAATATTATCATGTTATCTTTTGTCTTCATGTACAAAAACAACTCAAACTCACCCCACACCACATCATGACAACTAAAGGAAGTATCATGGAAGGTGGGAGGAAAATGAGGGGGCGGCCCACTAGATTTTAGGTGAGAAAATGAGCCGAGCCACTCGGTTCATGTACCGGACGTTCGCGTGTCTAGTCCGTTAAATACACTTCGTTTTATCCCAAATGTATTTATACTTAATTAATTAATCCAATTAATTAATTTTATCAAGTACAAAATTATAATAATATATTTCCAAGAAATAATTATTTATGAATTAAATTAATTACCCAGTAATTAATTTCAATTCACTGGACCGCATGATTTATCAAATAAATCAAATTAGATATCTAATATCCAATATTAAGGAAGAGATGATCAATACATATTTATCCATCAAATATCCTTGTGCGCGACTCCGTAGGTCCGCCTTAGTCGGCAATGGGAGGAACCAAGGAGTACGGGTAACACTTAGCCAGTCTAGTGCTTCGTACCGTAACCCAACTAAGAACGAATGATCGGATCATTCCAAAACCATTATGTCGTGAATACCGTATACGTATAAACCCTTCAATCATATGTCCCGGTCAAGTATTAGGGTCACGGAAAAGTCAAACCCTATTGTAACTTGACATTATGCTTTCTGTTAATGCAAACTGAGATCATCGAGCTCTCGTGTATCAAATACAACTAGCTCTAAATGCTTTGGCCAAAGACTTATAATCTCATTTGCCATTAACCGCATAGGACATTTACCTGCTCACTTACAGGAGAAAGAATTCTATCTTGGTATTCAGTAGAGACTGCTACTTGCCCACTAAGTTGCATTTCGAGGTTGACCCCACCCACCGGCGATTGGATCGAACTACTCTAATGACTAACTTAATGTCACAAGCACATCTCCTACTGAAACCTCAAGGCAAAGGTCCACGTATACCTATCACAACCTTTCGATCCAGTCATTGACAATCCCTGAGTGATATCCATATGACCGAATCGAGGTGAGTCGTGTTCGAGTATACTAATCTCACTAGCATACCTATAACGTGTGCTCCCACTAACCCTTAGTGAATACCGGCACTCTACATGTCAAAGTACACATTATACAAGTCTTGTCTAAACTTATTGCCCAGTTAAGTTTTATCGACTTGCGAACGAGTTAAGCATTCGAGCTCTAAACACTTCCAATGCCTATCTCCTTATCTCCATAAGGAGTAGAATGTTTGATCTCAAATGCAAGGACTATTATTCTATATATCAAATCACAATGCAGTGATATACAATAATATAGAAATAATTATTGCCTTGTTAAATTTTCATAATTACAATACATATGCTCTCACTCTCTCATCCTCTGAGTAGCATTCGAGGGCATATCTCTAACAGTATATGATTTACCTTGGTTATTGGCATAATTGGGTATCTAGGATACGTTGTGATAAAAGACGAGGATATGAGTATCTGTAGTCCATGGTATGTTTGGATCGCCGAGCATTGCGGATAATCGTCGGTGATGGTTTGACATCGAGATTTCTCCCGAAGGACGCGGGGCAAGTATCTTATATCGATTCGATTAGTGTTAGTGATTTGATCATGCATATTGTCATTCATGTTGTTGAACATGAGGTCGTCTTAGTTGATTTGTCATATTGTAGTTCATGTTATGTTGTTCATGTTGATGAACATATTGATTTGCATATGTGTATGGATAATTGTGTTGTTTATGTTCTGTTGATCCAATGGGATCGTCTATGCTGAGAGCGCTGGATCAGATGTCCACCTCGTGTTGGTCCGACGGGATCATCTTGGGATCTATGCTGAGGGCGCTGGATCATTGGACGGGTTTTCCACCTCGTGTTGGTCCGACGTGATCATCTTGGGATCTATGCTGAGGGCGCTGGATCGTTGGATTACCCAATGTTGTGTTGATGGAATCATGTGGATTCGCATCATTGGTTTTACATGTGTTGTTGTGCATATGTATATTATTGGTTATCCACCTCGTGTTGATCTTGTAGGATCATCTTGGGATCTATGCTGAGGGCGCTGAATCATGGGATTTCCATTGAGTATACATAGTTGTTACTGTTTGGGCATATTGACGTTGTCATATGAGTATGCATTTGTAGGTCTTGTGTTAGAACCATGTCCGCATGATGTATTGATCTGATCTCGGATTAGACTGACATGATTGTTGTGGTACTTCATATCTTGAGGTATGTCCGTATTTTCCTTTGGTATTTGTCTTTTGACGGTTATCGTCTTGGGATTTAATGATGCTATCCGATGGATCGTATTGGTCAGAACTGGTATATTTCCGTATCATGGGTTGGTGATGATAGTTTGAAAATATTGAGTATTGTTTGAGGTACAATACAGATATTATGTTCGAATTTATTGGTTAATCAAGTACGAGATGTGAAATGTGATAATGGTTATTCTGTCGAGAACTATTTGAGTAAGTAAAGTTACTACGATAAGATTACATTGGTCGTACTCTTATTTTGTATTCTCATTGGTATGTAATTATTAATGTGATGTGACAGTTATCATTGTTGGATATTGTGGCTGACCCCGTCGTGGGCTTTCTTTTTAGGTTCTTGAAATATCGAGCTTGTAGCGGTCGTGGAGAGATGAGCTTCCCGGAGGATACTGGCTAGGACATGTATTTATGTATTGAGTTTCATGATCAGTCGCTGTATTCCGCTGCTAGAGTATTTTTAATTGTTTGTCTTTTCTGCTGCGTGAGTATTTTTAAATGACATTTCGTTTCTGGTAATTTGAGTTACTTTGGAAATCATTTTCTAAACTATTGAGTTTCGGTCGTTTGGCCTTGCCCTTTTCAAAACGAGATTTCATGACGGTTTTGATAAACAGATTTTATATAGTCTTCAAATATTTTAAAGATAGTACCATCGTCGGCCTCTTGGGCATTTGTAAATATTTGCGAAAATTTCTTTTAGCCTTGTGGGTTCCATCTCGGGGCCCACGACTGTAATATTTCCGGTTAAATCTGGGGGTGTTACAATATGTTCGCCGATCCAATCTATAATCCTGTGATCTGATATGAACTGTGTTCCAATCAGGGTTGTCGTCTGCCAACCCGACTTGTAGCTAGATCCCCCGCATAACCACTACCTCACGTCACTAGTCCTAGTCGTGATCCGCCAATGCTACTATGTTATTCGACCCATGTGTTTGATAATCCATATCAGTTGTTTGACCCTATCCAGTTGCATGACCCAACTCGCTGAAGCCCCGCAGTCAACTCAGTCCATTCTTCGTCTGGACCGATTATTCAGCCTGCCCATTCTGGCCTCGAATCGTAAAACTTATGGCTCGATCCGATCGCTCGGCCCAACCCATAGTCATTCCATTTTATGTCATGCTTGATCCATATTGTATCTGACTCATGTTGGGTTTGAGACGATTACCGAATCCAATAGCCCTTATTAGAGCGTCTTTCAATACTCTCATTTATCTAATTTGTGATACATTTAGTTAGTAATTTGTATGTGTGTGAACCTAACTATATTTATTCTTCATGCGCCATATAAGAAGATATGTCACTCGTCATATCATGACGATAAGTACGCCACAGAGAGAAGCAATTTTCTGCATTTCGTTAAAGGATCTAGACGGATATTGCAATTTGCACGAAGATCAAAATTGAGTCCTCACATAAGATTTTATAAATGTTCTTGTTTTTCAATTCATTTATCTCAGGAACTTTTATTTTGCGAAATTAATTCTGGGTTCGTTATCTCCTATACTACTTTTTGATGGATAAGACTGAGAGAGAAGTGGCATCACTCTCAAAGACGATATTTTTAGTGGCGGTCCTAGAGGAGTCATGATACAAATTGTTAGAAATTATTTTAGTGTTTAGTTGACGCCACACTTTACTAGTTGTGATATGATATCACTATATAGTCGATTTTAATCAACAACTAAAAGGAATAAACATTGTCGGTTGTTGTGATGATTATGGGACAAGCTTCCATTAGCGAGTGATTTGTCGTGGTTATAATTAATTTGTGACGGGATTTATCACATTAATATAGGATTGAGTGACTACCATATTGGTCTTGACCCAATCTAATACTTGGAATAATCAATGTTCCATCTCGATAACATTAAATGTTGCTTTGTATGGATATAATAATTACATCTTCTTCTTGCAATACGGTGAAGGTATATGCGAAATATATAGAGTTTTATGAAACTTATTATATGGAAGAATGTGAGCAATTCTCAAACCTATGAATTTTAAGTCCGATTTAGCTCCGTATGGAGTTTTTTAAGGAGCTCATTAAGGAGGGTATAGTTGTATAATCAACTTAAAATAAAAAGAAAAACACCAAAATAACTAGAAGCAAAAAAATAGAGAAGTTTTGACCAATTTAAATCCCTTAAATCTTGGGCACAATCAATATCCCAAAAAACTAATTGTCATCCCTTAAATTCCATCGCTGCATCATCATTTGTGAATTCAAAATGTTCCCTAAATTCACGTTTCAAAGGATCAAAGGGAAGACTTGTCAAGATATAAACTGTCACCATAGGGGAAGATCGTACTGGAAATATTTGGACAAAATATCACCACATTCACACATCGGACTGACAATAAATATAATGCAGAATAATATATCAAGAACAACATGTATATTAGACCTGGCAATTTGCCACCCAACACGAAAACACGATACGAAAACGACACGAAAATTTAGTGTCTGTGTTTGCATTTTTAGTACACGACACGAAAGTACACGAACACGAAAGTACACGATCGAGATTTAGTGTCGGTTTTGTGTTTACCCTTTGGGTACACTACACGACACGAGGTACACGAAAGAAATATATATATATATACATATATATTGTAATATCCGGAATTTATACTACTGTTGTTTGATATTATTTTATCCGAGTTATATTGTACAGCGTGGAATCTGTACAGTATAGATAAAATAAATGAAGGACTGAGATGTCAGTATCGGTATAATTGTCGTACTTGGTCGACAATTGCAATTGAGGATATTATGTATCATATGAGAATATTATGGAATTTAGTATATGTATTCAGTATGTGAGTGTGCGTATCCAGTATGTCGAGACAGACGAGAAGAGTTGGAAATGGCTAAGTGTAGTATTATTAGCGCACGCTAATGATCATGTATAACGCACACTATCGTACTAGTTTAGCGCACGCTAAAGGTAAAAGGCAGCGTACGCTAATACAGTCAGATCGAAAGGAATCTACGTGTGGACCAGGCCACTTTCGGTGCACGTTCTGATAGGTCAACGGATGTTGTAATGTAGTGTTAGCGCACGCTAATACATGTTGGTTAGTGCACGCTAACTGTATATCGGACGAAAAGGAATCTTATCCTCGTCATCACTTTCGGCGTGTGGACCTATCTTCGGGAGCATACAGACAAACGAGCCAACTATGAGTAGCGCACGCTAAGGTTGGACACTTGCGTACGCTAAATAGAGGCATTTACGTATGCTATTGCATGGGCATTGCGTACGTAAATCATTTCATACAGTAAGACAGTTGCCTCTGGACTTCGAAAGCGCACGCTAACAAAGACAGTTAGCGCACGCTAAGTGTGTAACGTACGTTAACTGAAGATGTTAGCGTACGTTAATAATGTACAGTATATATATATAAGTGCAGTTGGCTATTTTTCGTCATTTTCATCCATTTCTTCATGTGAGCCGATAGAGAGAGCCTTGAGAAGTATTTGAGGTTCCAAACACTGGATTAAGGTGGAGTTAATCATCCATAACAACATTTGAAGCTTGAAATCATTGGTGATTTTTGGAAATGGATTCAACCTTGGAAATCAATCCATTCCTTCAAAAAGGTAATTACTCTTCACTTTGAGATTTCGTTTTGGATTGTATATGATGTTCTTGAGCTGATGATTATCATATAAACAAGTTGATAAGTATGACTATGAGTTGGATTACCGGATTATGATGATGTTATTGCTGATATGAAGATATTGATATGAATTGGATGGTTTCGAATGTGTTGTTTATCTTCAAAGAGATATGTTGGCTAATGTCTTCCTTCAATTCGGATCTTTGATGTTGTTGTTGTTGGTTTCTTCATATGATGGTGAACATGGCATGATTATGAGTTCTTGGTGTTTAGGTTGTTGATATTAAGGAAGATGAAATATGAATATATGACTTGAATTAAGAGTCGGATGATTACCTATATGTTAAAGGATATTGGATTTCATTGTTTGATAGCTATGAACATGGTTCAGAATCACTTAGAGTTTTTGATAATCGCCATATGTTGATCGGTATCCGAAATGCATGTAACTGCACGTCATTAGCGCACGCTAAGCCTAGTGGCTAGCGCATGCTATCGGGAACAACTTAGCGCACGCTACGGTAAGAGATTAACGTACGCTAAGTCAACAGGCAGGGTAATATATCCTGTTTCGGTTATGAATTCGTGATCGTTTAAGTTGGTTTGGTCAGACTTGTGGTTAACTGAGATATTGTTGAGCCGTTGGGTTTGTGAATTGGTTTTAGCGGTTGTTGATTATTATCGGATTGTTGTTTAATCGATTATTGTAATAGGTCAAGTTTATTGATCGGTGTTTATAACTGTATGCTGCGGTCGTGTTCGAGGATGTTCGTGAATTGCTTTGGTCGGGACTGAGGAACTTGTAGATGACGACAATGGATTTGGTAACGACTTCATCATCGTCGTATCAGTATCGAGGTAAGTTATTACTTGCTCAGTTTATAGTATTTAATGAATGGTTTCCGTTTCATTCGGGTATAATTCGTATAGCAATGTTTATAATCGTAATCACAGGAGATTTGGGATTATAAATCGTATTCGAGTTTTGGGAATCTAAATCATAATGTATATGATTTACTTTTGTTATTGGTATACTTGTATATCGAGGATATATTGTGATAAAGATGAAGATATAAATTATCTGCAATCTGTGATACTTTGGACCATCGAGTATTGAGGATAATGGTTCGTGATGGTTTAGACATTGAGATCATTCTCGAAGGACTCGGGGCAAGTACTCTAATCATTTTTATCCTTTGTGTCGATCATGTCGTGATACATTCGTGTATCGTTGTTGTCATGCATTTGTGTATTGTTGTTGTCTTGTATTGTGTACTGTTGTTTTGTGCAGTTGTGCATTGTTGTCATATGTCCACCTTGTGTTGGTCCGACGGGATCATTGGGGGATCTATGCTAGCGTGCGCTGGATCATCGGACGGGTTTTCCACCTCGGGTTGGTCTGACGGGATCATCGGGGGATCTAGGCAGTGCACGCTGGATCATCGGATTGCCATGTATTGTTGTTTCGCATATGTATATTATGGGCTTGCCATAAGTATACATTGTCGTTATTGTTGTGATCATATTGACGTTGTCATATGAGTATTCATTTGTAGGTCTTGTGTTAGGGCCATGTCTGTATGTTGTGTTGATCTGATCCCGGATTAGACTAACGTGATGGTAATGGTATTTCGTATCTTGAGGTATGTTCCGTATTTCCTTGATACTTGTCTTTGATGGACAATCGATTATCGTATTGGAATTGTCGACGTTATCCGATGGATTGAATTAGCCAGAGTTGGTATAATTTCCGTATCGCGAGGTATGATAATGTTTTGAGAACCTAGGCTATTGTTGAGATACAATACTGATATTTCGGTATGAGCTTATTGTGTTGTTGAAAGGATACGAGATTTGAACTTTGGTGATTATTATCACGAGTTGGTAAAGTTATGGCGGTAAGATTACATTGGTCGTACTCTTACTTAGTATTTCCATTGGTATGTAATTATTGACGTGATGTGATAGTTATCATTGTTGGATATTATGGCTGACCCCGTCGTGGGCTTTCTTTTTAGGTTCTTAGATTATCAAGCTTGTAGCGGTCGTGAAGAGATGAGCTTCCCGAAGGATACTGGCTAGGACATGTATTTGTGTATTGAGTTTCTGATCAGTTGTTGTATTTCCGCTGCTAGAGTATTTTAAATTGTTTGTCTTTTTCCGCTGCGTGAGTATTTTTGAATGGCCTTTGGTATCTGGTAACTTAGGTCACTTTGGCAATCGTTTTCTAAATCTATTCTATCGGTACGTGTAAGCAATAGCTTAACGTATCTTTTTAAACTGTTGAGTTTTGGCATTTCGGGCCTTGTGGTTTCAAATGAGATTTTACGACGGTTTGTTAAACGAATTATATTAATTCTTCAAATGTTTTTAAAAGACAGTACCGTCGTTAGCCTCTTGGGCATTGATAAATGTTTGCGAAAATTTCCTTCAGCCTTGTGGGTTCCTTCTCGGGGCCCACGGCGCTGTAATATTCCCGGTCGGATCTGGGGGTGTTACAGAATATGGTATCAGAGCTTAGGTTGTGAAAACCTAGGCAGTCGGATCGAGTTGGGTCGTGTTTTTGTTGCGTCATTCGAGTTGTCGATTGACAAATATTGGAGCCGTGAGTTTTTTGTTGTTCACTCGGGCTTGTGTGTTATGCGATTTGCCAGTGTAGTACTGGGCTTGTTATAAACTTTTCCAAATGGTATTAACGTGTTTCTGCGGATAGAGATGTATTGTGTTCTCAAGTTGAACTGAGTTTGCAAAACATGTGTTTTGAAAATATCTGTGTCGAGTATTTCCTTGAGTCGAGACATGTGCCAGTATCGCGGGGAATCGTCGGCTTCACGATCTGTAAGTATTTGGATTTTTGAATTGCATTGAGATTTATTGCCGTTCTAAGTTGATATGGTTTGAGATTCATAAAGATATTATGCTTCACAGTATGAGGTGACGGAGTTGGGACAGGATTGATAATTTGAGAAACTATGATTTTGGGAATCAATATGTCGGTTAAGCTTGGAACGTAGTTGTGCAATTGGGAGAAATATCGTGGATTGTTCTGGAGAACATGTAGTCATGTTAGTTCATTTTGAGATATATGAACTGTTTGAAGCATTTGAAAATGATACTTTTCAAAATTAATGTTTTACGGATGTTTTACGGAAAATGATTTTTGGGCCGAAACCCTATCGATTTTAAAATAGTTTTATAACTCAGGACTTGAGATCTAGAAGGGTTTTCTACTTTATAAACTCCTTGTAATGCGAAACGGGATTCGGGCTGAGACCCTAATATTTTAAAAAGACTTTTTTGTTTTCTTAAAACTCCCGAGACTTGTAAAGTACTTTATCAATCATTTACCTATTTCATTTCTGCCTGTCGCGGTTTTGATTTACTTGTTCAAATGTAACTTCTCGGGAAGTCTTTCGCTCTGATTGAGTTGTTGGTCAATCAATGTTTTGTGATAGCATATTAGAGGTGCTCCAGGATGGATTAATGGTTGACGTTGTGAATCATATGTGGAAAAGGAGTTTTTAGTCGGAGTTTATATATTGAGATTTTGGAACTCTATCGTGTGGTTTTCCGATGAAATATCAGTGGATATTGATGACGAGCCGAATTGGTATACAGGAGTATGGATGTGGTCAATCATTTACATATTCATTTTATTTAATCATGCGTATTCGAAAAGAATTATTATCGAATACTTGGCACCAGTGAGCCGATTTAATTTTTCGGAAATTGATTTTGTGGTCTTACCAAATTTTATGTTTTGAGTTTTGAAATTTTTGAAGGAACTTTCGAAAATTTGTCTTCTTGACAAGATATATGATTTCAAACTGGTTTTGAAAATGTGACTGATATGCGTAGGCATTTAGTGCATAGTGCATATCATGATGAAGTTATGAGTGTGACTCACAAACTGGATGAGACATCAGTATGGAACGATGAATAAAGATTCGAACTTCGGTATGGTAGTTGGTTATCCAGGGATGATCGGTTGATTGATCGGATAAGAAGAATATGCTGCGTGATGTAGAATTCATGCACAGGATGTAATTTTGGAACTTCGGGTTTTGTGAAACTGGGACGTATGTGCTATGTGATTCCATTGGTATGGTAGTAGCGCGATTTTACCATAATGTTTTTGAATGGTTTCTTTGTAAGTGTAGATTTGGGGATGGTGCCTCCATGCTGGTTGTTTTGGATATTGAGTGGTCGTTCCCACTCCATGTATGATTGGGTATGTTCGTCAATTTGTGATTGGTTGTTCGTATGCTGAGGGATATGTTCACCAGTCGGGTATGTTTATTGAGATCTACTATATGTGGTTGGTGTGTCATTTTGAGAATGTTATTCTTTCGTATATCTGTTTCTGTGGTTCTGTATTGACCGTGTTGGGGCTTATCGTGTGAAGGTATTCTCGATTATCGTTGGTCATTGGAGTTTATCATGATGATGATATTCTCGATTGTGTTTTGACCTCTGGTTGGTCATATTGGAGGTTATCATGTTGATGATATTTTCGATTGTGTTTTGACCTCTGGCTGGTCATATTGGAGTTTATCACGTTGATGATATTCTCGGTTAATTTGTTGATTGATCATTGTTAATGATCGTATGAGCGTTCGAATTTCATGTCGATGTTTTGGATTTGTGTCGTTGTGTTGGGCAGATATTTCTCAGATGTATCGTGCATTATTGATTGTATCAGAATTGGGACTTGATTGTGCGATCAGGCAGACAGGATTTGACACGAATAGATTATTTCATCCGAAGATGATATATTTTTGTTGAGACTCATGGAATTGTGATTGCTAAGATCTCAGGAGATCGTCGACTTTGCGCATTTGTAAGTGTATTGTTTTGGTTATTGGTTAATGATGATGATTGATCGTTGTTGTGATGGTTTCGGGATATTTTGATTGAACGGTTTGTTTGTTTTCTATGACGGATTGCAAGTTTCGAGGACGAAACTTATTTTAAGTGGTATAGTATGTAATATCCGGAATTTCTACTACTGTTGTTTGATATTATTTTATCCGAGTTATATTATACAGCGTGGAATCTGTACAGTATAGATAAAATAAATGAAGGACTGAGATGTCAGTATCGGTATAATTTTCGTACTTGGTCGACAATTGCAATTGAGGATATTATGTATCATATGAAAATATTATGGAATTTAGTATATGTATTCAGTATGTGAGTGTGCGTATCCAGTATGTCGAGACAGATGAGAAGAGTTGGAAATGGCTAAGTGTAGTATTATTAGTGCACGCTAGTAATCATGTAAAAACACGCTATCGTACTAGTTTAGCGCACGCTAAAGGTAAAAGGCAGCGTACGCTAATACAGTCAGATCGGAAGGAATCTACGTGTGGACCAGGCCACTTTCGGCGCACGTTATGATAGGTCAACGGATGTTGTAATGTAGTGTTAGCGTGCGCTAATGCATGTTGGTTAGCGTACGCTAACTGTATATCGGACGAAAAGGAATCTTATCCTCGTCAGCACTTTCGGCGTGTGGACCTGTCTTCGGGAGCATACAGACAAACGAGTCAACTATGAGTAGCGCACGTTAAGGTTGGACACTTGCGTACGCTAAATAGAGGCGTTTACGTACGCTATTGCATGGGCATTGCGTACGTAAATCATTTCATGCAGTAAGACAGTTACCTCTGGACTTCGCTAGCGCACGCTAACAAAGACAGTTAGCGCACGCTAAGTGTGTAACGTACGTTAACTGAAGATGTTAGCGTACGTTAATAATGTTCAGTATATATATAAGTGCAGTTGGCTATTTTTCGTCATTTTCATCCATTTCTTCATGTGAGCCGATAGAGAGAGCCTTGAGAAGTATTTGAGGTTCCAAACATTGGATTAAGGTGGAGTTAATCATCCATAACAACATTTGAAGCTTGAAATCATTGGTGATTCTTGGAAATGGATTCAACCTTGGAAATCAATCCATTCCTTCAAAAAGGTAATTACTCTTCACTTTGAGATTTCGTTTTGGATTGTATATGATGTTCTTGAGCTGATGATTATCATATAAACAAGTTGATAAGTATGACTATGAGTTGGATTACCGGATTATGATGATGTTATTACTGATATGAAGATATTGATATGAATTGGATGGTTTCGAATGTGTTGTTTATCTTCAAAGAGATATGTTGGCTAATGTCTTCCTTCAATTCGGATCTTTGATGTTGTTGTTGTTGGTTTCTTCATATGATGGTGAACATGGCATGATTATGAGTTCTTGGTGTTTAAGTTGTTGATATTAAGGAAGATGAAATATGAATATATGACTTGAATTAAGAGTCGGATGATTACCTATATGTTAAAGGATATTGGATTTCGTTGTTTGATAGCTATGAACATGGTTCAGAATCACTTAGAGTTTTTGATAATTGCCATATGTTGATCGGTATCCGAAATGCATGTAACTGCACGTCATTAGCGCACGCTAAGCCTACTGGCTAGCGCACGCTATCGGGAACAACTTAGCGCATGCTACGGTAAGAGATTAATGTACGCTAAGTCAACAGGCAGGGTAATATATTCTGTTTCGGTTATGAATTCGTGATCGTTTAAGTTGGTTTGATCAGACTTGTAGTTAACTGAGATATTGTTGAGCCGTTGGGTTGTGAATTGGTTTTAGCGGTTGCTGATTAATATCGGATTATTGTTTAATCGATTATTGTAATAGGTCAAGTTTATTGATTGGTGTTTATAACCGTATGTTGCGGTCGTGTTCGAGGATGTTCGTGAATTGCTTTGGTCGGGACCGAGGAAATTGTAGATGACGACAATGGATTTGGTAACGACTTCATCATCGTCGTATCGGTATCGAGGTAATTTATTACTTGCTCAGTTTATAGTATTTAATGAATGGTTTCCGTTTCATTCGGGTATAATTCGTATAACAATGTTTATAATCGTAATCACAGGATATTTGGGATTATAAATCGTATTCGAGTTTTGGGAATCTAAATCATAATTTATATGATTTACTTTTGTTATTGGTATACTTGTATATCGAGGATATATTGTGATAAAGACGAAGATATAAATTATCTGCAATCTGTGATACTTTGGACCATCGAGTATTGAGGATAATGGTTCGTGATGGTTTAGATATTGAGATCATTCTCGAAGGACTCGGGGCAAGTACTCTAATCATTTTTATCATTTTTGTCGATCATGTCGTGATACATTCGTGTATCGTTGTTGTCATGCATTTGTGTATTGTTGTTGTCGTGTATTGTGTACTGTTGTTTTGTGCAGTTGTGCATTGTTGTCATATGTCCACCTTGTGTTGGTCCGACGGGATCATCGGGGGATCTATGCTAGCGTGCGCTGGATCATCGGACGAGTTTTCCACCTCGGGTTGGTCTGACGGGATCATCGGGGGATCTAGGCAGTGAACGCTGGATCATCGAATTGCCATGTATTGTTGTTTTGCATATGTATATTATGGGTTTGCCATAAGTATACATTGTCGTTATTGTTGTGATCATATTGACGTTGTCATATGAGTATGCATTTGTATGTCTTGTATTAGGGCCATGTCCGTATGTTGTGTTGATCTGATCTCAGATTAGACTAACGTGATGGTAATGGTATTTCGTATCTTGAGGTATGTTCCGTATTTCCTTGATACTTTTCTTTGATGGACAATCGATTATCGTATTGGAATTGTCGACGTTATCCGATGGATTGAATTAGCCAGAGTTGGTATAATTTCCGTATCGCGAGGTATGATAATGTTTTGAGAACCTAGGGTATTGTTGAGATACAATACAGATATTTCGGTATGAGCTTATTGTGTTGTTGAAAGGATACGAGATGTGAACTTTGGTGATTATTATCACGAGTTGGTAAAGTTATGGCGGTAAGATTACATTGGTCGTACTCTTACTTAGTATTTCCATTGGTATGTAATTATTGACGTGATGTGATAGTTATCATTGTTGGATATTATGGCTGACCCCGTCGTGGGCTTTCTTTTTAGGTTCTTGGATTATCAAGCTTGTAGCGGTCGTGAAGAGATGAGCTTCCCGAAGGATACTGGCTAGGACATGTATTTGTGTATTGAGTTTCTGATCAGTTGTTGTATTTCCGCTGCTAGAGTATTTTAAATTGTTTGTCTTTTTCCGCTGCGTGATTTTTGAATGGCCTTTGGTATCTGGTAACTTAGGTCACTTTGGCAATCATTTTCTAAATCTATTCTGTCGGTAAGTGTAAGCAATAGCTTAACGTATGTTTTTAAACTGTTGAGTTTTGGCATTTCGGGCCTTGTGGTTTCAAATGAGATTTTACGACGGTTTGTTAAACGGATTTTATTAAGTCTTCAAATGTTTTTAAAAGACAGTACCATCGTTAGCCTCTTGGGCATTGATAAATGTTTGCGAAAATTTTCTTCAGCCTTGTGGGTTCCATCTCGGGGCCCACGACACTGTAATATTCCCGGTCGGATCTGGGGGTGTTACATATATATACTATTGAGCAGAAGACTGACCGAGGTGTTATATATAAACAGCAAAAGACACAAGTTGACCGGGTATACAAATACATTCAGTACATATATAACATAGACCTGGCATTTTTTAGGGTTACAAACCTTTCTTAGTAGCCGCCGACCCCGTTCTCCATCCCTGTCCAGAAACACAACTTCCCCGTTCCCCATCCCTGTCCAGAAAGGCAGAAACCCATCCCTGATTCCCTTCCCCAAAAGCTTCGAGCCTTCCCTTCATCAAAAAGAAATCGAACTCGAAACAAAGGCTACTCTCATCGAACCCGAAATTCCTGGCGGTTTTTCGCATCTCTCATCGTTATAATGGCTGAAGAGCAGTGGAATACAAATGATCTGGAAATCTCTCATCTCTGAATTTTATTTTGTTAGATCTTGATTCGATTTGTAAGATATTGTTCGTGGTGTGTTTATATTCGTAAAGATTTTGTTTAACCGCCAGGGATTTCGGGTTCGGGACTGGAAATATGTTGAACATATTTCTTCCAGTCGATTTGAAGCATATTTCGGGTTCTTAAAGATTTCCAGTCGAAATATTTCTTCAACATATTCTCAGTCCCAGTTTTTCTTGTTAATTCATTGTTATTCGTTTTGTATTTACTTCTTATGGTTTTTTTCAGCAATACGAATCTTTAACATATTTCTTCAACATATTTCCAGTCCCAGATTTGAAACATATTTCTTCAACATATTTCCAGTCCCAGATTTGAAACATATTTCTTCAACATATTTCTAGTCCACTTTTTCTTGTTAATTCATTGTTATTCATTTTGTATTTACTTCTTATGTTTTTTTTCAGCAATACGAATCTTTAAGCAAAGACGAGGCAGATAAAAGGGAGAACGAAAATGACAACAACGGGGCAATAACAGAAGGTTCTGTCAAGCCAGAAAAAGAAAAGGGCACTAAAAGGAAGAGGTCTAAAGCATGGGATACATTTGATTTCTATAAAGGTGTAAATGATGAGGGACATACAGTCAAATGTAAGAAGTGCAGTTATACAATTGGATATAACTCGTCATTCGGGACTGGAAATATGCCGAAGCATCAAAAACTCTGTGTAAGCTCTTCCGATATTAGGCAAATGATTATTTCTAAGAGCCAAGGAACCATGATGGTGCATAATGGAGCATTTGACCCCAAGATTTTCAGAGATATGATCACGGATGCCATTGTAAGACACAATATACCTCTTCAATTTGTTGAATATGAGGGCATTAGAGAAGCCTTTTATATGCAAATCCGAGAGCTACTTTAGTGAGTAGAAATACCTTGAGAAGTAATATATTACTAAATTTTAAATCTGAGAAAAGAAAGTTGTGGGACATGTTAAAAAATTGTGGTGGTAGAGTACGTTTAACTTCGGATTTGTGGACTTCTGTAGCGACTGATGGATATATCACTATCACTGCTCATTTTATCACTGGTGATTGGGTTTTGCACAAAAAATTGCTGAATTTTTCGTACATGCCATCACCACACACGGGGATCACAATTTCTGATAAAATATATAAGTTGTTGCGTGAATGGAACCTCGAGTTTAAATTGTTTAGTATCACCTTAGATAATGCGTCTAGTAATGATGCATTTGTTGGTACTTTGAAAACACAATTAAACTTGAGGAATGCTTTGCTTTGTAGAGGAGAGCTTTTTCACATAAGATGTTTTGCACATATTCTTAACTTGATTGTGCAAGAGGGTCTAAAAGATATGGATGCATCGGTTGTTAAAGTTAGGGAATCGGTCAAGTATATCAAAGGTTCTCAAGGTAGGAAGGAAAAATTTAAAGAATGTATAGCACAAGTGGCTTTAGAAAAGAAAAAAGGCTTGCGCCAAGATGTGCCAACAAGATGGAATTCAACTTATCTTATGCTTGAGAGTGCGCTTTATTATCGTAAAGCTTTTACTCATTTGCAATTAAGTGATTCTAACTACAAGCATGGTCTCGAGGATGCCGAATGGAATAAAATAGAGGGCATTTGTAAGTTTCTTGGTGTTTTTTATAATGTTACTCGATTATTCTCGGGAACAAAATATCCCACGGCCAATTTGTATTTTCCAAATGTCTTCATAGTTCAACATACACTACAGAAGGCAGTTGAAGATCCGAATTATGTAGCAAAATCAATGGCTGTAAAAATGCAACCAAAGTTCGATAAATATTGGTCGGATTATAACATGATTCTCGCTATTGCGGTTGTGTTTGATGCTCGATACAAGACTCAATTTGTGGAATTCTGCTACAAAGTGCTATATGAAGATGATTGTGGTCAAATATCAAAACTCCAGGAAACCTTAAAGGGTTTGTTTGATCTCTACAAGGACAAAATACCTACGTACACTGTTGTGTACGAAAGTCAACCCGGAAGTTCACTTGACAATCAAGGACTTGATGTAATGAAGGTATTTTCTTAAAATCTCCAATGTTATATATTCTGCATTTTTGAGGTTCTGTATTTTCAAAGTATCTTTTGGCCATAGTTAAAAATCTCCAAAGTTAAAAATTCTGTAAAGTTCTGTTAAAATCTCCAAATTAAAAATTCTGCTAGCTTTGTAGGGCCTGGGGTGAGATCTGGTGCATCTTTTTAATTTATTATTATTATAAATTCTCTCTTCCACTTTAATAAGTATTGGCCTGCAAAAAATATAAGAATTTTCCTAATAAATTAATAAAAAGTAGTAGACATTTAATTCTGCCACCTTTGACCATATTAAAATTCTGCTACCTTTGATCATATTTACATTCTGATTTTTTTTAAGGAATTTGATGCCTTGGACAATGATGTCAATTCTGCCGTGGAGAAAACTAAATTAGATAGGTATTTGGAGGAAAAACGATTGAATCGCGCCATTGAGATAGATGTCTTGGACTATTGGAGCACAAATCAGGCAAGATTTCCTAATCTTGCACTTTTGGCTAGATATGTGTTAACCATTCCTATATCAACTGTTGCATCGGAGTCCGCTTTTAGTGTCGGTGGAAGAGTCTTATTTCAATATCGTAGTTGTCTGGCACACAATATTGTGGAGAGTTTGATTTGTACTCGTGATTGGAAATTCAATGAAGAAGGTGATTGACTATTTTGATGTATAATTTAATTTGCTATTTTATGAACATATCATGCCAAGGTGAATCTGATATGTTGTAATCTCTTTATGCAATTGTAGTTTATCATAATTATTCATTGGAAGAGCTTACTCAAGATATCACGAGGATTGAAATTAAAGATGACCATGATCCTGCTGCTTGAGGTAACTTATCATTTGTTTCATTTTTTAATTTGCAATGATAATTTGCATTTGAACTTTTGCAGGTTCACAATTATGAAGATGCATTGCTTAATTTGCATGTGAATTTTTGCTGTTCAGGAGTTATGGAATGAAGCTGTTCTGGAGTTATGGAATGAAGAGAACTTGCTGTTCTGGAGTAAGGGAATGAAGAGAACAATGCTAAAATTTGAATATGGAATGTAAATTTTAAAATATTTCGTGTACCAGTTCGTGTTTGTTTCGTGTAACATTCCTATTTTTTTCAATCGTTTTAATTTCGTGTACCAGTTCGTTTCGTTTCGTTTTTGTGTACATGGCAAGTACACAAAAAATTTCATATACTTAGTGTCGTTTCGTGTCGGGTCGTTTTTTTACCGTGTCGTGTTCGTGTCAACAGATTGGGTACACGACT
The DNA here is from genome assembly GCA_033398695.1 of Orobanche coerulescens. Taxonomy (NCBI): domain Eukaryota; kingdom Viridiplantae; phylum Streptophyta; class Magnoliopsida; order Lamiales; family Orobanchaceae; genus Orobanche; species Orobanche coerulescens. The sequence continues at coordinate 46,444,142 of CM065802.1, read as the reverse complement.
TGAAATCGTGTCGTTTTCGATTCCACTCATCAAGTACACGAAACATGGAAGTACATGACACGACACGACACGAACGATTTGCCAGGTCTAATGTATATCCCGAGAATCACATGTTGGAATGGCAACACATTCATAAAATATCACCAACCCCATTGCAAGATCCCGAAACATATGCAACTACTAATGTCACGACATATATGCAATACACAAAACATCATGGTGACATATAAAAACAAATGTCGCCATATACATACAATAAGGTAGAAACAAAAGATATAATAATATATATGCCAAATAAATACGCATCCCAGTAAACAAAAAGAATAAATTGTTATAATCTACATACACTAACGTGGAAACAAAAAAAAAAAACAAAATAACATATATGCCAAATAAGTACTCATTCCCACAAAACAAAAAGAATATAATGTGTTGGGGTATTTATTAGGGTTTATGATGGAGATCCGGATTCCCAATGGATCGTGTAATCACTTTCCGAACTGATATTTCTACCCTATGCCAGGGTTACAAGAAATCCAGTCTAGGATAATCCAAAAGGGCACTTACGAATCTTGGCACAGAAACGTAAGCCAAATTGCTAGAGAGATTCTGAATTCGTCAGAATAAAAGAGAGCTCAGAAAAGGTTCTCCCAGACTCAAAGAGAAGAGCCTTATTTATACATGTCGAATTAGGGTTACATTATGACGAGATTAGGGTTACATTAGGCGGCGCCGTCATTAGGATTAATTCGTGATCCGAAATTATAGGGATGACTGATGGTTTCCAAAATTGACTAAATTGGTCAATTTTACCATAGTCTCCCTCTAAAATTCGGAATTTTCACTAGGGGCGTTGCCCCTAGACCCCCGCCCCCTGAACGGTCAGCGAGACCACTGCCAGGGGCTTTGCCCCTAGACCCCATCACCGAGGGCGCTGCCCCCGGAACCCCGACATTTTGTCATACCGTCTTATAATTCGATCTTATACATGCGTGCACTCCGCACATACCCGAACATATATTAGAATACAAATTATAAAACCCCTTAGATCACATATTAGTTCCAATTACACAAAATGTCTGGTGACACTAAAATCACCAACAATCCTCCTCCATTTTAGTGTAACCCATGAACCAACATAACATTAATCCAATCAAACCAAACAGTACATAAATGAAAATATCGAAACGATTGAATTTCCATCTTAGTATTAGACACTTTCAAATACTCGAGAATCAGGGTGTTCTAAGAATTGAACCCTTCAACCCATTTGAATACCTGCAGATAAAATACATACTAGTTTATTGAATTTCTCTAACAAAATACAACTTGACACTATTATTAAGCCGTGTGTCCTAATCCTCTCATGACTGTATCAAGGCCAAGTCCCCAACCTCTTAAATGTGGCTACACTTCACAATCACGTAGGTAATTCCTTTACTTCATGTATTTTCACATACATTTTGTCAAAGGAATTATTAAGAAGTTAAACTTCAACCTGGTCAACTGCAGAACCGAACACATACCTGAGATGAATACTTTGTGTGTTCCAATCTATAAGTGTGAGCTTTCCTCATTGAATTCAACTCCTAATGTCATATTAGAAGGAAATTGGGTGTCTTACCATTACAGAATTAGATGGACTTTAATCCTATCCCAATTACAGACTTGTGCACTAAGCCTCTTGACAGAGCCTTAGTCAAATGATCTGCCAAATTTTGTTGCGATTTCACAAACTCAACTGAAATCACACCATTCATAATTAGTTTTCTAATCATATCGTGTCTACACCTAAGTGTCTAGACTTGCCATTATAAACTTGGCTATATGCCTTAGCCAAGGTTGCTTCATTATCACAAAGGATAGAAATTGGTGCTATCGGCTTAGACCACAAAGGAATCTCATAGACTAAATTTCTTAGCCACTCTGCTTCTTTACCAGCAGCACCTAACGCAACAAACTCAGATTCCATTGTCGAGTTTGTAATGCAAGTTTTCTTCTTGGAAGCCCAGGAAATGGCACCTCCCCCAAGCAAGAATACCCAACCAGTAGTTGAGGAATGGTCCTCCATATTGGTTATCCAACTTGCATCCGAATGTCCTTCCAAAACCGAAGTATATCCCAAGTAACTCAAGACATAATTCATGGTTCCCTTGAGATATTTAAACACTCGATTCAATGCTTGCCAATGTTGAGTACTAGGATTACTAGTGTATCTGCTCAATTTTACCACAGCAAAAGCAATATCAGGCCTGGTACTTGTCATGGCATACATCAAGCTACCAATGACCTTAGATTACTCCAATTGTGAAATGGGAATGCCAGTGTTTGGCATTAACTTCACACCGGAGTCCATAGGAGTGCTGACGGGAGAACAATCACTAAAATTAAACCATTTGAGAATTTTCTCAATATAATGACTTTGAGTCATTACTAAACCTTTGTTCACCCGCTTAATTCTTATTCCAAGAATTACATCAGCCTCTCCCAAGTCTTTCACGGAAAATTTAGATGACAACAATTTCTTAGTTTCATCTACTTGATTTTGGTCAGTACTGAAAATCAGCATATAAAACCAAACCAAACCAAACATACCCAGTATATCCCGCACAGAGCAGGGTCTGGGGAGGGTAAGATGTACGCAGACCATGCCCCTACTTTTTACGGTAGGGAGACTGTTTCCGTGAAGACCCCCAGCTTAGTGCACAGCACAGTATAGAGTGGTGTATACAAAGAAACATATGGTACGAAAAAGCTCACAGCCATACCTGAGCACATGGTTTCATTCACATGAGACTTACCTAAGGGGACCTTGGCAACTGCACTCTCGATGAACGCTGCTCTAACCGAAGAGAGGTTGACTCTGCGCACAGCTCCCTATAAAAAATACATCGCACGCAAAAGGCAGGAGAATCAAATATACAGTAAAAGTAAAATGATCAGCATATCATCTACATATAAGCAAATGATCACTCCAGCACTAGTAGCTTCATCAAATCTACTATAAACACATTTGTTACATTGGTTTAACTTAAAACCAGAGGACAAAATAATCTTATCAAACTTTTGATGCCATTGTTTGGGTGCTTGTTTCAGCCCATACAAAGATTTCACAAGTTTACATACCATATGCTCTTTACCGGGCATAACGAAACCTTCTGGTTGTTTCATGTAAACTTCTTCATAAAGTTCACCATTCAAAAATTCTGTTTTAACATCCATCTGATGGACAATCAGATTGTGAATACTTGCCAAGGCAATTAACAATCTAATAGTAGAAATACGCTCAACCGGAGCATACGTATCAAAATAGTCAACACTGAGTTTTTGTCTAGAACCTTGAATGACCAACCGGGATTTGAATTTGTCAATAATATCATTAACATTCATTTTATTTTTGAAAATTCATTTGCAACCAAGTGGTTTAGAACCCGGAGGCAAATCACACAACACCCAAGTGTTACTTTCACGAATTGACGATATTTCGTCATCAATAGCTTCCTTTTAAAAGATAACATCTCGAGACTCCATGGCCTCTTGAAAAGTCTTAGGATCATCCTCAATACTGTAACAATAACAGTATTGAAAACCAATTTCGTCCCTTGTTCCTTCTACCAAAAACAGTTGGAAGTCGAAATCGAAATTTTTTGCAATTCGGCCTCTTTTGCTTTTCCGAAGCTCTTGTGTTTCTGGTACAGCAATACCATCTGAATTTTCTGGATTTTGCACTTCATTAGTGCCAAAAGTCAGATCCTTAGGCCTTTGAATCGATGTAAAACGCATCTCATCAAGAATCGCATCCCGTGACTCGATAACCGTGTTAATCGTTACCGAATCATTAGGTTCTATTACATAGAACCTATATACCTTGGAATGTTCAGCATATCCAATGAATATACAATTTATTCCTCATTCACCCAAAGTTTTTGTTTTGGGTTTGGTAAGTTTTACAACTGCCCGACATCCCCAAACCCGAAAGTAACTTAAATTCGCCTTTTTCTTGAACCAAAGCTCATATGGGACTGTTTTGTTCTTTTTATTTGGAACCCTATTCAGCAAATAGCAGGCCGTTAACATGGCCTCTCCCCAGAATCCCTCACTCAATCCCGAGTAAGAAAGCATCGAGTTTACCATTTCTTTTAAAACTCGATTTTTGCGTTTGGCGATTCCATTTTGTTTGGGCGAGTAAGGTGCTGTGGTTTCATGAATGATACCCACTGATTGGAAGTATATGGGATCCATATATTTACCTCCCCGATCAGTTCCAGGACATTTAACTGGATTGCCTAATTGCAATTCCATCTCGGTTTTGTATATTTTGAATTTATCTAAGGCTTTATCCTTAGAATGCAATGTATACACATAGCAAAAGTGAGTACAGTCATCAATAAACGTGACAACATACTTTTTATTACCCAATGAAAGAGTAGAGTAAAAATCACACAGATCACTGTGTACAAATTCTAAAATAGCCAAATTTCTAGTGACACTGGGAAAAAGCTGTTTTGTCACTTTTGTAAGCATGCATGTTTTACATTTTCCTGGATTCATGTCAAAGGCTGGAAGCAATCCATCTTTTGAAATCGCATGCATCCTTCTAAAATTGACATGATCCAATATAGCATGCCAAAGCATAGAGTCATCAATCTTAGAAGACATAAATTTAGAATTTTGAACAGGTATAAACTTATCAATAACATTCAAATGGAACATTCTATTATTCAAATATCCCAAACCAATAAACAGTCCACCCCGAGATAGGATGAACCTATCCGATTCAAAAACTTGTCTAAAACTATCAGAATTCAAACTACTACCACTAACTAGATTCTTTCGAATCTTAGGAACAAACAAAACATCAAAAAGTCTAATAGTCTTTCCAGAAGTAAATTCAAGACAAACGACACCGACACCACAAATAGGTATAAAAGAATCGTCTCCCATTTTCAGCACCGATCCATCTTCAAGCGGTGTTAATGTTTCAAACCACCATTTATCCTTGCATACATGGTTCGTTGCCCCGAAGTCGATCCACCAAGCAACATCATCATCCTGGATATAGAATGATTCTGGAATAAGTGAAACATAATAAACATAATTCTGTTTAGAATTATCAAGGTTGGTCAAATACTGACCTCCTTTAACTTAGTCCTTAGACCCATTTCTACTTCCATTGGCTCCACTGTTTCCAGTACCATTGTTGCGTAGATTCACATGACAATCACGCTTGCAGTGTCCCACCTTGTTGCACCTCCAACAAGCCAGTTCCTTTTTCTTTTCGTTGGAGTTATTGGGGACATATTCTAGCTTACGTTTGCCATGTCCTTTGTTATTCGGGTTCCTTGGTTTGCTTTCAACCATATGAACAGAGGGCTGTCGAGGTTCAACTTTTCCTTTGGTTTTATCAGATTTGTCATTATCCTTTGCACGAAGAGATTCTTCAATGCGAAGATGACTAGCAAGTTGAACCAATGACAGTTCCTCCTTTTGATGTTTTAGGTTATGTTTGAAATCTTTCCAGGATAGTGGAAGTTTGTCAATCACACTTGACACAGCAATGGATTCGTCCATGTTCATGTTGTGCAGTTTGAATTGACCCAAAATGCGAAGGAGTTCATTGTATTGTTCTATGACAGACCTTGAATCAACCATCTTATAAGAATTAAAATCGCTAACCAGAAACTTCTTACTCGAAGCATCCTTAGCGATTTATCTTGATTCAAGGGTGTCCCGCAATTCCTTCACACTTTTAGCATCACCATGGATATCGAATAAAAAATCAGACATACCGTTCAATATGTGACCTCTGCAGATGTAGTCATCGTTGTCCCACTTGCTCCTCTTCCTGTTATCCTCCAATGTCTCTTTCCCAACCACATCTGGTCTGGGAGTACTCAGCACATACGCCGCCTTCAGAGTAGTCAGCATGAAGTGCATCTTCTTCTGCCAGCACCTGAAATCATTGCCTTCGAACTTGTCCAGTTTGCTGAACTTTTTAGTCATCTCGCGGATTGTTTCATCCATCTCCAGAAACAGAAATATCAGTTCAATTGTTGGGGGTATTTAGGGTTTATGATGGAGATCCGGATTCCCAATGTATCGTGTAATCACTTTCCGAACTGATATTTCTACCCTATGCCAGGGTTACAAGAAATCCAGTCTAGGATAATCCAAATGGTACGAATCTTGGCACAGAAACATAAGCCAAATTGCTAGAGAGATTCTGAATTCGTCAGAAAAAGAGAGAGCTCAGAAAAGGTTCTCCTAGACTCAAAGAGAAGAGCCTTATTTATACATGTCAAATTAGGATTACATTAGGGCGAGATTAGGGTTACATTAGGCGGCGCCGTCATTAGGATTAATTAGTGATCCGAAATTAGAGGCATGACTGATGGTTTCCAAAATTGACGAAATTAGTCAATTTTACCATAGTCTCCCTCTAAAATTCGGAATTTTCACTGGGGGCGCCGCCCCTAGACTCCGCCCGCTGAACGGTCAGCGGGACCATGCAGAGGCTCGCCCCTTAGACCAGCAGGGGCGCCGCCCTAGACTCACGGGGCGGTGCCCTGACCCCGGCATTTTGTCGTAACGTCTTCTAATTCGATCTTATACATGCGTGCACTCCGTACATACCCGAGCATATATTAGAATAAAAATTATAAAACCCCTTACCTCACATATTAGTAGAGCTGTTATCGGACCGGTTTTCTCCAGATCCGGATCCGGTCCGATAGGTTACCGGGTAGATCCGGTTCGGACCGATAAGGGTTCCGGTTCAATGTTTAGAACTCGAATCCGAACTCATTAGTTTCCGGGTGAGTTTCGGTCCCGGGTATTTCGGTCCGGTTCATGACCGGGTTTCGGGTTCACTCGGACCGCTAACAGTCCTACATATTAGTTCCAATTACACAAAATGCCCGATGACACTAAAATCACCAACATAATGTCACCCACATACACGCAATAAGATGAAACAAAAAACACAATAACATATATACCAAACAAATACTCCATTACAGGAAACAAAAAGAATGAGATGTCACCCTCTACATAAACTCATATAAGTGTGACAAAACGTACAAATTCTTGCCAACATAATGCTGAATATTGGGTCTTGATTGAAGGAATATGAACACAGAATACAATCACAAACTTCTACTCGACTCTTCCTGATGTCAAAAGGAACAAAATTATTGACAAAAAATTTAAAGGTTTTGTTTTCATTAAAGGTTTACCAACTTCTGCTTTGAGATGTTGATAGCAAATTTACGAAGAAATGGATATGAATTATGTTTGAATGTTGTTGTTGGCTGAAGGCTGGAAATTCGTAAATGAATATTTGGTTTGGAGAAATGAATTTGCTTGATCTCGATTTCAAAATTCAAACGTAGAAGAGAGAAAAAAGAAATAATATCACAAGCGAAATATGTTAAATTTCGAAAATCATGAGGGAAATTCGAAAATTTTAGGTAATGGCATTATAAAAATCATCAAAACTAAAATCAATTAAATATTTTAAATCATTTTCTATTATGCTTTTATTTTAAAAAAATCAATTAGAACCATAGATCATTAATATATCCATATTGTACGATTGTGATCTCCTGAAGGAGATTTCTTGGACAATTTAACCAAGAAGCAAAGCCAAATTCATCAATTTTGACCTGTATAGCAAGTGCACTTTTGGTAAATACATGAATATAATGATTTCAGTAATAATTTACATAACTATATGTCATGATATTATCATGGTATCAATTATCAAGTCATCCATATTTATTTGTTCAATAACTAGTGATATTCATGATCTTCATATTTTTTTAATGAAGTATATGAATTTGATTAAGTAATTTACACTCTAAATTCTTGTAAAGAATAGAGATATATCTCTAGATTTTCTATGATTTTGTGAGTTATTTACACAAATTTTCAAAGCTATATCTTAATTTTCAATTAATATAAAAAAACATAGTATATTGAATCAATATAAAGAACGAATTAACGCTCCAACGAGACAATCCCTCCTTATAAACTAATTTTGTAATCAATTTGACAAATGTCAAAAAATAGAGCAACAGTGCCACATATAAATTTATTGTCTAATTATAAACATTCTTTTTGTCATGTTAATAAAAAAAAAAAGCAAGTCATAATAAACAACTAATCAACAAAAAAGTACATTTGTTATAGTACCAAGTTTAGAATATATCAAGTAATATGTATGAGATAAAAATCTATACTCACGTACTTCTTTTTTTACCTAAAAGCACATCCATATTTTGAGAAGAATGTTTTTAATTTTTAATAATTCAACTTAATTAAAAACTTATTAATACAATATACTTAAAAAATTGACTTTTTGAAGTTCTTTGATATAAATAATTATTAATTAATGATTAATCCTAAATATTCCATATTCATAATCTCTTCTATATACTAATTCTGAAACCAAATCGCCTCATTATTCAATTAACCAATTATATTTAAGTACCATGACATATCTTTATTTTATTTTTTATCCAAAAAATTAAATTAAAATTGTGTGTATTATGAAAAACCAATCATGTTAATATAATTATATAAAAATCCCGAAAAAAAAAAACGGAAAATCGGATTTTTCCCCCTGCCAAACCCTAAATTCCACCACGCTGCGCCGTTCCCCAATCCAGATCTGCAAACCAGATCGCCGCCGCCGGCCATCAGATCTGATTTGCCCAACAACCGCTCGCGACGCAGCCCAATCCCCTGCCCACATCTTCGTTTTCTTCCCGTCTGTGACCCAGCTGCGCGACCCCCCCCCCCCCGGAATCGCGACGACAAACGTGCGGCGCCTCCTTTCCCCACTGCCGAAGAAACCTGCAAAACCACCGTCGGCCACCTTTTTTTCAGACCCTCGGCCCGCGTTGCTGTTCAGAACCCGACCCAACCCGGTTCCAGTTGCAGACCCAGTCCAGATTCGGTACGTGTTGCAGATCCAATCCAGTCGCGGTCCGACATGATTCTTTAGTGATCGCTCAGATTTTTGCCCTCTCAACCGTGTAGCGAGAACTACAAATTTAACGGTGAAGATCTGATCCGGGACAGTATTTCTCGATGAAACTTTACGCGAACAGAAGCAGATTTTTACAAAAAAAAAACGAGAGACGACAATTTCCTCGCGTAAATTTTCTGCACAGCGCAGTCGTACCAAAATCATGTTCCCCGATTCGTTAACCGTCGGCTCGGTGTGAAATTTTGACAGGAACTTACCAACACAAATACATGTATATTCAACGGTGAAGATCGAATTATGAGTAATATTGATTACTGAATCTACCGCCGAACAGAAGCATATTTTTATAAGGAAATTTGAAAATCCGGCCTCATCCAATTTCGAGCTACTGCACCGCCACGCCCGAGTCCCTTTTCGGCCGATTATCGAGCCCAGTAGCCCTTTACGGGCATTTCTTAACTCTCCATCTTTCCCTAGTTAATGATTCATTTGTTCATTGATTTGTACACTTATGAATCTTACCATGTTTATGTTTTACGTGAATATAGAAAAATATGTTACTCATGATGATGTGCAAAATATGAAGAAAAGCCATATTTATCTCATTCAAGGATCAAAGTAAATAAAGAAGAGTACCCACGAAAATATGTTGCTCATATGGAGAGAAGCCAAATTTATTATCCCGTTCAAAGGATCAAAGCAAATATGGAACCAAGTACTCGTAAGATTTTATTAAAGTTCTCGTTTTTCAATTCCTCTCTTTTGGGAATTTTTTTTGGGGGGAATTGGGTATTTGGATTCTTTATCTCCTATGCTACTTTGCGGTGGATGAGACTATGAGAGATGGTATCACTCTCGGATGTCGAAGTAAACTGTGTGACGGTCCTGGGGGAGTCACGGATAATTATTGAAAGTCTATATTTGTGGTTGTTGCATACACCACGTTTTGGGTGCGATTTGACGTCGCCGTTTTGTCAATTTTAAACCAACAATTGAATAAAAATGAACATTTTCGGTAACGGTAAAATTATGACTTGTTCATGATTAGTCACGGATTTGTGACGTACAAATGGGACAAACATCTATTGCGACGGATATGTCGTGGTTAAAATCGATTTGTGACGGATTTTTGTCACGTTGAATTGAGCGACCACCACGTTGGTCTTGACCCAATCCCATACTTGGAAAACTCCATCTTTCATCCTATTAAAATAAAATATTGCATGTGGTGTAGTCATGCACCGTCTCCTTGCAATATGATATATGAAAGAGTGTAAGAGTAATTCTCATGAATTTTAACATGTAAAGCAATGGCATATTGCGGTAAATACATGAATTCGTTGACCTCGATTATAGTTCGTGTGACTATAGGTCCGAATACTTTTCCAAGTATTTGACTATGTTTGACTATGTTTAGTCGATCTTATACATTTGACTATGTTTAGTCGATCTTATTGGATGGTCAAGACGAGTTGGTTATGGTATATTCATTATATCTCATGGCTCAAAATGCTTAATTATGATGCACCGCGTTGTATCTATATAACATGGCTATTATGACGTATACTTGCAAATTGAGAATTAAAATTCTTGGTTGATTTGATGCACTTTGGTGGATTTTGTCTACACTTTGATCATGACTAGGCGCATCCTCCTTGGTATTTGTTTATGCTTTGAAAGTTCAAACGGAATCAGTGGTTTTTAAATGCTTTAGTCACCGACATTCCTACTTTCTCTGCAAGTCTACCAAGTTGGAGTTACCGAAAGGATCATTAGTCGAGATAAGAAATCGAACACCCTGCAGCGTTTAGACGCACCTATGGCTGTTATTGCCATGTTTTTGCATCAACACTTATGCCATTGGATATGGTCTCAACCTTGTTTTCTCACTAAACTTGGTAAATACTAAACATCCAATTAAAACATGCACTGTGATCAGAGTTTAATTATCCGTGTGGTGCACAATATATGGATAGCAAGATACAGAAGTCTAGTTTCCAGAACATCTGACCGTTCGTCCATAGACTTCCTGACAAGGGAGTTATCGCTGTTTTAGTGAACAAAGGTCAAGCTGCGCGGAATTTTATTTCCTAGCGATTGTGCTAACTTTTGTCCCAACCAACTTGGTTCCCATCTTTAATTTGCAAGTGTTCTTATGACACATGTTTTTCAACCTCTTTTTGGCCGAATTTGCCATAGATGATGCAATTTTTGGTATGCGTTGTACGCTAAACTATCATCTTTCAAATGTTGAAAAACAGTTTCTTTGGGAAGCCCAAAATACGCACCCTTACAAGAAGGTCGAGCGTGTACATGGTAGTGTTAAACCATGCTTGTGTCGTAATTTTGCCCCTTAGGCATATAACCTTGCCATGTTATGCACTCAATATGACAGATCATTTTGATCGTATCTGGTACAAAATCTCTGTGTTGTTAGAGTGTTCGCTATGCCCGTGTTTGTAAAATTTTGCAAGCGAAATTGAGTGCGTATTAAGCTATTTCCAAGAAACGTAATATTTTTGGATTTCGTGTTATAAATCCATTGTGACTATGATGAGTAGGTCATCACAATCAATGAGAGGTATAATGCTCAAGCTGTTGAATGTCGAATGGCGTTTTCTAGTTACATATGTTCCGTAACAATTGAACCATGTTATGACTCGATGACATATATGCCAAAGTGTATCACTCATAGCATCTCATTGTGATTTGTGAGAATAAAATATTATGCATCACTTGTATTGGATATGTGAAAAGGAAAAATATTCATGAGTCAATATGGTCCGGCTTGCATCGGTTTTTATAACCAGAAGATGTATTAGGACATTGGCACATTTAGGCTTCAATAGTCCAAAGTTTGGACAGTTTGATGATCCATATACCACGGTATTGTCATGGACATTATTTTTTCTTTGAACAAAGAAGCTAGCTGGACAGGGAACATTGGCCTTCGTTTTCTTATTCATTCGTTCCTTGTTTCTATTTCTACTAAGTATAATCTCACTCTCAATCAATTTTCCGAGGACTCATTTCGTTATATGGTCGGTTTTCTCATGCTTTGCCATTATAAGAACGAGGAACCCGACCTAGATTTCTTTTACTTTTGTTTCAGGCTAAATAGCTTTAAGGGATCTTGTTATCTGAGTTCTCGGAACGACGTCCATTTCTTTACCCACCTCCATTCCAACGTGAAGGATTGGAGGACACACTTTTTTTCCTTCGTCGTCTTCCTGGTGAATCTTGGGGCTTTCCAACGGAATGGGTGCAAGCCACTCCAAGTCAGGCTCCGATCCCCAGATGCAGCTCTATCTGAGCTGGGTGAGTTAGTAAGGTTCATGAGTGGAAGGACGTATCCTATAATGCCTTTCAGCTGACGCATTTTCACGACCTGTTATTTCTTTGCGGGTTGAGTTCTAATCCTTATGCGCTCATTCCTGATATTGGTAGGTCTTCCGAGTTCTGTTTATTACATATATATTTTTTTGGCATATATTGGAGTGTGATGCTGATGATTTGATATATGTCTTTGTAGATCGCTTTATGTGGATTTGCCAATCTGATGCTGACAAGGCTGCCGAGCCTGTGAAGGACAAGGTTCCTAAGTTGGTGAATCCTCTTAAAGAGAGGGCAGAGGGCTCATCCAAATCGAAGCATAGGCTTGCTTCTTCGAAGGTGGCCAAGGTCGGGGTAACCCTGCCTTCTGACTCAGCTCCCCCTAACCACTAGGTGGGATTCAGTGAGCTCTTCTCTACAAATGCAGGTCACTAAGCGAGCCCGATCTCCGAGCTCCTCAGCTCCTGCTAAGTCCAAGGTTGTTGGTACTTCCAATTCAGGCATGGACACCTTGCTGCGATGCAAAGAGTTTGAGAAATTCCTTTCTTTCTTCAGCTCGGTGATTCCTGATAGGGACAGGGAGATACTACGGCATTCTTCGAAGGATACCCGTATGGACTTGATGATGATGTATTTTGGGAAGGTAATTACCTTTGCTTATGCTCCTATCTCTATTATGTTGTTTTTATCTTTGCTTATTTTCATTTCCCCTCTTTTTTAGCTCTGCTCTACCCTGTTGTGTCTGGTTGAGGAGCAGAAGAGCGGTTTTTTGGAAGAGCTTGAGGCGAGGCTAGCTGAGAGGGAACATCATCTCGACATTGCTCTGAGGAAGATTTCCGAGCAGGAAACAGTCCTAGAGCGGGCCCAGATGGCTAATGTTCAGTTGAATCAGGAGCTGAAACTTACGAAGACTCAGGCTCAGGCTGAATCTGAGAAGGTTCTCCCGGACGATAAATGTAGACCTCCTAAAAACCGAGTCTAAGGAGCCCAGTTATTGGCAGACCTACCGACCTCTCGTCAGAAAGGGGCCCCCTGACAAAGGGATTCCATGTTAAAGGAGTCCGACCTGACTGACCCTATCCCGATCTCAGTAGACATGATGTAAGTGTCAACAAAGATAGGCAGACCTATCGACCTCTCAAAAGAACGAGAGCTCCTGACAAGGGGGTTCCCTCATGAAGGAGTCCGAGCTACATGACCTTACCCCGCGCTGGGAAGGGTCCAGGCTCATAAGGATAAAATCCCTGGAAAGTTGAGATTTTATCTTTCAGACAAAATCCAAGATATCCAGGGATTGACAGCTGCAGCCGAAATCCCAGATATACAGGGGTTGGCGGCCGCAGCCAGAATCCCTGAATATCGTGGATTTTCCCTAAAGCTAGGAACGGGATCTCAGAGAGAGGCTTATCCTCCATTCTATAAATAGGGGAGAAGCTGTTCCTCCCAAGGTTAAGCAATCAGAAGCACTCAGAGAGATATTTCATCACACATTCAGGTTTTCTTAGATAAAACTTATGAGATTGACCCGGTTCTTGGTCACCGGTCAGCTCGGTTGCATCAATACCCATTGAATTCTATGTATTTATTTAGGTTTTCCATCGCTGGAGTTCTATTTTAAGTGGATGTGAGATTCAAGACATTGAATTTTATTATTTAGGTTATCCATCGACTAAATACCATTTTAAATTAATTTGGAATTCAAAAGTTTAGTTAAATAAGAATCCAAAATTAAGAGAATGCCACATACTAGAGATAGTTAATGTGATACTTCGAATCCGTAACACTACTATATAGATGTATGGGTATACTTACTAAAAATGAATCGGAGCAAGTTTTTTATGAACGGACCAAAATAATAAAAATGTAAGTAGTTTGTGGATTGAGGAAGTAAATAATTTATCATATACTTTTGTAATTTATAAATGGTCAAATAATCAATATAAACAAAACATACCCAGTATATCCCGCACAGAGCAGGGTCTGGGGAGGGTAAGATGTACGCAGACCATGCCCCTACTTTTTACGGTAGGGAGGCTGTTTCCGTGAAGACCCCCTGCTTAGTGCACAACAAAGTATAGCGTGATAGATACAAAGAAGCATATGATACGAAAAAGCTCCAAACCATACCTGAGCCCATGGCTTAATTCACATGAGCCTTACCTAATGGAACTTTGGCAACTGCACTCTCGATGACCGTTGCTCTAAAGAAGAGAGGTTGACTCTGCGCACAGCTCTCTGTCAAAAACACACCACATGCAAAAGGCAATAGGATAAAATATACAATAAATGTAAAAGATGCAATGCTCTAGGTCAAAGCTAACCGAGACAACCCAACCCTGAGGCTCTCAACTACAGCATCGCTCCCTACAAAGGAATCCACAACTCTGATCTGGCGCCTCCAAGAGCCCCTATCAACAGTCATGGTCTCGGAAAGGTTTAAGGCCTTCAAATCTAATCTCAGTTGCTCCTCCCACGTCCTCCTCGGTCTGCCTCTCCTCCTCTCCCCGACAACCATTAAAATCTCGAACCTCCTCACCGGAGCAGAAGCATGCCTCCTTCGGACGTGGCCAAACCATCTCAATCTCCCTTCCCTAACTTTCGCTGAAATGGGCGCCACTTCTAGCGCGTTCCTGAAAACCCAGTTCGAGATTCTATCCAGCATAGTGTGTAACACCCCCAAACTAGGCGGATATTACAGTACCGTGGACCCCCGACTGGGACCCACTAGGCGAATGAAAATGAATGAATTACACAGGGTAAATGTGGTACCGGACCACATTACAACAATAATTACTCCGATGAGGAGTTTCATATAACACATCCAGGATAATACAGAATACATGTATATTTTATATGGAGATAAAATATACAACACTGAGTGAAATGAGTATTCAAACGGAATGTCTGCTGCGGAATAAATGAAGGAAACATAAATGACTGAAAAGACTGGGGGCCCCTTCTAGTATCATTGGGACTCCTCGCCGTCAACGTGCTCTCCCCGTGCTTTCGCCTTGCCATGACCTGAAAAACAATATCCCCCAACGGCCGGGCCATACGTAACAACAATCCTCCAGAGTTGAATAAACACAATTATGTATGTTGTATAAACCACAAGTTCGATCAAAAATGAATCGGTTAGATTATAACCCAATCTTGTTGAAAACATAAACAATCAAACATGCTGTATGAATCAACTAACAGTACGGCTCAAAGGGTGGCGCCACACTACGCCCGGGATGAAAATGTGTCCGTGCATAAGCCACCAACGAGTATCGATCGAATACACGTGTGGTCTTGTACCTAATCAGTCTCACGAAGCAATCGACTCATGTGCACAGTCCAATGTGAGGCCAACAACCAACACACGACTTAAATGTGCCCGACATGAAAATCCTACACATACCAACCGGCACGCCAGTATGACCTGGAATGCCACGATATAACAAAAGTGACATCGAAAATGAATAATGACTCACCGAGATGAAATGATAGTGAAATAATGACAACTCAATGAAATGATTGGAACTGTCGTTCCTTGTGACTGAGGTGATTAATTGACAATGACAAGTTTTGATACGGTTAATACAATGATGAATGAGTTACGATTATGAATGGACAACAACAAAAGGAATGAATATCCTTTTAACCGAGTAAGAATTAACTTACTCAACCGGTGAAGAATGTCCGTCCACGAACAACGTCCTAAATGAAAAGTCGGTCGCTCGAACAACCTTGAATAACACAATTACCAATAAATCGATCAATACATGCATCAAACACGATTATAACCAACTCAAACGTCGATACAACAATATCCAAACTCGTAGGTGCACTCTAACGAAATACGTTGAAAATATCCTTCCCGTTGGTTACAACCTGTTGCTACCCAAAATATTATCCGGAGATAGATATTGCTGGAATGGATGGGATAGCAAACAAATGCAAGAGCACTTCCGTGAGAAAGATAAATAACACAAGATTTGCCGGGGTTGTTAGTCCCGGGCTTGAATGCTCTCGCGAGATATTATTAATACCGATATTCGGGGATACAAGTACTAATGTAAGAATACAATTACAATGAGTGTAAAGTTTCTTGTTATCTTAGCTAGTGAGGGTGTAGATTGCCGGAAGAACCAGATTTGATGCTCTGTGAGTTCTTGTAACAAAGGTGATGAACAGTCGCGGCGGTGAGAGATCGACCGCCTCTCACGGCGAGTATTTAGCTGGATGTTTGGGCTTCTGGGCTTATGAATCCCTTGGAATCATCTAGTGGAGACTTGCTGCTTCGCCGATCGTCTTCTGGACGAGAGATTTGGAGAGAGAAGTCCTGAGATGGATTAGGTGAGATAGCCGGGAGCTTGATGATATGTATGTTCTTGATGTTTAGTGAATGTATCGGAATGTGAGAGAATGTGAACCTTTGGTGGAATGTATTTCGGACGTAAGTCGAATGAATTCCCAACCGTAGGTTGAATGTGAGAGAATGTGAACTGTAGGTTCAGTCAATTTCCAACCTTTTTCCAGTAGGAGGAGGTTCTCTATTTATAGGGCTTGGATACTGTAACACCCCCAAGTTGTTCAGGGTATATTACAGCGCCGTGAGCCCCGCCGTGGGACCCACAAGGCTAAACATATACGGAACTATAAAACTTGACCGAGGAGGTCTACATATAATGAGAAGAAAGACGATACAAAGGTATTCAAAAACATAGCCAATGTATTCACAGACATTACATCACAAGTCAATACTTCGGCAAACACAGGCCGGAACTTCAAGGAAAGAGGAAAAACAATACTCGAGTATTCAATAACCCATCCAGTACAACAACACTGAATGGAAAGCTCAAAACATAATGGAAGACCAACACAAGATCACACTTGCCCACCATCTTCATGCCGACCCGATACTGCCTGTCCGATCTTACGGAACTGAAATACATGAAAAGTATTTCCCCATAAAGGGGTTAGCCGTCGAATAGCTAGTGCAAGTATATCCATTATGAAACACTATACTCCTCGACAATAAAGTAAATGTAATCCGTCAATTCATCAATATCCGTCAATTCATCAATTAAAGACTAGTATTCCTAATAACTAAATCTCATAGTATCACATCAAGACGTATATGAATACCGTGGAACCGCACTGGAGGCTACGGAACCCTCGGAGGACCCATCGGCCCGTCCCGGAGTGGTTAATTCATATCGTCCGTCATTATTGCATGTATGAATACCGTGGAACCGCACTGAGGCTACGGAACCCTCGGAGGACCCATCGGCCCGTCCGAGTGGTTAATTCATATTATCCATGGAATCGCACTGGAGGCTACGAAACCCTCGGAGGACCGTCGGTCCGTCCCGAGTGGATATAAATAAGCATGCCATTAATATTTCATACTTTCAAAGTCGAGAATGCACATTCATAAATATATACTTGCCTTTGAGACATCGAGAAATCGGACGGAGGAAGGGTATGAGTTCGGTAGGTCCAAGAACGCGCTTCCGGCACCTAAACGATTCGCAAGGAGTATGATAATTACACATCCATATTCAAACTACACGAAGGAACTCCCCAAACCCGTCTACGATTCATAAAGATATACGGATAATCAACTAAAGGTTGGAAAATCGTTCTAAATCTCACAAGTCCGAAAACGGCACAATCTAAACCATAAAATCGAAGGAAAGGTATACATACGGTATAGATACACCATAAACTCAAGGTTCTCAAGCTTCCAAACGGATAAATCGGACGAATCTACAAAAACCCCAAAATTCCCAAAAAATAGGGTTCTAAGGATTTTTACCTTGATTCGGACGTTAGGAGGGATTAGATGTTGGGAAATCTTTGTTCTCCAACCAAATATGTTGTTGCTAGAAGGAAGATTACTCCCAATCGCCTGAGATCGCCTCTCCCGATCGCTTCCCGTCGAAAATGAGTGAAGTAGGTGAGAAAATGACGAAATGGGAGTCAACTGTCATATTTATATACGCGATCTAGCGCACGCTACGCCTCCTTCGTTAGCGTGCGCTAGCGAAGTCACCGGATAGTCCAGTGGTTTCGCGGTTCGTTAGCGTGCGCTAACCGTATGTCTCTAGCGTGCGCTAGTCCAAAACGTGGGACTTACTGTCTACGCCTGCTCAACACTTAGCGTGCGCTAGCGCTAAGACTTAGCGTGCGCTATTCCATAACTCTAGCGTGCGCTAGCCAAGCCTAGCGACGCTACCCGATATTCCGTAAAACCTGGCAACCTCACTGCCTCACGTGACCAGCCCGGTAGCGTGCGCTACGGACGAATGATAGCGTGCGCTACTAACCACGAATAGCGCGCGCTAACAACTCCTAGCGTGCGCTAAACCGCCAGTCCAGAGAGCAGTTCGAAAAACTGGTTCTGACCTGACTGATCCTCTTAGCGCGCGCTACGGCCTCAAAGCTAGCGTGCGCTAATCAAGCAGATTTAGCGTGCGTTAGCCTAGGCCTAGCGTGCGTTATATCTCTGGCCCAGAACATTTCCGCAAGGTCTAAAACGACATGATCAAAAACCAATCGAGATACAAAACTCAATAACAATATTAACAACATCTCCAAGCATTTACAGAGCGACAAAATAAGGAGGATGACAGAGTCAAACAGTCAATAAAAGTACGGGTATTACATTCTCCCCCTCTAAAAAGAAGTTTCGTCCCGAAACTTAAGAAATAAACAGTTCGGGGTATTCCACCCGCATCTTCTCTTCCGTCTCCCAAGTTGCCTCCTCGACTCCATGCCTCGACCATTGCACTTTAACCAGTGGAATGGTTTTATGCCGGAGTTGTTTCTCGCGACGCTCAAGGATCTTCACGGGTCTCTCCGGAAAGGTAATATCCTCGGCTACGTTAATCTCACTGTAGTCGATGATGTGGCTCGGATCCGGTACGTACTTTCTCAATTGAGACACATGAAAAACACTATGGACGTGACTCAAAGCTGGAGGTAACGCCAAGCGATAAGCTAAATCTCCAACTCTGTCCAAAATCTCGAAAGGTCCGATATACCTCGGACTAAGTTTCCCCTTTTTCCCGAAGCGGAAAACTCCACGGGTCGGCGACACCTTGAGCAAGACATGATCCCCCACTTCGAACTCCAAGGGTCGACGACGGGTATCGACATAAGATTTGACGACTGCAGGCGACCAATAATCGGTCCGGATAATAGTAAACTTTTCCATAGTCTCCATCAACATATCCGGCTCCGTCCCAACTAGCTCAGAAGCCTCGTCCCAACACAATGGCGACCTACATCGCCTACCATAAAGTGCCTCGAAGGGTGCCATTTGGATCGACGCATGCCAACTATTATTGTAAGCAAACTCGATCAACGGCAAGTGAAGCTCCCAATCATTACTCGATCTAAGGCACAAGCCCGCAACATATCTTCCAACGTTTGAATCGTCCTCTGCATGCGTCCATCCGACGAGGATGAAAAGAAGTGCTCAAGCTCAACTCGGTACCCAAAGCCCGATGAACGGCCTGCCAAAGTGCGACACGAAACGGCCGTCTCGATCGAAACAATGGTTTTGGGGGCACGTGTAACCTCACGATCTCGGCAATAAAGGTTCGAGCCGATCTATCCGGCCCCCAAGTATCCTTAATACCCGAGAAAGTGTGCAGACTTGGTCAACCTCGACAACCACCCAAATCATATTCATTCGGCCCGAGTTCTCGGCATGCGATGATGAAATCCATAGAAATGTCTTCCCACTTCCACTCGGGAATGGGAAGCGGTTTCAACAACCCATTGGTCGTTGATGTTCAATCTTGACTTGTTGACACGTCAAGCACCGTAGTACGAACTCCGTAACATCCTTCTTCATGTTATTCCACCAAAAATTACGCTTCAAATCTTTGTACATCTTACTCGTCCGGGGTGGATTGAATAAGGCGTAGCATGCGCTTCGGAGAATTCTCTGTCTCAACTCTAAATCGTTCGGAACACAAAGCCTGCCTTGAAATCTCAGAATACTATCTTCGTGTACCATAAAGCCAGGAGCTTTTCGTTTAATTACATCTTCCTTCAGTTGAGAAATCATCGGGTCACTCCACTGCTTCCCTTTGATGTCATCAACTAGAGACGAAGTAATTTCGAGAGTACACATTGCCTCGTACTCGTTGAAGCCAAACTTCTATTCCTTGCTCAATTAAATCCTGACGGATTTTCGTCTGAGGTGTAAGAACCTCGAGCATTTGAAGAGATGCCGATTTGCGGCTCAATGCGTCCGCAACGACATTAGCTTTACCGGGGTGGTATAGAATTTCCAAGTCATAATCCTTTATCAACTCTAACCAACGCCGCTGTCTCATATTCAGCTCCTTCTGACTGAAAATATACTTCAGACTCTTGTGATCGGTATAAATCCGGCACGGTGAACCATACAAATAATGTCGCCAAATCTTGAGTGCAAAGACAATTGCGGCTAATTCCAAATCGTGAGTAGGATAATTCATTTCGTAAGGCTTTAATTGACGAGACGCAAAAGCTATCGTCTTATCATGCTGCATAAGCACACAGCCCAGGCCTTGACCCGAAGCGTCACTGTAAACTGCAAAGCCTTCGCTACCATGCGGTAAGGTTAAAATCGGCGCTGAAGTCAATCGTCTCTTCAGTTCGTCGAAGCTTTGCTGTCTCTCATCCGTCCAAACAAACTTTTCGGTCTTCTGGAGTAATTTCGTAAGCGGTCGAGCGAGTTTCGAGAACCCCTCGACAAACCGACGGTAATACCCAGCAAGACCCAAAAAGCTACGAACCTCTTTAACATTTTTAGGCGGTGCCCAATTTAGCACTGCCTCGATCTTCTGCGGGTCTACACGAACCCCTTCGGCCGAAATCACATGGCCGAGAAACATAACTTCTTCCAACCAAAACTCACATTTCGAGAATTTTGCATAGAGGTGCTCGGTTCTCAAAATGTCTAAGACCAAACGCAAGTGTCGGGCATGTTCCTCCTTATCCCGAGAATAAACCAAGATGTCGTCAATAAAGACGACTACACACCTGTCGAGATACTCGATGAATATTTTATTCATCAACTGCATGAATACTGCCGGCGCATTTGTCAACCCAAAAGGCATAACTACAAATTCATAATGCCCATATCTCGTCGGAACGCCGTCTTTGGAACGCCGATTCCCTCACTCGAGTTGATAATACCGGATCTTAAATCAATCTTCGAGAAAACCGCAGCTCCTTGCAATTGATCAAATAGATCGTCTATACGAGGCAAAGGATATTTATTCTTGATAGTTACTTTATTCAGCTCTCGGTAGTCAATGCACAAACGTAGTGAACCATCCTTCTTCCTGACGAAAAGAACGGGCGCGCCCCAAGGCGAAGCGCTCGGTCTGATGTACCCTTTTTCCAAAAGTTCTCCCAACTGAGTCTTCAATTCCTGCATCTCGGAAGGTGCCATCCGATAAGGTGCTTTAGAAATCGGGGCCGCATCCGGCTCCAAATCCACGGAAAAATCTATCTCTCGATCTGGCGGTAATCCCGGAAGATCGTCCGGAAAAACATCGGGATACTCGTTAACAACCGGAATTGAATAAAAATCGATTTCAATTCCTTCCGTTTTCAATGCATAACACCAATAGCCCGTACAACCTTTATTCAAAAGTTTTACGGCCTTCATGGCCCGATAAGTAACTTGGATTGGCCCAACTTACGTCCCAAAAATGAGTACTCGGATCCGTCCTTAGTCATCATAGTGATAACTTTGGTACGGTAATTCATAATCGCTGGTGATTATTAAGCCATCCTCGAGGATTACGTCCTCGCCTTCCATGTCAACTACAATTAAATTTGATAACCATTCCATGCCGGATATAACCACCGAAAATCTCTAATCTCCGGTTTCCCACAATTCTATCCCCGCTAAGCGATCTCACGATGAAGGGATCATAGCGATCATACAAGTTATATTCAAACGGCGTACACTCCAAAGAAATAAAAGAATGTGTAGCACCGAATCAAAAAGTACAATTTGGATGAGATAGGATATGAATGGTACTGAAGCCACCGCCGCGTCGGGTTAAATGCGCTCGACGCATCTCATAAACTCGTGGTTGTACCGAACCGACGCTAGAGTTTCCCCCTCCAGCATTCTGACCCCGTCCCCGGCCCCTGCCGAAATTCTGCTGAGGTTGACCAGCTGGGGCAGAAGCCCGAGTGTCCAAAGTCTGATTCGGCTCGGAACAATAAGCCGCTCTATGTCCCATCTGTCCGCACGTGTGACACTTCAACGGTGGAAAGTGGCATTCCAAATTAATGTGGCCTGAACGGCCACAATTATAGCAAGTCACCGCGCGATTGGTGGTACCGAAGTGGGACGGTAACTCCTCTTCCCTTTATTAGAAACGCGACAGTGTCGAAGCGAAGCGGTTAGTCGTCGAGACTTCGAAAGTTGCCACCTTTAGGTCGAGAAAAATTTCCGCGACTTTCTGTTTCTTCGGTTCTTCGACGGTATCGTTGTCGGGCTCAACATATCATGGGCTAAAGCTCGTCACGATACTCTTTCAACGTGGTACAAGCAAATCCGGCCATGTACCGTCGTAAGTCCAATTTCATCCGCATATCAAAATAACGGATCTTATCACGCTCGTTACGTACTTGATCCTTCACATGGATCAATTGTTGATTGTACTCCACGATCGCCTGCGAAACGGGAATATCCTGTGGTTTAGCCTCGAAGAAGGCTCGGATTCGGCTCTCTCGTACCGGCGAGGCAAAACTCGGCCTCGAGCTCCTTAAACTCATCCCACGAGGCAATACGATCCTGTGGTTTGATGACCTTCCACCAAGTAGCGGCCTCCTTAGTGAGGAAATACTGAGCAATTGGTACTTTCCTCACCTCGGGGCAATCAACCGCCTCGAAAATCTTCTCTAATTCCGCTAGCCAGTCTTTGACTAACAGTGCTGTGTGGCACCGCCAAGCTGTGGAGGGTGCATACGGATTACATTAAAGTAAGGCATCCGTGTTTGGGTTCGGGTTATTCATCTGAACAGTTTGGGCCAAAATAGTCATCTGAGTAGCCAATTGTTGAAGTGCATTCGCCACCCCAACGTCCGCGTTGTTCCCCTGACCGTCTGACTGGTCGTGCTGGCTCTCGGTGTCGGGATGCACCGAATTCGACAACCCGGGGTTGGTCGACCCCGCGGTGGTGATGGAAACGGCCGCGCCACGACCTCTTCCTCGTCCACGGCCACGACCACGGCCACGGCCCCTGCCAGCTGACATACTGAAGAACATACAAGTCACGTAAGCACAATTCAATCACGCATCATCAAAGTGTCCGATTCTCAAGAATACCAATGTAACGACGCAAAACAAACAAGGAAACACTAGAAGAGTAAGAGGTCTTACAAGTACCGGTACCGTGATGATGGCAAAGTAGTGATACTGCGGACAAATGACAACTCGATCGACCCAAAAGACCGACAGCCTAGGTATCCATAGACCTAAGCTCTGATACCATATTCTGTAACACCCCCAAGTTGTTCAGGGTATATTACAGCGCCGTGAGCCCCGCCGTGGGACCCACAAGGCTAAACATATACGGAACTATAAAACTTGACCGAGGAGGTCTACATATAATGAGAAGAAAGACGATACAAAGGTATTCAAAAACATAGCCAATGTATTCACAGACATTACATCACAAGTCAATACTTCGGCAAACACAGGCCGGAACTTCAAGGAAAGAGGAAAAACAATACTCGAGTATTCAATAACCCATCCAGTACAACAACACTGAATGGAAAGCTCAAAACATAACTGGAAGACCAACACAGTATCACACTTGCCCACCATCTTCATGCCGACCCGATACCTGCCTGTCCGATCTTCTGGAACCTGAAATACATGAAAAGTATTTCCCCCATAAAGGGGTTAGCCGTCGAATAGCTAGTGCAAGTATATCCAGTATGAAACACTATACTCCTCGACAATAAAGTAAATGTAATCCGTCAATTCATCAATATCCGTCAATTCATCAATTAAAGACTAGTATTCCGGAATAACTAAATCTCATAGTATCACATCAAGACGTATATGAATACCGTGGAACCGCACTGCAGGCTACGGAACCCTCGGAGGACCCATCGGCCCGTCCCGAGTGGTTAATTCATATCGTCCGTCATTATTGCATGTATGAATACCGTGGAACCGCACTGAGGCTACGGAACCCTCGGAGGACCCATCGGCCCGTCCGGAGTGGTTAATTCATATTATCCATGGAATCGCACTGGAGGCTACGAAACCTCGGAGGACCGTCGGTCCGTCCCGGAGTGGATATAAATAAGCATGCCATTAATATTTCATACTTTCAAAGTCGAGAATGCACATTCATAAATATATACTTGCCTTTGAGACATCGAGAAATCGGACGGAGGAAGGGTATGAGTTCGGTAGGTCCAAGAACGCGCTTCCGGCACCTAAACGATTCGCAAGGAGTATGATAATTACACATCCATATTCAAACTACACGAAGGAACTCCCCAAACCCGTCTACGATTCATAAAGATATACGGATAATCAACTAAAGGTTGGAAAATCGTTCTAAATCTCACAAGTCCGAAAACGGCACAATCTAAACCATAAAATCGAAGGAAAGGTATACATACGGTATAGATACACCATAAACTCAAGGTTCTCAAGCTTCCAAACGGATAAATCGGACGAATCTACAAAAACCCCAAAATTCCCAAAAAATAGGGTTCTAAGGATTTTTACCTTGATTCGGACGTTAGGAGGGATTAGATGTTGGGAAATCTTTGTTCTCCAACCAAATATGTTGTTGCTAGAAGGAAGATTACTCCCAATCGCCTGAGATCGCCTCTCCCGATCGCTTCCCGTCGAAAATGAGTGAAGTAGGTGAGAAAATGACGAAATGGGAGTCAACTGTCATATTTATATCTGCCCAGTCTAGCGCACGCTACGCCTCCTTCGTTAGCGTGCGCTAGCGAAGTCACCGGATAGTCCGGTGGTTTACGCGGTTCCGTTAGCGTGCTAACCGTATGTCTCTAGCGTGCGCTAGTCAAAACGTGGGACTTCTTGTCTGCCGCCTGCTCAACACTTAGCGTGCGCTAGCGCTAAGACTTAGCGTGCGCTATTCCATAACTCTAGCGTGCGCTAGCCAAGCCTAGCGTACGCTACACGATATTCGAGAAAACACAGCAACCTCACGCCTCCGGCCAGCCCGGTAGCGTGCGCTACGGACGAATGATAGCGTGCGCTACTAACCACGAATAGCGCGCGCTAACCACTCCTAGCGTGCGCTAAACCGCGATCCAGAGCGATTGAAAAGCCAGTTCGACGGCCCGATCCTCTTAGCGCGCGCTACGGCCTCAAAGCTAGCGTGCGCTAGTCAAGCAGATTTAGCGTGCGTTAGCCTAGGCCTAGCGTGCGTTATATCTCTGGCCCAGAACATTTCCGCAAGGTCTAAAACGACATGATCAAAAACCAATCGAGATACAAAACTCAATAACAATATTAACAACATCTCCAAGCATTTACAGAGCGACAAAATAAGGAGGATGACAGAGTCAAACAGTCAATAAAAGTACGGGTATTACAGATACGCCGGGCGATCGCCTTTTCTGCAATATAATAATCGGGCGATCGTCTTTCAGCACATGGGCCTGTCCCCTCAAAGTCTGCAGGAGTTCTTTGGCAATCAGCTGTGCGGTCGATGGGAACTTACACGCGTCCTGAGTTGCTGACACGGGTGGTCCTACTGACAACTTTCGGCGCGCATGCTGGTAGGTGAGGTAGGTGGCAGGCCGTGGTCAAAGGTCTTGTCTGTCAGCTAAAGATCTTGTCTGCTACGAAGATCTTGTCAGCGCCTTTGGTGGATCTGCATGTGGGTGCTTTCCTGAGATCCAGTCCTTGATGACTTTGATGGGCGATCGTCTCTGCTCGGGGCGCAAGTCGATTGCCCTTAGCTGGTTAGTAGAGTAGATCGCCAGCTGCCAAAGGGCGATCGCCTTGGGAGTCGATCGCTGGGTAACTGATGGTGGTTTGATATCTTCGACTTGGCGAGCTAACCATAGTTTGACTGGAGTTGACTAGGTCGCTCGGCCTTATTGTCGATCGCCTGTCGGGATGAATAAATCGTGACACAACAATTGCCCCCCAGCTCGCTCATACGTTGGAAACGTGGGGTGAGGTGGCTCTCTTGGCGATCGCTGACCTTTTGTGGCGACTTTGTGTTTAATCGGGCGCGATCGTCTTTGAGCCGATATATCCCGAGTTCGGACGACTGGTTGGCCGAATCGCGGGAAAAACAACGGGCGTTGAAAAGTCTCCGTGCACGTGTCGGGCTTCTATTGGAGGACGCCAACGGTCATTAATGACTCCTCGGCTGACGCGTCCTTGAAAAGACGCGTACGCGGGTCTCGAGGGGGTCAACTATTGCGTCGTTTGAGATCCGACCCCTGAGGTTTTCCCTTATTGCAATCGGGTCCCTGCCTCCTCCTATAAAAGGGGGCGCGGTGCTGCAGTGTTACTCACGCGTGCTTATTGGAGAAAGAAGGACCTGCTGCCGAATTTTCTGAAGATCTTAGAGCCGATCGTCGTTCGATTTCACTTTAGGGTAAGAAAAATCCTTTTCTTCTTCTCTAACTCTGAAAATGGCCGGAGCCTCATCATCGTTCGGAGCGGGTACCAGTTCTGCCGCCGGGACATCGGCTGCCCGAGGAGAAACCCCTTCCGTCTTCCACCTGGAGACGGCGGCTGAAGCCATTCGAGCCGGAATCGACCCGGCTGAAGTTGAGGCTTTGTTCAATGAGGCCGAAATTGCTAAGGAGTCGGTTTCTGAAGAGAGACGATCGCAGATCGAGAGAGATCCGCGATCGGGGCTTCTTGGGAGCAACATAGCACTTTTGGTCGGGCCTATAGGGCCTTTCTTTGAAATAATGGAGAGGTTAGCCGGTCCTACTCCGAGATTCGACTTAGGGATATTGGTCGCTTATCCCTATGTGCTTCCCAAGCGGTCGCGATGTCGTGCCGCGGCGTCGTTGTGGTCGCTCGGCCAAATACGGAGCTCGACGACCGGAGAGATCGGCCGTCTGGAGGACAAGATTCCATGTTCCTTGAGATGTGGACATGTTCGCGCCGCGGAGAATGAACGAGCCGACCCGACCTCCGATGGGTATGGTCGCGTGAGTGAGGCCGTTATGGAGGCCGGGCTACGCTTCCCTCTGTCCTTTGCGGTCTCCCATCTTGGCCGCTTGGAATGTGGCGCCACTGGTGGCCCGAACGCCCGCTCCAAATTATTTGCACCCTCACCCTTTTCGGCGGTCATCGCTGTCGCCTCCCATCGCCGTTGGAGATGAATCATTTGTTTAAACTGACGGCTCACAGAGGGTTGGTCGGCGGTTACCATATTCAAGGCCGATCTGGTCGGGTGATTCATGGAGTCCCGAATAAGATACGTGGCGATCGACGAAGTGGTTAAGGGTCGCCGGCAAGAGGAGAGCTTCGTCGAGCGACAATCCCACGGGCGAGCTGGAGATCCCCACCGAATTTCGGGAGAGGAATCCCGGTAAGGGTTTAGACTCTCCCTTCGTTTGGATGCGATTTGGGTGATCTAATTTGATTGCTGTTTTGCAGGCTTCCATATCCCGGCGATCGAGGAGCTGCCTTTCGACTTTCTCGTTGTTTGGGAGCGAATTAGGAGCTTGTCGGACGACGACCTAGACGCCACTCGGATCAACAAGGAGATTCGCTGGTTGTCGGCTCGACTATTCCGTTTCGAGACATCTCGCGGTGCAGTATGAGCTTCGCGATCTTCACTTTCTAGGCGATCGCCTTACTTGAGGAAAGTGTCGGCCGTTAGTCGATCGTCTTTAGCTGAGAGGTTCGTTTCCCTCGCTTTTTGGAGCCTCCGTGAGATCGCTATGTCGAACCCAGGAGTCCTAGGCCGTCTTCGCCATAAGAGGTCGACTCGGGTTCCACCCGTTGCATTGCCTATAGTTCCGGAGGCGGAGCCTCGCGTGGAGCCGGAGCCTCGCGTGGAGCAGGTCGTGGTTGAGGAAGAAATTCCGGAGGAGGGGCTTCGGGCGAATCGCAAGAGGCCGAGGCCGGAAGAAACTTCGTTTCCTGCCCCGGGCGATGAAGTGCCGATCGCCGCGCCTCCGATCACCATCGTTGCTCCGGAGAGCGAGCCACCCTCTGCGGCTTTTCTGCGGGAGACGGCGATCGCGGATGCAGAGACCCCTCGAGGGAAACCGTTTTTCGGACGGGATCCCGAGAAGGCTGAGAGGTAGATAGCATTTATGTGTTGACAATTTCCTCTGCATAGGAGTTGTATTAACCTTAGTTGTTTTGATGCAGGATCCGTCGCGCAGATCCGTCTTGTCCACCGATGGTCGTGGATTTCCTGGCGAGCCGATCTCCTCGCCATTCCTGCGACATTCCTCCATATGTTAGCAAAGCTGCGTCTGCTCTGCCGAAGGCATGGACGACTGATCTGGATGCGATCGCTCGGCAGCGATCGTCGAGTTCGATGCATGCTGTTGTCGCCCTTTCTCTTCAGACGGCGACCATGGCCGTCCAGGCTGCCCAGGAGTTTGAGGGGCGGCCCTCCACTATTCGCCTTCAGGAGGATCTCGAGGCGGCTCGGAAAGAGAACGCCGAGTTTGCTGACAAGATCGCGGCGATGGAGAAGGACTCCTTGGAGGCGGCCAAGCGGGCGAGCCATGAGCTTGAGCTGGAGAAGAAAGAGACTGAGAAATATCGAATGGCGGTCGACCGATTTCGGGACCAGATGCAGAGTGCCGTCCAGGCGCGGAATGTTGCTGAAGGGGAGGCCGATCGCCAGAAGGTGACGATCGCTCGGCTGACCAGCGAGCTGGCGGAGGCGAAAGAGAAGGTTGCTGCGAGGGAGGCCGAGCTCCAGGGATCGCAACAGGCGATGGCCGAGCTGAGAGGAGAGGTTGAGGCGAACAAGGCCGATCCCTTCCAAAATTTGGAGTATGTCAGCGAGTTCGCCTATTATTTGGCGTTCGCCGAATCGATCCGAGCGGCTAAGAAGGGAGGCTTGGAGGTCGGTCCTCTAGCTGAGAAGTTCAAATCATATGCATTGGAGCATCCTCTCCATTCGGCTTTCTCCTTGCCGATCTTGGACCTGGCGGACATCGGCGTGGATTTGAGCTGGTATCCGTCTCCAGACAGTCTTGCTCATCCCGATGCTCCGGAAGATGAGGGGCCCGTGCCGAATGCTGATGGCGAAGGCCAGGCAGGGGCCTGAGGCGCTTCCTTTTTTACGCTTTTAGCTTACTTTCTTTGTAGTTTGTAGCTTTCTTTTGTAGCACTTAGGCCTTCGGGCGATCATGTACTCCGATTTTTCAAGTAATGAAATGAGCATTTGTCTTTCTGACTTATCACTTGAACGAATGGTTATTTTTAAGTCTTTGTTTGACTTTGTACAAATGTGTGAGGAGAGATCGTTGCGAGGGTAGTTCCAAATGAATTGATAAACTCATAAAGATAACTTTTTACAACAAATTCGATCGCTGCACTACATCTGAAAAAATGACGATCTCCGTATGTGGTTGAATAGCGACGATCGTCGTGTAGGTAGTCCGCACTCTTATTGCCCCTTGTTTTTATTCACTTAGTGGAAGGAAGGGGATGAAAATAATTCCTTGAGTGAGCGGTCTTCAACTTTGTCGAGTCCTCGGGGGCGATCGTCCTTCTTGAGGAACCGTGCACGATCGCGGAGTTCGATGGACCGACTCCTTGATCATGTCTTAATGCGCGAAGACATTGAGTGTCTCGTGACTCACTTTATTATGAGGGTCCTCTGTTAGGCTGCGCCTCGCCTCGTATTTAAACGAAGGGCGTGCGGTCTCGGTCTAGAGGAGTCCTTGCGCGGGGCAGCGTCGGATGATTCAACTCTACGCCCGCGGCTTGTTTAGCTCTGCTTCCACCTCGGCCCACCATGAAGATGGCGAACCTCGACGGTGTACGTTGAGACGGGGGTTGTGGCGCGTCGCATTGTCCGGGTTCACCATGTTAGATGATGAACCTTTGAGGGCGAGCGATCGTGTCCACTAATTAACTTTGGAGGGCCCTCAGACTACGCCGGCCTCGTATTTAAACGAAGGGCGGGCGATCTTGGCCCAAAGGGACCTTGCATGGCCTAAGCAGTCGGTTCCATCGACCACCAGGACCATGGCTGCACTCTTCCACCTTGGATCGTCATGCAGATGCCGACCTTCGACGGTGTACGTTGTGCGGGGGAGGCGATCTCGTGCCTTAGTCCATCATGTTAGATGGTGAACTGTAGATGGCGATCGAGTCCTCCGGTTTCTTGAATAAGGAAGGAGATCGGGGAGACTTCCGAGGTCTCCTTTTCTTGATTGAAGCATGTAGAGACGGTCGCCGAGGTTGATCTAGGGGTCGGCTCGTATGAGCTTTCCAGCCTGTTTTGTGTTCGACTCGGACGATCGTCCATAGAGGTAGGTAGGGACCTCGCTAAACCAATAAGTCATCCAACTTGCCCTCCTCGAACAATCTCCAGAGTTGTTTGAGGAGGTCGCGGCATTTGTTGGTGCCGTGGTCGGACTCTTATGGTAGGCACAATATTGATTGTTGTCCAGATGACCGTGGTCCCTTATCGCCTTTGGCTTTTGAGCTCTTCGTGCCCCTTGATGGCATAGAAAATATGTGCCGGAGTTACATTGAACGTATGGAGGAGATGGGCTTCCATGTCCTCGAAAGCCTTGAGATCTCCGGGTATCTTGGCGATCGCCTTCTTTGCTTTGGCGATCGCTATCTTCTGGACAAGAGGTGGCGTTTCCTCGTCTAAGCGGAGGGTGAGTAGCCTTTGCCTGGCCAGGAAGTTGGCAGCTTTAGCGTGGAAGATCGCGTAAGTTGGGGAATATCCTTGGAGAGATGTCTAAACATGGGAGAGTGACCGCGGAATCCCCCATGGCCGAATAGAGAGCGAGCTCACATCGACGGTTCGCCGGTGAGGACGATTTCGTCCCACTTGGCCAATGTAATTTGCGTCGATTCGTCTTTCCCCGCTTGATTTTTATCATGCGGTGGGGCCTTCTGTCTGGCGACCTTGCCGGGCGAAGTATGACGTGAAGTCGTCGCCGCTTTCTTAAAAGATGTGATAGATCGCGGTGGTAGTGAGACGTACCATCTATGGGCCACTCGCCCAATGTTAACGGAAGATCCGGCACTTGGTTGCATCGATGCCCCACACCTACCATGTAGATTCGGAATTTACTCGTGGGTTTCGGTCCGATCTCCTCATACAGAGGTGTTTTGGGAGGAGCGATCGTTGGGTATGGGGGCAAGCTCGATGTGGACCGCGAGTGGCTCGGTCGGCCCGGCGATCTTTTTGCTGGTGCTTGCCCCAGTGTCCAAGAGTGCTCTAATCTCGTCAAGCTGGCGTTGTATGGCGGCCATCGCCGTGGCCTGATTGCTAGCGGCTCGGCGCTCGGAGCGGGAGCCGAGGCGATCGAGTACTGATCCCCTGGCGATCGGGGCGGGAGTCAGATGGCTGACCTGCTCGGGCGTGAGGCGGGTAGGCCGAAGTCATGGTGACGGATTCGGATTCCGTCTTTTCAAGGTTGGAGACTGAATGCCCCGGTCGCCCGGATGGGTCGCGTCCCAAACGATTGAATATAGATCCGTCCGGTCGTGCGAGAGCCTTTCCTCGCGAATTGGGGCTTTCTGACGATCGCTCGTTCAGTAGCCCGCTGAATTTCCGTTTTCCCATGCGGTGGATGATCGAGGGAGTTATTGCAGGCGACGCACATGCTCTCCGTCGCTCCTCCAGGATGGCCATAGCCTCCTCGATCTGTTCTTTGGTTTGGAACTGATCGAGTGAGAGGTTGGGGCCATCTCTCGGATGCGGGATCGAGAGTCTCGCGATCCGCGCTTCCCCGCCGTTGGTGGGGTTCGGATTGAAACGGAAATGGTGTCCGGTTCGGAGAGTAGCTTTCTTGATGGACCGCGGATGTCATGATTCTGAAGGTTTTCTTTGAAGTGCAGTGAGTGTCACTTCAAGTATGTGCCCCGAGAACAGTGAGTGTTCTTCGGACGGTAGAAATAAAAGTTTGAGGGTTAGATGCCCTCCTTCTAGCGCCAATTGTTGCTACCCAAAATATTATCCGGAGATAGATATTGCTGGAATGGATGGGATAGCAAACAAATGCAAGAGCACTTCCGTGAGAAAGATAAATAACACAAGATTTGCCGGGTTGTTAGTCCCGGCTTGAATGCTCTCGCGAGATATTATTAATACCGATATTCGGGATACAAGTACTAATGTAAGAATACAATTACAATGAGTGTAAAGTTTCTTGTTATCTTAGCTAGTGAGCGTGTAGATTGCCTAAGAACCAGATTTGATGCTCGTGAGTTCTTGTAACAAAGGTGATGAACGATGCGGCGGTGAGAGATCGACCGCCTCTCACGGCGAGTATTTAGCCGGATGTTTGGGCTTATGAATCCCTTGGAATCTGTCTAGTGGAGACTTGCTGCTTCTGCCGATCGTCTTCTGGATGAGAGATTTGGAGAGAGAAGTCCTGAGATGGATTCCGGTGAGATAGCCGGGAGCTTGATGATATGTATGTTCTTCAGTGTTTCCGTGAATGTATCGGAATGTGAGAGAATGTGAACCTTTGGTGGAATGTATTTCGGACGTAAGTCGAATGAATTCCCAACCGTAGGTTGAATGTGAGAGAATGTGAACTGTAGGTTCAGTCAATTTCCAACCTTTTTCCAGTATGAGGAGGTTCTCTATTTATAGGGCTTGTATACGCCGGGCGATCGCCTTTTCTGCAATATAATAATCGGGCGATCGTCTTTCAGCACATGGGCCTGTCCCCTCAAAGTCTGCAGGAGTTGCCGGGCCAATCAGTGCGGTCCAATGGGGAACTTACACGCGTCCTGAGTTGCTGACACGGGTGGTCCTACTGACAACTTTCGGCGCGCATGCTGGTAGGTGAGGTAGGTGGCAGGCCGTGGTCAAAGGTCTTGTCTGTCAGCTAAAGATCTTGTCTGCTACGAAGATCTTGTCAGCGCCTTTGGTGGATCTGCACGTGGGTGCTTTCCTGAGATCCAGTCCTTGATGACTTTGATGGGCGATCGTTTCTGCTCGGGGCGCAGGTCGATTGCCCTTAGCTGGTTAGTAGAGTAGATCGCCAGCTGCCAAAGGGCGATCGCCTTGGGAGTCGATCGCTGGGTAACTTATGGTGGTTTGATATCTTCGACTTGGCGAGCTAACCATAGTTTGACTGGAGTTGACTAGGTCGCTCGGCCTTATTGTCGATCGCCTGTCGGGATGAATAAATCGTGACACAACACAACCAAAACCCAAATTATCGAAACCAACTTTCAAATGATTGATTCAAACCAGCAAAACAATATCAATGGCATCAATAATCCAATAGGAATCCACAATTCAAGATTACAACAACATCAATCGTAAAATCCCCAAATTAACCGAAGTCAACCCCAAGGGTTCTTGAAATAATCCCCAAAATAGCCATTAAATCCGTAGGAATATATTTATCCAAGGTAGATAATCCATATCTAACATATTCCAACAATAATACAAGCTTACACGAGGAAATCGGAAGGAAAAACCCAAAAATCCGAAATTCTAGATCCAAGAGATTAATACCTTTGTTTTGATGTTTTGGAGATGATGAAGTGATGATTAATCCAACTCAAAGACTTGAAGATGATGATTGATGATTACACCTCGAAGAATACTCTTCAAATCGCTCCAAATCGCGCGGAACCGACGAGAGAAAGTGAAGAAATGACAAATACCGGAATCTGGGATAACTGTCCAATTTATAGTGATTCCAGTTTAGCGCGCGCTATCCCCCTATGCTTAGCGTGCGCTAACGGGTATTTTGGGTAGTCCAGTACCCACTGTCCGACAACGGTAGCGCGCGCTACGTACCTTTGGTAGCGTGCGCTATGGATGTACAATTGGCGTGCGCTAACCCCAAATGTTAGCGTGCGCTAACGAATTATCTGATGCCCAATACTGGAGTCCAGAAACCTTCTGTCCTCTGATCTGATCTCGGTAGCGTGCGCTACAATCAATATTTAGCGTGCGCTACAATATCGATTGCGTACGCTAAAAACCACTCATAGCGTGCGCTATGAATTAATCCGATGCAGTCCAGTAGCCACTGGACTCAACCTGATTCGACCTTAGCGCGCGCTATAACGACTGCATAGCGTGGCCTACTAGCGCGCGCTACTTACCATTCGTAGCGTGCGCTACTTATAACTCACCTGCAGTCCAGTGCCTTCTGGACTGCAGCCAGGATAACATTAGCGTGCGCTAATGCTGAGTGGTAGCATGCGCTACCTGTACTCAATTAGCGCGCGCTAAAGAGAGTACGTAGCGTGCGCTACTCCTCACACACAGTCCACCATGAAGGTGACAAAGATGATACGCTCGGCCCGACTATCTAACCGGGTTGAATGATGAAATAACACTGATACGCGATACTAATAAACTCCGAACGGTGAATACAATGAATGAAATAAACGATGAATGACCATTAATGAGTGAAAAAAATTATAGAGTGACAATTACTGAATGATAAATACTGAATAATGACTGAATTACAACCGGGTATTACATAGTGCGACCACACGATCAACGTAACATTCTCATTTCAGCCGCTTCCAACTTGCTCTCAAGCGACTTCTTCATCGCCCAACATTCGGAGCCATACAACATAGCAGGTCTGATTGCCGCTCTATAGAATTTACCCTTGAACTTTAGAGGGACTTTCTTGTCACACAGGACCCCTGTCGCTGCTCTCCACCTTAGCCACCCTGCCTTGATACGATGAGTGACATCATCTTCACACTCACCTTCCTTCTGAATGATCGAACCCAAATACTTGAACTTATCCGTACGGGGCACGATCTGATCTACAATCATTACCTCTACTTCTTCCTCGTTGGCCTCACCACTAAAGTTACACCAGAGATACTCGGTCTTAGACCGGCTCACACGCAAGCCCTGTGATTGTAACTTGGACCTCCATAGCTCTAACTTCGAGTTCACCTCCCTCCTCGACTCCGCCACTAACATAATGTTATCAGCAAAAAGCATGCACCACGGGACGCCATCCTGTAACCCCCGCGAAATGACGTCAAGTATTAGAGCGAAGAGAAGAGGGCTTAGCGCCGACCCCTGGTGTAGCCCTATCTCAACCGGGAAATACTGTGTGTCACCAACTGGGGTTCTAACACAAGTCCTAGCTTGAGAATACATGTCTTGGATCGCCCTAACGAATGGCAACGACACCCTCCTCTCTTCTAGGCTCCTCCAAATAACATCGCGTGGAATGCTATCATAAGCCTTCTCTAGATCAATGAACACCAGATGGAGGTCCTTACGCCGCTCTCTAAACTTCTCCATAAGGCGTCTGACGAGATGAATGGCCTCCGTCGAGGACCTCCCCGGCATGAAGCCAAATTGGTTCTCTGAGATCTCAACTTCTCTTCTAACCCTGCATTCCACCACTCTTTCCCAAAGTTTCATAGTATGACTGAGGAGTTTAATACCCCTATAGTTACTACAACTCTGAGCATCGCCTATGTTCTTGAAAAACGGCACGACAATACTACGCCTCCACTCCGTCGGCATCTTAGAACCTCTGAGGAGGATGTTAAACAGCTCAGCTAGCCACTGAACTGCAACTTCCCCCAGACAAAGCCACACCTCAATAGGGATCTGATCCGGGCCTACAGCCTTACCTCTACCCATCTTCATTAGAGCACCCTTTACTTCCTCCTTGCTGATGCTCTCACAGGGACTAAACGAACGAGCAGAAGATAGACTAACTCCTTGCACCACCGAGTCGCTTCCCCTAGCCTCATTGAAAAGTTCAAAAAAAATACTTATTCCACCTCTCTTTAATTGCCACATCGTTCACTAACACTTGGCCCAAATCATCCTTAATATACTTAACGGGACCAAGTCTCGCCGCCTCTTTCCCTAGCTTTCGCTAGTTTAAAAATAGCATTCGCACCTTCTTTGGTGTCTAGGCGCTTATACACCTCCTCGTATGCCTCACCTTTAGCCTTAGCCACTGCCTTCTTAGCCTCTCTTTTTGCCACCTTGTACGCTACAATCTTCAAGATTCTCTCCTCCCCAGCACTAACCGACAAAAGCTCCTAAAATAGCGTTTGTTTAGCTTTAACCTTCTATTGAACCTCCTCATTCCACCACCATGCCTCCTTAGGTCCACTAGACCTGCCCGAAGAAATCCCAACCACTTTCTCGCCCACGTTCCTAATAGCATTGGCCATGCTGGTCCACATAAGGTCAGCATCGCCCCCCCGCAAAAAACCTCCTTCGTGGGTCAGAGACTCCTTGAATTCTGTCGCCTTCTCACCCTTCAGATCCTTCCAGAGAATCCTTGGTCTAGCTTCTCTAACCCTGCTAACAACATGACCTCCCATGGATAAATCCATAGCCAGCAGCCGGTGTTGCGAAGCACAAGCCTCGCTCCGGAACACCTTGCAGTCCACGCACGCCCTAGCATCACGACTGCGTAAAAGAAGGTAGTCAATTTGCGTGTTGTGCCCCCCACTACCGAAGGTGATGAGGTGCTCAGCTCTCTTTTGAAAAACAGAGTTCGCAATAACCAACTCATACGCAGTGGCAAACTCCAATAGTGCGGAACCTTCTGCATTCCTAACTCCGAAGCCGAAACCCCCATGCGCACTATGGTAACCATCCACCCCCTCACCAATGTGCCCATTGAAATCGCCCCCCAAAATAATAAATTGATCGTCCGGAATACACCCGACCAACTCATCTAAACAGACCCAAAAAGCTTCCTTAACAAGCACACCCAAACCAACATGTGGGGCATACGCACAAACCACGTTACCTTCTCCCCAACCACCACTCTAACGGCCATAATCCTATCGTTACACATCTTCACTTCCACGACGTTATCCTTAAGCTCCTTAGACAAAAGAATACCCACACCATTACTCGAGTTCGCAAGGCCAGAATACCACAATTTATAACCGCTCGCCTCCCT
This sequence comes from Orobanche coerulescens, assembly GCA_033398695.1. Classification (NCBI taxonomy): domain Eukaryota; kingdom Viridiplantae; phylum Streptophyta; class Magnoliopsida; order Lamiales; family Orobanchaceae; genus Orobanche; species Orobanche coerulescens. The sequence goes on along the minus strand of CM065802.1, from coordinate 46,406,728 downwards.
GGACTGCGCTCCCTTCCACCTAGTCTCCTGAATACAAGCCACCACTACTACAAATCTGGACCTGCATAGCGCTTTTTTTTGTACTACAATAGCGCTTTTAGGCGCTATGTAAGGCGCCGCTATGCAAGTGCCTGACGCAAGCACAGCACTTTTTTAGGCGCTTTGTAAGTGCAATAGTAAGACAGCGTTTTTTTATGTGCTATGGAAGTATGTGCTACCTAAGTACACGTTCTACAATATCGGTTTAAAAAACACTATGTAAGTATTTTTCCTGTCTAGTTAATTCGTAAGATATCATTTATAAAAGCACTGTCCAAGTAGCAGACAAATACTTACATAGCGCTTCAAGAGCGGTATGTAAGTATTTTTTTTTTTTTACCTGAACATTCATAAAATTTTATAAATAGAAAATTTTACAAACTCCAAATCTAAAATGGTAATGCAACCCAAGCATCTCAAGCAACAGTATAATGCAGATCAAATAACTTTAATATGCCTGAAATAAATCCCAAATATATCAACTTCCATAAAACTTGAAAAAATTAATAATACATACAAGAGTCAAATTATCCAGAACTATTTCATACATTAATAGATAATAAAAACAAGTAACTATAGATTTAAACCAAAATGATCAAAGACTACTTCAACAATTTGCCCTTGAGAAATCTGTTGTACAAATACCCTGCCCAGTTTTTCTGGAAGCGAACCATTTTGTCAGGAGAGTAGAACTTCAGCCTGTGGGAACGAGTGAACTGTACACCAAAGCAAATACATATATTACTATTCAGATCGTATGAAAAGATATACACTTTTTTAGGAAATATTAACATATCCATACATTTACGCCAATACTTGTTTCAGAATAACGCAATAAATCCTCAATATAGCATCCAACATAATAGCCGCAAGAGATGCCATCACTTGTAAGTTGCTTGGGGCACTGTAAATAACAATTTATAAATATATCAACATTTCGCCTTGCACTATGCTTGAAATATAGCAGGTAGTTAATTAACATAACTTAAAGAAAATCAATCACCTGTATAGTTGTCCATTTAAAAGTGTTAAACGCAGTCCTAGTGCAACTCCTCCCACAATTAGTACGAAAACACCTCATAGCACTGTCAAAAGAAAACGTTTCTTCCACATCAACATCATACGTAGTTTCTATTTTTAATAATTAATCAGTTTCCCAGTGAATATAGATAAAATTTGTCACAAGCAGCATTATAAATCAGATGATCCCATCAGATATATCATTCTATCTACATCATCCTCAAGCTTAAACTACACATTAATAATAAAGATCTGATTTTTAGAAGCAGCACCACATTTGTTTGAGACCACGCATATATATAACATCACCAACAAGTAGTGCGTGCTTGCTGTGTGCGTGTGTGTGTGTGTGTGCGTATATTGCAATGGAAAACGGTGGGTCTATGACTAAAAGGCAAAAATAGAGATTGCAAAAATAGAGATTGCAATGGTTGTCTCACTGATTGTCTGTCCTGTTAATAGAGTCAAGGGCACGTAACTGGAAGAAAATAGCAGGCAATATTATTAACGTAGTTCTCCTCGAGAAAATAGCAGGCAATATTATTAACCTCACAGAAAGATTGGGCAGACTCTTCAGATTCTGATGAAAAAGTCAATTATGCTTTGATAGCCAACATGGAACCTAAGACTGCAAATACTGACAAGGTACCTGAGGTAGTTTATAACTTTGATACTGATAATTTTTCTAAGTTAAAGTCATTTCTTAAAACATTGCATTTAACATTTAAAAATCAATCTCTTGAAAATGAAAGAATAGAATCTGAGATGTCTGATGTGATGAAAAGAAATGAACATTTAGAAGCTGAGCTCTTGTTTATGCTAGAAATTCAAAAGGAATGTGATAATGCTAAACACATGAGAGTTTAGATATAAAATAAATGTGCTTATCTAGAAAATGAGCTTGAAAAGGCTAATGAGAACATCAAAGTATGGACAAGGTCAGGTAAAAGGGTTAATGAAATCATTACTGATAAAAATTGGAAAGAAGGTCTAGGTATGAATCAGTGAATGATAATAAGAAAGAAAAAGTTGAGGAAGTGTCATCAACAGCAATGACATATGAGAAAATTATCAAGAACATTAGGTCTAAGTGTACACCTGTTAAATTTGTATCTCCTAATGCAGAACCCAAATCAACTTTTGAGAAGGGATCCACATGTGGTGCTAGTGATACAGATAAAACTCCTAAAAATGCTAAGATGTCTAGTGCTATGACCTTAAATATTGGTTTGATGTCTCAAAAATAGCTTAAAGAGAAAATAAGAGAAGCTACTGACAAGAATAAGGTAAAAAGTCCTAAAGTAGGGATAAATAAAGAGAATAATTATAAACATATCCCTAATGCACCTAGAAAAACCTATTTTACTTGTGGAAATACTAATCATCTTACTATTGATTGCAGGAAGAATAGGATGGCTAAAACTGAATTCCTATATGAACTATTATGAACTGAAGAGTATCATAATTTGTGGTAGTTTATGGCATTCCATTTACACATGTAAAGAGTATCATAATTTGTATTATAACTATTATGAACTGAAGCCAAATTTGAATAAAACTTTTGTTTCTGATACATGTGCAAATTCTAATAAACATGTTGTTAACTCTGAAAATGACAAATCAAACTCTGATAAGTCAAACTCTAACAAGTCAAAGTCTGATAAGTCAAACTGTGATAAGTCAAACTCTGATAAAAATGTTTTTGCTGCTAGAGTTAACAATATTAATAAGAAAGGATCCAAATTAGTTTGGATCCCCAAGGCTTCTAATGAATTGCATGTATGATTGCAAGGTAACATGAAAAACATCCTTGTGATTGATAGTGGATGTTCTGCACACATGACTGGTAGCTGTCAGAATATGAGAAAAAGGCAGGCCCAATGGTTTCTTATGGGGATGGCAACATGGGAAAAACTCTGGGATATGGCAATTCTGTTATTGAGAATGTCATCATTGAAAGCGTTGCTCTAGTGGAAGGACTCAAACACAATTTGCTGAGTGTGAGTCAAATAACTGCTAGAGGTTATCATGTAGACTTTAATAGAGGTTAATAATTAACGTAGTTGCTCATCTATATAAACATACTTTTCTACCAGCGCTTTCAAACTCTTGTACTTTGCAATGGTTGTCATAGGAGCTGGATCCATAAAGTAGATACTCTCTGTTGTGGTGTTAATAGCAACCAAAACCCAATGTTTTCTACATTTTATTTATTATATAGTTAGAAGCAATTAAATAAATTCAATGAATTATAGGTTCAAAAAGTAAAACTTACGAAACATTGTAAGGCACCAAAAGTAGGTGGTCTTTGTCAACATATCTAAGCATACACTTTGCCAAATGAGTGGATGCCTCAGAACTATCCACCGAGGGAGACACGATATGATGAGGTGATGCAAAAGAGAACTTGGTTACCAAGTCCAGATTTCTGGATAAATAGACCTCACATAAATACCTTTAGTTCACAAAAAGAAAACATGATTAGAACTTGGACCGGGTGTTGTGAAATTTATTAAGTGTTCATATTACCTGATGTAAAAGACGAGGCTCGAAGCACTTAACCATTTGGTATCCAATACCTCCAAAACATTCTCCTTATTAATATGTTCAATCCAAGGATCCGCATTCCAGAAAGGTCCCGTATCAACCTCTATATCAGTAACACGATCGAACATAACAACAAGACGAACTACCTCCAAAACTCCATCATGACTTACATCTTCTGGAAGAGGATAACCTAGTTGTCTCGACGACACACCAGCAATTGATTCTACTGTTTTCTCCTTCTCTGGATCCTTAACATTCTCATGGCCCATAGAATGCTTGCTTTTTTCCTTGTTCATGGTTTTGGGCCGTGTCTAGGATATAACAAAATATATACAACTGAGACAATATGATCATTGAATCATTAAATTTCTAGAAGTCTAGAATTATATCCACAACATGCTTGTTTTACAATTATACATGTAACAGAAAAATTAGAATATATACCAGACCTCTAGTTTCATGGAGACCAATTTGCGTGGCCATGCAAGAAAATATCCGGGAGCTTCATCAACAAGGTTGGCCTCGTCACAAGGTCTAGGTAGCTTACTTTTTAACTCTGATTTTTCTGCCACTTCAAATTGCACCCTCACATATCCTTCTTCGAGTGGAACACCGTGAAGGATTCCATCATTGAGGTCATTATGCAAGATCCCTTGCCCAACATATCTACGACCGGGATCCAAATACAAATAACAAGGATTTTTTCCCTATATTTTGAAATATTTAGAAACATTATCAATGATGACATATAGGTAAACAGAATGGTAATAAATTTTCTAACTATGTTCTACAAATAAAAATAGCACTACTAATTCTGCCAAAAGTATACATTCTTACGTCATCAAGTATCATTTTGGTTTCAAATTTCATGTGTTGTTTATTTATTGGTCGAAACTTGTATATGTTACGAGGCAGTGGGTTTCTGAGATATTAATGCGACTTTTGTATATAAATTATGATTGTATACTGTCCCGATGTAAAAGTCTACCACATAAGCAAAATTCAAAAAAGGTATGTAAAATAATAAATATAATCCGGAGAAGAAAGACTACCTCTGGAAGGGCTTCACCTAAACTAACATCAATATGGCCATCATAACCTTCATCAACATGATTATCCATGTCAAAATTATCGATGTCAAAATTATCCATATGGCTAGAACCTCCAGAATGCACCCCCTGTGTTTTACAGCCCTTGCTTTTCAGCTCCTTAATTTCATTTTTCAGATAGGAAATATCATTTTTCAACTGTGATAGCTCGCTGACAGACGATATTGTCTGCAATGTGGTATTAGTTACACCCCATCCGACAGCTCTCAATCATCCGGAATACTCTAATGGTATTAAACGAGCAAGCAAATCATCAGTTCCAATATTAGTAAGCTCATGTTCTGGGAACTGATCTGAAATGGCAACCTAACAAATGATACAATTTCAAACATAATGTTAACGAGTATCAGTGCACTGCAAGTCATAGATAAATTAGTGAAATGGAAAGATTAATTGTTACCACATCCTCGAGGAGTTGAATTGCACCAGGATCGTCGACTACACCCTCTGCATTACGTCTAGCATACTCCCACGCATCTAGTCGAGTCACAATAGGGTTTTGTTCACCTTTTTTAATTTTTTCATTAATCTGTACAGAAATCAATTTTCCTAATTATATTCATATAAACTTTACTATAAACCACCCAAAACTTGCAGCCTGAAAAAAAACACAAACCATGCACAAAATTTTACAAAATTACTTGAGCATACCATTTTGCATATGTTGATACAATGATTCAATGAATCATAAAGTTCAGAATCACTTACTACCTTTAAACGGTTTCTTATTAGAAAGAAAAAGGCAAAGAAATACACCCACTGTGCAACATACAACTCACTTACAATTATCTCTCTAAGGCGCGCATAGCCAACACATGCTTTCCTGTATCGAGCCTCCATTGCTTTTGCTCGCTCTTTATTCTTATTACTTTTTTCCTATATTTGAATTTCAACTATCAAATACAATATCCAATGAAGTAAATTGCTTTTAAATATAACACCTCACTAGTTAAGGAATAAGCTTACTAGAAAATCTACTTTCATCGACTTCTGCACAAACTCCTTCCAGCAAGGGGTCATAGTCGAAAAGTGTGCATACAGAGGAGGTGGCGATGTAGAGTAGTTACCATTTTCATCTCTAGCAAGAGTCCTCAATCTAGTTCTAAATTGTCGATGAAGGTTCCCGGCACGAGAAATTATTTTTTTCCTATGTTCTTCTTCAACCCCATTGAAGGTTTCCTACATATTTGTTTTACAAAAAGATTCAATAAATCAGATCTGACCCCAAAGAAAGAGACAATGCACTGGGACCATACTGGAAAGTGTCTGTACAGGTGCAGATGTTTATCCAAAATGTGGTTTCTGCCCTGGAACTATTTTTTAATAAAGAAATTTTTAATAAAGAAGAATATAAAAATAATCACACATAAATAGATCTGTTAATGTAAAATTATTAAGGAAATATGATACCTTGATTTCATCCCACAAAGCTTGTTTCACATTGAGCAAATCCTTGTTACGCCAATTATCACATGTGATTGGGACATGCCTTCTTACATAAGAGCCGATAAAATGTACTAGAGTCATAGACTCTTTTCCAATCGGTTGTCCCATCTCATTCCAATTCACCTAAAAATATATAATATAAATGATACATGGTATTTAAAAAACTGGAAGTGCTTAATATAAATAAATATATATATATATATACATATATATATATAAGTACTGTTAATCATTATATTAGTTTTTGCTACCTTTTGCACTATGCCTTTAGTCCTAGCTTTCTTGACCTTCAACATATTTACTATACCTCGCTTCGCACTTTTATCCGTGGCACTACTAGTTCCATTGGTGCCAATAGTGCCGGTTGTGTCGTGCGATCCACCAGTCATGATCCTAAACAAAAAAACACAAAACATGATCAGTAACACCATTTAATAAAAAGATTAAGATATTTCATGTTACAAGTTCATCATACAAGACATATGCAAGTTTATACCAAAAAAAAACACAACAGCAGTTAAGTTATGATAACAAAGCAAACATACATTTCTTGGATTTACTTTTTCTTTTACGCTTCTTGATAGGTTTTGATCTTTTATGCCCATGCACATTTTGAAATTATGGATTAACATATTCTCCCTCATCATGGTCATTTCTAGAATAAAAACATTCATATTCATCATCGCCATTCATGATCGTGGAAAAATTCACTCCAGAAAAGGGATCATCTATATTATCGACTTCTTCGTCTACACCATCAGTGACTTGATAACTATTATTGAGTTTGTTTGACAACACAACAATTGACCACTTCTTATCAACTGGATCAGTAACATAGAACACTTGTTGAGCTTGAGTTTCCATAATGAACGAATCATCTTTGTACCCAACCCTCTCAAGATCAACCCTTATGAATCCCGAGTCTTCAACATGTACATCACTAACATTGTTAACCCAACTGCAATCAAACACTGGCACCCTAAAGCCAACATAATCGAGCTCCCAAATATTTTCAATTCTGCCAAAGTATGTCGTATTAGCCAAAACAGGATCAGTGTCACTGGATGATTGGTGTAGTGCCGTCGCAGTAATTGCAACTCCACTATTCTGCATTGTGCTTGTTGCATCATGTTCTCTCATGTAAAAAGTGTATCCATTTATAAGGTAACATTTGTAAGAATACACAAATGAATCAGGCCCTCTTGACAACCATTTAACTCTATCTGATATTGATTCATTATTTTGATTTAACTCGTTTGTGACATGATTCTTGAACCAATCAATAAATGTACGATTGTGATCCACTTCTATCCAACTAGCACCTCTGTCTGGATGTTCTAAGCTGAGAGTTTGTTTATGTAAATCTACAAAGGGAACAACATCAACACTGTTATGTAGAACACAAAGGTGCACCCGATGCCATTGTGCACTATCGATCTCTACTTGTTGACCTCCGGTTACACCTTCACCATCAACCCTACCATTGTGACGAGCACTAGGCAAACCAATTGCTTCCACATTTGGGATAAATTCTGAGCAAAACTATATTGCTTCTTCTATCAGATAGCGTTCTGCTATACAACCCTCTGGCCGGGATCTATTCATCACATAATCTTTTAATATTTTCAAATAACGCTCGACTGGGTACATCCACCGCATACGAGCAGGGCCACACATCCTAGTCTCATAGATAAGGTGAACAGTTAAATGAACCATGATGTCGAAAAAAGATGGTGGGAAATACATCTCAACCTCACACAGTGTCTCAACAATTTGTCGTTGCAGATACGACAACCTTCTCGGATCAATGACTTTGCTACTCATTGACTTGAAGAACCAACACAATTTTGTGACGGTTACCCGCACCTTTTCGGGCAATACGGAACGTATAGCAATTGGAAGCAAATTCTCCATTATGACATGACAATCATATGATTTTAAACTTTTTAATTTCAAGTCAGTCAGAGAAACAAGACTCTTGATGTTGGATGTATAATACCCGTGATTTTCTCTTTCGGTACTTTTTCGTTTTTGGCATCTTTCTGGTTTCCAGAAGCTCACTTGCGAGCGTTTTGATATTTTGATAATGTTTCGTTCTGCGTGTTTGGTCATCCGAGTTGTTCCGGGGTTGTTTTACCCGAATCCGTGTTTTGAGCGACTTTTCTCGCTATTTAGTTCATTTCGTGTGATGACGGTTCGAAACTATGGTTTCGTGTTTCCTATAAGTCCGTTGAGCTTTATTATGCGTGTTTTGATCTTCGGTTTGGTTGCTTGATGTCATATCGTGATTTACGGACGTTCTGGGCCGTTTCGTAATTTCCCAAAGTTTGGGGGTGATTACTTCTGTTATTGTATTCCGAACCTTTGGGTTGTCGGAATAGTACTTTCTTTTAGCGCTTGAATTCGTCGTTCTGCGCTCTTCGTATGCATGTCCTCGTCCCGTGTTGTAATTGTCGTTTCGCGGTTTCGCCGCACTCGTACGCTGGCTGAAGTGAACTTAGCGCCTGAATCGCTAAGTGACTTACGACGCTATGCCATAAGCACAACGTACGTTATCATCATGCGACTTACGTACGTTAAGACCTTCCCTTTACGTACGTAAGGGTCTTACCAGTTCAGACATTGAGTTCTGGCCGTCGATAGCGCACGCTATGTGTTGATCATAGCGCACGTTAACTGTGCTACTTACGTACGTTAAGCCCTCGCCATAACGTACGTAAGGGTCTTCGCTATTTTGGACAGGAGGGTCTGGTTATCGATTACGTACGTAATCTTTGATGCATTACGTACGTAATACAGGTAACGTACGTTATTCTTCTTTATTAACGTACGTAACTCATGCGCAGGTATTTATATACCGAGGGTTGACCGTGTTCGTCATTTTTCACCCTTTCTTCACTCCTCCGCGGCTGAGGCGATTTGTGGGCGATCTAGGGGCGATTTTGGAGTCTTGTAACTCCAAGTTTACATCTTCCTTTAGTTCTTGGTGTTGATCAACATCATCAATCCGTGTTCTTCATCTTCGATTCGAGGTAATCATCTTGTAAACCCTTCCTTTATATTTCGTGAATCTTCAAGATTCGGGTTGTTCTTCATGAATCATGCTGTTGTATATCATCAATCGATTGTATTGATTCTCTCCTTATGATTTGATTCGTATTTCTTACCGTATTTGGGTTAGGATAATGTTCTTGATATTCTTTGGGAGACATTGAGCCCTAAGTGTTCGATCCTTCGTCTCCACGAATTCTTGTTGAGAACTTCGTGTGTTTTGCATCTTCCTTGCGATCGATCTTATAGTGATTATGTTGTTCTTGTGTTTTTGACCTAGTTGGAAGATTCGAGGGTTTCCGGTCGAGCTTTCCCGTTGCTTCGCGTGCTTTGGATTTGAGGCAAGTACCTTGATATACGAGTTGTAACTGCGTGAAATCATCGTTGTCGAAGTGTATGAATTTATACGGATGTATATATATATATGTGTGTATATATATATATTTATATATATTTATAAGTTAAATATATATATGTGTATACGTATATTGATATATATGCCTATGTCGGTGAACGACGAGTGGTGAATGCTAACACTAGTTGAGGTACTCAACTTGGATTGATGGATGAACTATAGTTATTCATATAATAAAGTAAGGTTATATATATATATATATATCTATATCTATATCTATATATCTATCTATATATATATATTCGGTTGAGTCGCAATATAAGGATATATGTGTAGTGTTGGTTGGTTGTGCCGAAGGCTTATTGTGTTGGGTCTTGATTGATAACGTGCGTGTTATTGTTTGTTGTGTGGTTATGGACTGGCGGATAAATTGTGTGAATTGGTGTATTGATTTGATAGTTGTTGAAATGATTGATTGTGTACTTGATGTTTGTAATAATGTGAATACTTGTTGAGAGAGACGTCATATCCGGGAACCTCTGAGGGCGGGGTGTGTACTCCGGCCTGGTGTACGCTGCAATGTGCGGCTCCATATGTTTGGTGAACACCGGTGTTACCTAATGCGCGTGCAAGGGGCGGCTCTGTTGGGAGTGATCGCCGGCGCGGTGACATGTTCAAGGGGCGGCCAACGTAGTGGAGTGAACGCCGGTGCACAGGTGTGCAAGGGAGGCGCCTGGCAGGCTTATTGGTAACGGATATTCGAGTGATAGCTAAGACCCCGTTACCGAACAATCCTCGTATTTCAAAGTTCTTTCAACTCTTTTTAAATACTGGTCTCGATATAGATCGTGATTCGTGTTTTTGAAAGCTTGTTTCAAATTGTTTTTAAAACGTTGGTATCGGGGTTAATTAACCAAGGATGTTTGTGAAATCTCAGGGTTAATTAATCAAGGGTCTTGAGCAGAATTGTCGAATGAGAGGTGTGCCTTTGATTATCTTGTGATGATTATTACGTGCATTGGGTCGAGGACCCGAATAACGTTGTAATAGTTTTCTTGCAAATTGTTTTCCACATGTTGGGTCGAGGATCCGAGAGTTTTTGAAGTATTTTCTAAAAGTATTCCCATTTGATTTTCAAAACCCCATGATGGCCTGAGTCAATAATAATGTTTTCAAACTTTCTTATCAAAATACTTTTCCTTTTATAAAAAGGGATTTTTCGACTCCTTGGGCTCGTTTAAAATTTCATTGGTGTTATGTTCCGTACAGAGAATATGACTATGTGATTATCTTTCACTTTGTGTATGTAATGCTATTCTGTGTGGACTATGGGAATGTGTGATTTGTGTTACGGCTTCTCGTCTGTTGAGAGTTGTGTTGTTATTATTCTTATATCTTGTATATTATGTACTTGCACTAGCAAAATTCCGGTTGCTAACCCCGAGTTTTCGGGGTGGGTGCTGTTATGCGCTCAGGTTTTGGCGGCTCGGGAGCGATCACAGGATTGGCTTGGAAGGAGATGGAGGACAATGATACTAATCACACCTGAGTCGAGTCTTTTCTTTTGTTTCATTAAGTCGGTATTTCTGCGTCGTTCGAGTATTCACCCTTGCAAGGGTGTAGTTTTCATTTATTAAACTGAATTGTCATTCTTTTTGGTGTTCAAGTTTATTATTGTCATTGCAATATGAATGTCGTTAGTTACGAATTGGTTAATGACCTTGTCGATTGCCTTTGTATTTAATTTTGACCCGGTCGGTCAATCATTGAATAGTCTTTTGGAGTTGCTTTGGTAGATCCTTGTGATAAGGGTCTACGGCGTGTGACATTCGGTCGTATTCGGGGGTGTTACATTTATGGTATCGAGCTTAGGTTTGCGAAAACCTAGGCCGTTGGGTCAAGTCCATGTCTGTGTAAGTCGCGCGTCGAGTTGTGATTAGTATCGTGGTTCCGACATCATCTTGAGGCAATCCGTGATGGTAAGTCTTAGATCGTAAGTCCCTTTATATATGTATTTGATTATATTGTGATAATGTGTTTAATGTGAACTAGAGATTGTAACTTGTTGGTGATATTATTGATTTAGGATGTAACATGCGTATTCGGTCCGATTGAGAATGGTTATGTAGTATGCTTAGGAAGTCGAGTGTACTTACCAATGTCTACATTTTATTACAATAAATCTTTGAGTGTTAATTTTATCCGCTGCGTGAGTATTTTGAAATGGCTATTGGTATCTTGCAAACTGAATTTTATTTCGTAAAACCGATTCCGTAAACCGAGTTTTGGCATTTTGTCTTGCATGTTTTGACGGTATTCTTATAACGGTATTTGATATTTTATAAATGACTTTTGTGATTACTTGAAAATACTACCGTCATCGGCCTTTTGGCATTTTGAACGTTTTAAAAATAGTTTTCAGCCTGGTGTGTTCCGGTGTGGGGCCACGGTGTTGTAATGGCACGAACATTTTAAAGCGGTGCTACTAAATTTTATAATATTGTGAAAACCCGTGATTTAATGTAGTCATGTCAAATGGTCACGTATTTCGGCGAAAAATCCTTTCGATTAGACATTTTGGTAGAAGAGGAAAGATTTTCAAATTGTGGTATTTGGAACTCAACACTTGAAATATTTCAAATTAGTTACGATTCAACTTTCAATTTTCTTTTATGCATTGCTCGAAAATAATTTTTAAAGTCGTTGTATAAACTCCCTCTTCCAAATAAAGGACAGTATTTACAAGCTTTGGGCGTAACGTGACTCGCTCTCTTTTTCAAAAATTTGTTTTCATTAAGCACATATATATAATGATCGTCCTTGTCGAAGGACTCGAAATTGACTTCATAAAACTTTACGCTTTACGTTATTCTATAGATGTTAACTAAACCTTGTGTTGATAATTGTGGTATACTGTGCAACTGATTATTTGATAATGCTGAACGGTACTATCTGTATTAGTATGTCGAGCCTTGGCGGACGTAAGGGTGATGACGGAAGTGGAAGCGACAAGGTGGTTCGTACGACAACTATCCATGCTACAGTGAAGGAGTATCAAGATCAAACAATATCCTATGAAATCTCCTCAGTGATCGAGCCCACGAGCGAAGCGAAGAGACCGAGGACATCGGGAAAATTTCTGGGCGGGGAAGAGACTAAGGCTCCCAAGCCCTCATGTCGTTCGAAGGCGTCGTCTTCGCGGTCGGGAGTGAGCGCTGGAAATCCCAAACCAGCATCGCTAATTCTCGGTAAGAAGAGAAGATGTTTCAACTGTAACTGTCAGGGACATGTTCGTGCAAATTGTCCCTCTCCACTCTTGACTTGTTACCGGTGCGGGTGTGAAGGTCATCGGGAGAAACACTGTGAGACAGTTTCCGAATTGGCAAAGAATGCCGCCCTAAGAGAGAGCAGAGCTAGTGACCGGAAAGTGTCCCGAAACCCTATGTTTCCTTCTGAAGATCCTAGCATGGGAGAATGAATATTTTGTACTATATCTTAATCGTTGCTGTTTCAAATAATCGTGACTTCGATCGTTTTTCGTTTCATTGCTTTACGTTTCCAACTGTTGTTGTTCTAAGTTTCGGGGTCGTAATATCTTTATAGTATGTGGGAATGTATTACCCGTACTTTCTTGATATTTTCAGTATTGTGTGACCTTTCATTGTTGGTAAATCAATTGTGATCCCCTCGACGACTTTAAACTACCTTGTTTTACTTGACCTACCGTCCTCCGAACGAATTTCGGAGCTGTTTTGCTAAATCTCGTGGATTATTGTGGCCTTTCCACATCCGAATTTGATTCTTGCAGATTTTGTTTGAAATTATTGTTCCATCGCTCTCTATTTTAAGTTTCGGGACGAAACTTCTTTTAAGGAGGGTAGAATATAATACCCGTGATTTTCTCTTTCGGTACTTTTTCGTTTTTGGCATCTTTCTGGTTTCCAGAAGCTCACTTGCGAGCGTTTTGATATTTTGATAATGTTTCGTTCTGCGTGTTTGGTCATCCGAGTTGTTCCGGGGTTGTTTTACCCGAATCCGTGTTTTGAGCGACTTTTCCCGCTATTTAGTTCATTTCGTGTGATGACGGTTCGAAACTATGGTTTCGTGTTTCCTATAAGTCCGTTGAGCTTTATTATGCGTGTTTTGATCTTCGGTTTGGTTGCTTGATGTCATATCGTGATTTACGGACGTTCTGGGCCGTTTCGTAATTTCCCAAAGTTTGGGGGTGATTACTTCTGTTATTGTATTCCGAACCTTTGGGTTGTCGGAATAGTACTTTCTTTTAGCGCTTGAATCCGTCGTTCTGCACTCTTCGTATGCATGTCCTCGTCCCGTGTTGTAATTGTCGTTTCGCGGTTTCGCCGCACTCGTACGCGCCGAGCTGAACTTAGCAGTTCTGGAACTGCTAAGTGACTTACGTACGCTATGCCATAAGCACAACGTACGTTATCATCATGCGACTTACGTACGTTAAGACCTTCCCTTTACGTACGTAAGGGTCTTACCAGTTCATACATTGAGTTCTGGTCGTCGATAGCGCACGTTATGTGTTGATCATAGCGCACGTTAACTGTGCTACTTACGTACGTTAAGCCCTCGCCATAACGTACGTAAGGGTCTTCGCTATTTTGGACAGGAGGGTCTAGTTATCGATTACGTACGTAATCTTTGATGCATTACGTACGTAATACAGGTAACGTACGTTATTCTTCTTTATTAACGTACGTAACTCATGCGCAGGTATTTATATACCGAGGGTTGACCGTGTTCGTCATTTTTCACCCTTTCTTCACTCCTCCGCGGCTGAGGCGATTTGTGGGCGATCTAGGGGCGATTTTGGAGTCCTGTAACTCCAAGTTTACATCTTCCTTTAGTTCTTGGTGTTGATTAACATCATCAATCCGTGTTCTTCATCTTCGATTCGAGGTAATCATCTTGTAAACCCTTCCTTTATATTTCGTGAATCTTCAAGATTCGGGTTGTTCTTCATGAATCATGTTGTTGTATATCATCAATCGATTGTATTGATTCTCTCCTTATGATTTGATTCGTATTTCTTACCGTATTTGGGTTAGGATAATGTTATTGATATTCTTTGGGAGACATTGAGCCCTAAGTGTTCGATCCTTCGTCTCCACGAATTCTTGTTGAGAACTTCGTGTGTTTTGCATCTTCCTTGCGATCGATCTTATAGTGATTATGTTGTTCTTGTGTTTTTGACCTAGTTGGAAGATTCGAGGGTTTCCGGTCGAGCTTTCCCGTTGCTTCGCGTGCTTTGGATTTGAGGCAAGTACCTTGATATACGAGTTGTAACTGCGTGAAATCATCGTTGTCGAAGTGTATGAATTTATACGGATGTATATATATATGTGTGTATATATATATATATATATTTATATATATTTATAAGTTAAATATATATGTGTATACGTATATTGATATATATGCCTATGTCGGTGAACGACGAGTGGTGAATGCTAACACTAGTTGACGTACTCAACTTGGATTGATGGATGAACTATAGTTATTCATATAATAAAGTAAGGTTATATATATATATATCTATATATCTATCTATATATATTCGGTTGAGTCGCAATATAAGGATATATGTGTAGTGTTGGTTGGTTGTGCCGAAGGCTTATTGTGTTGGGTCTTGATTGATAACGTGCGTGTTATTGTTTGTTGTGTGGTTATGGACTGGCGGATAAATTGTGTGAATTGGTGTATTGATTTGATAGTTGTTGAAATGATTGATTGTGTACTTGATGTTTGTAATAATGTGAATACTTGTTGAGAGAGACGTCATATCAAGGGAACCTCGAGGGCGGGGTGTGTACTCCGGCACGGTGTACGCTGCAATGTGCGGCTCCATATGTTTGGTGAACACGGTGTTACCTAATGCGCGTGCAAGGGGCGGCTCTGTTGGGAGTGATCGCCGGCGCGGTGACATGTTCAAGGGGCGGCCAACGTAGTGGAGTGAACGCCGGTGCACAGGTGTGTAAGGGAGGCGCTGGCAGGCTTATTGGTAACGGATATTCGAGTGATAGCTAAGACCCGTTATCAACAATCCTCGTATTTCAAAGTTCTTTCAACTCTTTTTAAATACCGGTCTCGATATAGACTGTGATTCATGTTTTTGAAAGCTTGTTTCAAATTGTTTTTAAAACGTTGGTATCGGGTTAATTAACCAAGGATGTTTGTGAAATCTCAGGGTTAATTAATCAAGGGTCTTGAGGTGAATTGTCGAATGAGAGGTGTGCCTTTGATTATCTTGTGATGATTATTACATGCATTGGGTCGAGGACCCCGAATAACGTTGTAATGGTTTTCTTGCAAATTGTTTTCCACATGTTGGGTCGAGGATCCGAGAGTTTTTGAAGTATTTTCTAAAAGTATTCCCATTTGATTTTCAAAACCCCATGATGGCTGAGTCAATAATAATGTTTTCAAACTTTCTTATCAAAATACTTTTCCTTTTATAAAAAGGGATTTTTCTGACTCCTTGGGCTCGTTTAAAATTTCATTGGTGTTATGTTCCGTACAGAGAATATGACTATGTGATTATCTTTCACTTTGTGTATGTAATGCTATTCTGTGTGGACTATGGGAATGTGTGATTTGTGTTACGGCTTCACGACTGTTGAGATTTGTGTTGTTATTATTCGTATATCTTGTATATTATGTACTTGCACTAGCAAAATTCCAGTTTGCTAACCCCCGAGTTTTCGGGGGGTGGGTGCCTGTTATGCGCTCAGGTTTTGGCAGCTCGGGAGCAGTCACAGGATTGGCTTGGAAGGAGATGGAGGACAATGATACTAATCACACCGGAGTCAGAGTCTTTTCTTTTGTTTCATTCTGGTCGGTATTTCTCTGTCGTTCGAGTATTCACCCTTGCAAGGGTGTAGTTTTCATTTATTAAACTGAATTGTCATTCTTTTTGGTGTTCAAGTTTATTATTGTCATTGCAATATGAATGTCGTTAGTTCTGAATTGGTTAATGACCTTGTCGGTCTGCTTTGTATTTAATTTTGACCCCGGTCGGTCAATCATTGAGTAGTCTTTTGGAGTTTAGCCTGGTAGATCCTTGTGATAAGGGTTTACGGCGTGTGACATTCCCGGTCGTATTCTGGGGGTGTTACAGGATGAGTATCCTTCTGGAACCTTGACAGAATGGAGTGTTTGTAACAACACTCTCTTCTCATCCTTAGATAGAGTATGGGCTGCAGGAGGTAAATATTGTTTTTTTCCTGGTTTCTCCACAGGAATTAGTTCGTCTCTTATTCCCATTTCCTTCATATCCATTCTCGCATTGTAGCCATCCTTATTAGTTTTACCTGGGACACCCAGCAATGTACCAATTAGGCTCTCAAAAACATTTTTCTGCACATGCATGAGATCAATGAAATGTCTGACATAAAGGTCCTTCCAATAACTCAATTCAAAGAAGATTGAACGCTTCTTCCAACCTTTAGTAGGGACATCCTTTGCAAATTTCTTACCAAGCTGTACATTTAGGTTTTCAACCTCTTTCAACACATCGGCACCTGTTATTTTAGGAGGTGCACCTCGTTCTTCAACTTCACCATTGAATACTGATGGCATATTTCTAAACCGATGTTTCGAGTCCAACCACCGCCTATGCCCCATATATACACACTTCTTGCAATGTTTCAAATATAGTTGATCAGTCTCCTCGCCACACCAATGACATGCATCATAACCTTTCACACTGTATCCTGAAAGATTGCCATAAGCGGGGAAATCACTTATCGTTCCGAATAACATGGCCTTCAACCTAAATTGATCTTTCTTATATTCATCACACACTTCAATGCCCTCTTCCCACAATAGCTTCAAGTCCTCAATTAAAGGTGCCAAGTATACATCAATATCATTACCAGGTTGTGTGGGACCAGATATCAAAATAGACATCATCATATATTTACGCTTCATGCACAACCATGGTGCCAAATTGTAGATTATCAGAATCACAGGCCAGGTACTATGAGAATTATTTTGAAGCTTGTAAGGGTTCATTCCGTCTGTTGAAAGTGCTAGGCGAAGATTCCTCGGTTCTTTCCCAAAATCCTGATATGTATTATCAAATATCTTCCATTGAGGTGAATCGGCTGGGTGTCTCAACATCCCATCTTTAATTCTCCCATCGTGATGCCATGTCAAGCGTTTAGCATCTTACGCACTAGCATACAACCGTCTAAGTCTGGGTAGTAACGGAAAGTACCACATGATTTTGGCGGGATAATTACCATCCTTATAACGTTTTGTACCGCACTTCGGACATTCATTAAGCTCTGCATACTCTTTTCGATAAAGAATACAGTCATTTGGACAAGCATGAATCCTATCATGTATTAACCCGATAGATTTGAGCATTTGTTTAGCCTCATATGTTCTGCGAGGGAGGACATTGCCATGCGGCAAGAGTTCACTAATAGTTGTGAGCAACTCTGTGAAGAACACATCGAAACTTGATGTCCAACCTTTAGGTTATACAAAGTCAACACAGCCGACAATTTAGAAGCCTTGGTGCACTCTGGCCACAAAGGTAATGCAGCATCATGCTTTAACTTCTCATGCATGTCGGGATGATCATGTAACTCTTCATTTATCACATTGGGAATATCCTTTTCATCACTAGAATTTCTACCCTCGATTATCTGTCATAACATTGGTATACGTATCTACAAATTGATAATTTGAATTCCAATTACTTGAGCTATGTTCCCCTTTATCTTCACCATGAAATTTCCAAAATGTATAAGTTCTATCAATACCATGACATATTAAGTGTTCATACAACGCGGACTGACCATTAACTTCCACAACATTTAAACACTTCTGACACGGGCATAAGATAAAACGAATGTCCTTTGCACGTTGAGTTGCATATTTACGAACTTCTGTCACACCATTCTTATATTCTTTTGACAATCGGGGTGCATTTATCCAATTGCGATCCATCAAAACACTAACAAAAATATAAAACACGAAGAGCACAATTAATTAGTAAATAGTAAACAAGGCAGTGACATTTTAAGATATGGGCAACACAATCTCTATACTCAAGTACTTGAAGATATGGACTATGAAGCACAAGTAGACATTTTGACCATCTCTATACTGTGTTACTTGTTAAATACTTCAAACTAAATTTCATCTTTCCCACCAAGTAATCCAAGTGTAGCAAGAAAATCATAAAAATACCAGTTAACACTAAGAGTAGATATCCAGTTTAGAATTATCGTTCCAACTTCAAAATCAGTCTCAATTTTGTAAATTTAACAAAAACATAATCTTTAAATCTTTCTTTTTAAACCTTAACATGGATGAGCGGAGAACAATGAATTTACCTTGGTTGTTGGGTTGACTGATTTGCGCAAAACCCTAAAAATAACCCGCTCTATTTGCTGGATTTCGATTGAAGATTGATGCTGATGTTGATCGATTGAACTTGATTGAAGACTTGATTGGATTCTTCAATTGCTGGGATTCTTCTGGGTTTCTCTTCTTGTGCTGGGTTTTTCTCTTCTTCCTTACCGATGGAGCAAAAAAAAAAAAGAAGATATGTGTGTAGGTTTTTCTTGGCCGTTTTTTCCTCTTAGATCTCAGCCGTAAAAGATAAAAAAACACACATGTAACCTGTAAAAGAAAATAAAGAATAAAAATAATTATTACTTTAACATATAAAGCGCTTTGGAAAACGCTAACGTACTATAAAAAAAAATTCAAAATTAAAAAATAATTACTTAAAAAATGCTAACTACAATAGCGCTTCTAAAAGCGCTATCGTAGATAAACGCTACAACAACGCTCCTTAAAAAAACGCTATTGAAGTATTTTCTTTTATTTTTCATTTAATTTTATAATTCTTCACAATAACTTGTAACACGCTTTTCTGGAGAAGCGCTGTCCAAGTGTAATGCTTGCATAGCGTTTATGAAGAAGCGCTATTGAAGCAGTGTCTCCTAAACCCAGATTTGTAGTAGTGCACATCAACCATTCTCTTACCCAAAACATCCACTAGCTCCAAAAGCTTGCCCGTCAAGGTACCCAAATTCCAACTACCAACCCGCAAACAGCGCGACATCAACCAACACAAAACACAAACGCACTACGAAAAATAAAATGCAGTAGTGAAGCCAAAAATGAAAATAGGATGAGAATGTGAAAGACAATTTAAAAGCAATGAAACCGCATACAAATCACAGTCAGTAATATATATATATGGCTTACGAAAATGAAAATGAAATTAAACAGAAAAGTGCAATGATACCAGACTTCGACACGCCTTGGAAGATTTCGGGCAACTTGAAAATCCAGTTGGGAAACCTGCAAAACAGACGGCTTTTCCTCGCTGGACGAACTTCGGCGGAAAGTCAAATCCCCCCTAGAGTTGGTGTAGCTTGAAATTACAGTGCAAAAACGGGAAACAGTCTGTAGAGAGAGAGAGCTGCGGAGCGGTCTCAATAAGAAGAAAACAGACGACGCTCGACACCACCCCCACCCCACCACCACAATTCTTTGTTGCTTTTACCGAAAGTAGAAATGCTACTGTGTGGACCCGCACGATAATCCGCAATCAACCAATCAGAAGACCGATGTCGACATAATGAATATCCAGAAAGACTAAGATAGGAAATAATAATAAAATAAATAATCCATCCAATCAGTTGCCCCCTATAATAAAGTTCCATCTCCTCAGGTAACGTACAATTTACTATCCCTTTTTTTTTTTTTTTTTGGTTTCTTCGGGTTTTCAAGTTTCATCGTGAAATTTAATCCAAAAAAAATAAGAAAAGTTTCATCGTGGAAAGATTCTCCGCGATATTATCCGGCAAGGGATCAATTTTTTTTCTTCCTGAGGTATAATCCTATAAACTTTAAGCTCAATTCTTTCTTTTTTTCCTTTTGGAAATATTTTGTGAAGAATCTGTCTTTTATTTTTTTTTATGGTTGATTTACAGAAAATCGACATGGCTTCGAAGCGGATTTTGAAGGAGCTGAAGGATCTTAAGAAGGATCCTCCTACCTCCTGCAGCGCCGGTATATTACTAATTTTTCACTAGAAGTTAACTCAGAAGCTCCGAGAATAACAAAGCAAAAAACATTTAGTTCAATTTTTTCTATTTTTTTCAATTTTTTTCTCAATTGCTTCTGCTCTTATTTTATTTTGTATAGGGTTGTTTATTCTGGTTTAGATCTTCGTGAAACGATTTTGTTTTGTCTAATTTGAGCTTTTATTTTTCTAATTCTTTCCAAGTTGAAGTTGTTGCTGACTTGCTGTTTGGATTCAATAACATAGGCTTGGAGCAAAGTTTCGATACAGCACCCGAGTTTCGATCACGTCTAAAGTTCCTTTACTAACAATTTCCCTTTGCTGTTAACACTGCGGTTTTTGTCAGATTACCCTCGCGTTTTACAAAATGGATCATTTAACTCGTGTGTGTATTAAATAGTCATATTACCCCTGTGTTTTTAAAACATAGCCAATTCCTCCTGTATAAATGTAATTGGCACATTACCACTGGTGTTTGCAAAACAGTGCGTTCCGTCCCCTCTGTTGAATGAAACACAGGCGTCTAATTTGTACCTTTTGAAAAATACAGGGGTAGTATGCTTATTTAATTTACACAAGGGGGTGATCAGTTACTTTTTAAAATTAGAGGGGTAATATGACCAGTTAATTTACACAGGGACTAAGCGGCCTATTTTGTAAAACACGAGGGTGTGATCCGTTGTTCACCTGCTAACACTGGGATATAGCTGTTTCTAAAAATTCTTTCAATATTTGGAAGTAAAGGGAGAGACTTTATAAGTACCGTAAATAATTTTCTGATTGTTGATCAGATACCCATGTGATTAAATCGTCTATGGTACCGGCCACTGCTTTGGGGAAAAAAATAAAAGAAAAAGGGGAGGGAGGGAGGGAGGGCTATCGAAAAAAACAATTTTGGTAAATGTTTTCCAAATTCTACAGCATTCATTCATTCATTCATTCATTCATTCTTGAAGTTGGAATATCAAACTATCTGACGACGAAGCGCAGCTCGGTTGGTAAGCCGCTTCCCCTCTAACCAATAGGTTGGGGGTTCGAGTCATCCTGTGTGTGTGTGTAAATAAAAAAAAAAAAGAAAAAAAAAATCGAACCATGTTCTTGAGAAATCAAGCATTATGTGTCTTTTAACATTTTAGCTTGTTTAATCTCAAACCATGTGTACGTTATGTTTATTTACCTGTTCCTGAGCATGTTATACTTGTTGGTTGAAGTTTTGCATCTCCAATTTTTCTATATTAACTTTTTTCTTGATGGTGCTTTATCTTTCATTTTACTTTAGTTTTTTTGAGAAGGAATGTGTGTATGTTTTCAGGTCCTGTAGCTGAGGACATGTTCCATTGGCAAGCTACAATCATGGGTCCTCCGGATAGTCCATATGCCGGCGGTGTTTTCCTAGTCAACATTCATTTTCCTCCCGACTATCCATTCAAGCCTCCTAAGGTGTGTCATTTACCTAAGAGATCGATCGCCGGACCAAGTGAGCCACTCGCGGTCCAGATCGAGCTTGCCCCCGTGCAACCGAAGATCGCTCCTCCTCAAACACCTCTATATGAGGGGAGATCGGATCCTGAGACCCACTTGAGCAAGTTCCGGACCGGATGCGGGGCATCGGACGCGACGAAGTGCCGAATGTTCCTATTAACATTGGGCGATCTTGCCCATAGGTGGTACATCTCATTGCCACCACGCTCAATCAACTGTTTTGAGAAGTTGGCGAACGACTTCATGTCGTATTTCGCCGCCAAGGTCGCTCGGCCAGAAGGTCCCCACCGCATGATGAAGATCAGGCAGGGGAAGGACGAGCCCGACGAAGATTATATCGACCGGGTGGATGAAATAGTCCTCACCGGCGAGCCCATTAGCGATGAGCTCGCCCTCTACTCGGTCCTGGGGGGATTCTATGGCCATTCACCCATGTTCAGACACCTCACGAAGGACATCCCCCTGACCTACGCGATCTTCCGCGTCAAGGCCGCCGACTTTCTGGCCAGGCAGAGGATGCTCACCCTTCGCTTAGGCGAGGGATCCACCGGAGAAGGGAAGGCGCCATCTCCCGTTCCGAAAAAGGCGGTCGCCAAGCCCAGAAAGGCGGTCGCAAAACCGCCCGGTGAGTTCAAGGCCTTAGAGGATTTGGAAGTTCACCTCCTCCGCAACCTCAATCTATCTCCGGCCCATATCTTCAACGCCATCAAGGGGCGCGAATGGCTTAGCAAGCCGAAGTCGATGAGGGACAACGGTCATCTGGACCGCAGTAAATTTTGTGCCTACCACAAAAGTCCCGGCCACAACACCAGCCAATGCCGCGACCTCCTCAGGAAGGCAAGTTGGACAATTTGGTGACCAAGCCAGAACCCCGGGCAGAAAGGACCGGGGGGCGCGATCGCAGATAGAACGACGACCGTCTCCCTCCCAATCCGGTCGCCAAGATCGAGCAAAACGAGCCGGAGTACTCAGACGAGTCGATCCCTCCGATCAACCCCGGCGGCCGGATCAATATGCTTCAGTCGGGTGGTGGAAACCTCGGAGGTCTTTCCCCGGTTTCCACCATATCAAATAGAAAGCGGAAGGCCGAGCTGAGGGCGTTCGCCGGAGTCCATGTCGTGGTGCCCCCAGAGCCAACCATCTTCATCGCTGTTTCGGGCCGCGCAGTGCTCCCCGTGGTCCCTTGGCCAGATCAGGAGCTCGGCGACCAGGAAGGACTTGGCCATCTGGAGGGCGAGGTACCATGTCCTTTCTGATGTGGACCTTTTCGCGCCTGCCGAGAACGAGCGATTCGACCAACCTCCGGAGGGCATGGTCGCCGTGAATGAGGCGATAATGGAGGCTGGGCTGCGGTTCCCACTGTCGTTTGCCGTCTCCAACTTGTTGGTCGCCTGGAATGTGGCGCCGCTTTAGCTAACGCCGAACGCCTGGCTCCAGATTGTCTGCGCCCTCACTTTGTTCGGCGGTCACCGACTGTAGCAGTGCCCCAAAGAGGATGCATTGGTGATCTCTGCGTGTATCCTTGGGAAAATGGCCGACCGCGTGCTGGTTGACAATGGGAGTTTTTGCAATATCATATTCAAATCTGCTCTGGACCAGCTCGGCAACCTGACCAAGTTCATCAAGCCATTCGATACCGTGCTTCAAGGGTTCGACGACAACACGGTCCAAGCCTATGGAAGGATCAAGCTCTCTGTCGAGCTAATATGCTGTTACGATCCCAAGGTTAAGATCACTAGGAACCTCAATTTTGTAATCATATATAGGCCCATCATCTATAATGGGTTCCTAGGTCGCCTCTTTCTAGAAACCTTTGAGGCGGTCGCCTCTTCTTTCTTTTACTGTATCAAGTTCCCCACTACCGATGGGACAGTCGGTACTGTAAAAGGAGACCAGCTAATGTCAAAGAAATGTTTGAATTACTCATGTGTCGTAACTTCCCCTTTAAACGTTTCTCGTACTATTTATAACATTGAGGCGATCGACATTCAACCAATGGAGATCGACAAGCCAAGCACCTCATACCAGCCCGACTCAGAGGACGACATCTCGCATCAATTGTCGGACGACATCGAGCGAGATCGGTTTGAGCCAAGCCTCGACATTGATCGAGATCGAGTCGGCAATCGTTCAAGCGAAGCGGCGTCCCCATTGAAGAGTTGGAAAGTATAACAATTGATCCGACTCGCCCAGGGCGGGAAGTGCAGATCGGCTCAAGCGTCGGTCCCGAATTAAAAGACGATCTGATCAGTTTACTACGTAAGAACATCGGAATCTTTGCCCTGGTCGCATCAAGATATGGTCGGCATCAGTCCTGAACACGCTTGCCACTATCTAAAGATCGACCAAGGCAAGCTTTATTCACGGAAGCGTAGAAATTCGGTCTGAAATGCAGCGCTCGGCCGAAGTCAAAAAGCTACTCGACAACAAGCGATCGGAGTAGCTGCGAAACCACGGTGGGTAGCGCGCGGTGCTCGTCAAAAAGGCAAGCAACTCACGGAGGTTATGCATCGATTTCACCCAGGCCTCAGCGGCATGTCCAGAAAGACCACTTTCGATGCCTCATATTGACCACTTGGTCGATAGCACGACAGGTTGCAAAATGATATCGTTTATGGGCGCCTTGGCACGGTACCATCGAGATCCCAATGACGGAGAAAGGCGTAAAACACACGTCATTCCACATGGAAAAAGCGTGTACTTTTGGGTCGAATGCCGTTCGGTCTCGAAAAATGCGGGGCGACACGCGGCGACTAGTCAGCGGGATGTTCGCCGATCGGATCGGCAAGACCATGGAGGTTTACATTGACGACATCGTGGTGAGAGCCTCAAAAGGAAGATCACTTCAAAGACCTTGCCGAGACGTTCGCCATCCTCGAATAATTCAACATGGCCGAACCCCAAGAAATACAACTTGGGGTAAGCTCTGGAAAGTTCACGGGGCACATCGTGAGCGAAGGGGATCGGCGAACCCCACCAAGATCCAGGCGATCCTCGACATGCAGAGCCACGGAATGTCAAGCGAGTGCAACGCCTCACGGGTTGTCTAGCGGACCCTTAACAGTTTCATTTCTCGGCTCGGAGACAAAAGCAAGCCAAACTTCGCCACCATAAAGAATAGTAAAATAGCATGGACGAAGGAAAGTCAAAAGGCGTTCGCCAAAATCAAGGATTATCTGTCTAATCCCCAAATTTTGGCGGCAATCCCAATGAAGAGCTCTTCCTCTACACAGCGGCCTCGGAGGTCGCGCTGAGCGCTGTATTAGTACGAGCGGAGGGGCAAGCCCACTTGCCGATCTACTTCGTCAGTCAAGCGCTTCATGACGCGGAAACACGTTACACGCCTCTGGAAAAGCTCGCCTACGCATTAGTCATGAGTGTTCGCACGCTGAGGGCCTACTTCTTCGAACACCAAGTGGAGGTTCTGACGACTCTCCCTCTAAGGCAAGTTCTGCACCGGCCAGACACCAACGGGCGACTCCTCAAGTGGTCACTGGAGATCGCCCAATACGGTGTCACGTACGCTCCTCGCACGGCGATCAAAGGCCAAGCTCTGGCGGATTTCGTGGTGGAATTAACGTTCCTTGATCAGGCCAGTCGGCCGTCTGCTGAAATTGTACGTAGATGGCTCGGCGACCAGCTCGCGAGCAGGGTTGTCCTCATCAGCCCCGATGGCCAAAGTTTTACAAATGCCGTGCGTTTCGAATTCCGTGCGACCAACAATGAAGCCGAGTACGAGGCACTGGTAGGCGGGCTCGATCTAGCACTCGCCATGGACGTACACCGCCTCCACATCTTCATGGACTCCCTCTTGGTCGTGAACCAAGTCAAGGGGGAATATGAGGCGCGCGGCGAACAGATGATCAAATATCAAGAATTGGTCGCCGAAATGTGCACAAAGTTTGAAGAAGTGCTGATTGAACGTCCTGAGAGAGCACAACTCCCAGGCCGATGCCCTATCCAAACTCGCATCGTCAGATGGGGCGGCAGACTTCTCTAAAATCCAAATCACGAAGTCAACAAAATCGGCGATCGACAGAAGCCTGGTCACCACAGTTGCCATCGCCGAAGAGAACTGGATGACTCCGTTCGTTAAATACTTGAAGGGCCAGGCGGTCCCCACAGATCGGATCAAAGCTCGCTTGATTTCGGCCGTGCAACGGATACACCCTATTGGACGGCCAAACTTTACAGAGCTTTCAGCCTTCCTCTCCTCAAATGCATTACGCCGGAGGAAGGCCGACTTGTTTTAGCCGAAATCCATGACGGGATCTGTGGAAATCACGTTGGAGGGCGAGCTCTCATCCACAAGACGACCAGGCAAGGCTTTTTCTGGCCTACCTTACAAAAAGACGCGATCGCCTACGCCCGATCGTGTCACAGGTGACAAGTAATGGGCCCGAACATCAAGATCTCCCCCGAGCAGCTCACTTCTATGTACAGTCCGTGGTCGTTCGCCCAATGGGGCATCGACCTCATCGGTCCTTTGCGGACGGCGCCAGGGGGATGTAAATTCGCCATCGTGGGGGTCGATTATTTCACGAAATGGGCAGAGGCCGAGCCACTCAACAAGATCGGCCAAGAACAAGTGATCAAGTTCATTTGGAAGAACATCCTATGTCGATTCGGTCTACCTCAGGCTATCATCTCCGACAACGGAAAGCAGTTCGACGGTTTGCAAGTTATGCAATTCTGCGAGAAATGGGGAATTAAAAAGCTGTTCTCGGTCCCTTACCACCCTCAAACAAATGGGTAGGTAGAGGCTGTAAACAAGATTCTCAAACACACGATCAAAGCAAGACTCGAATCCAAACTAGGACGATGGGCGAGCGAGTCGTCCTCTTTTTTGTTTGTTTGTTTTGCCGAGGCGAATCATTTAGAGGGGATCGGAAAATCTCATTAATCTCTTTGTACATTGAGTAACTGAATACAGAGTTTTTATTGATAGTATTTCTTCAAATGAACAGCGTTCCAGGGATATTGGTCCGGAGTGCCGTCTGGGTGTTGGAGCTCGTAGGCTCCTTTGGTCAGCCATTTGGATATCCTGAAGGGGCCCTCCCAATTCGGGCCAAATACTCCCGTGTGAGTCTGGACCTTTTTGAGGACTAGGTCGCCCACTTGGAATCGCCTTTCCTTGACCTTCGAATTGAAGAATTTCTCGGATTTCCTTTTGTGGATTGTGTTCTTCATTTACGAGGTCAGTCGTCGTTCCTCGAGCATATCCAAGTCGATCCGCCGAGCTACATCATTGTCCGTCGTTATTTGTTGTGCAGTTCGGTGGCTGAGAACGGCGATCTCCGAAGGGATCACTGCTTCTGTTCCGAAGGCGAGGGCGAATGGGGTTTCGTCGGTTGAATTTCGGGTCGTCGTTCGGTAGGACCACAAAACATCCGGGAGCTCGCTCGCCCATCGTCCTTGTTTGGATTCGAGTCTTGCTTTGATCGTGTGTTTGAGAATCTTGTTTACAGCCTCTACCTACCCATTTGTTTGAGGGTGGTAAGGGACCGAGAACAGCTTTTTAATTCCCCATTTCTCGCAGAATTGCATAACTTGCAAACCGTCGAACTGCTTTCCGTTGTCGGAGATGATAGCCTGAGGTAGACCGAATCGGCATATGATGTTCTTCCAAATGAACTTGATCACTTGCGATCTTGTTTAGTAGCTCGGCCTCTACCCATTTCGTGAAATAATCGACCCCCACGATGGCGAATTTACATCCCCCTGGCGCCGTCGGCAAAGGACCGATGAGGTCGATGCCCCATTGGGCGAACGACCACGGACTGTACATAGAAGTGAGCTGCTCGGGGGAGATCTTGATGTTCGGGCCCATTACTTGACACCTGTGACACGATCGGGCGTAGGCGATCGCGTTTTTGTAGGGTAGGCCAGAAAAAGTCTTGCCTGGTCGTCTTGTGGATGAGAGCTCGCCCTCCAGCGTGATTTCCACAGATCCCGTCATGGATTTCGGCTAAAACAAGTAGGCCTTCCTCCGGCGTAATGCATTTGAGGAGAGGAAGGCTGAAAGCTCGGTTGTAAAGCCGGTCGTCCAATAGGGTGTATCTGGTTGCACGGAGCTGAAACTGGCGAGCTTTGATCCGATCTGTGGGGACCGTTCCGTCCTTCAAGTATTTAACGAACGGAGTCATCCAGTTCTCTTCGGCGATGGCAACTGTGGTGACCAGGCTTCTGTCGATCGCCGATTTTGTTGACTTCGTGATTTGGATTTTAGAGAAGTCTGCCGCCCCATCTGACGATGCGAGTTTGGATAGGGCATCGGCCTGGGAGTTGTGCTCTCTCGGGACGTTCGATCAGCACTTCTTCAAACTTTGTGCACATTTCGGCGACCAATTCTTGATATTTGATCATCTGTTCGCCGCGCGCCTCATATTCCCCCTTGACTTGGTTCACGACCAAGAGGAAGTCCATGAAGATGTGGAGGCGGCGTACGTCCATGGCGAGTGCTAGATCGAGCCCGCCTACCAGTGCCTCGTACTCGGCTTCATTGTTGGTCGCACGGAATTCGAAACGCACGACATTTGTAAAACTTTGGCCATCGGGGCTGATGAGGACAACCCTGGTCGCCGAGCCATCTACGTCTGATTTCAGGCGGGCGGCGACACAGGTCGGGCCCAGGCGGGAACGTTAATTCCACCACGAAATCCGCCAGAGCTTGGCCTTTGATCGCCGTGCGAGGAGCGTACGTGACACCGTATTGGGCGATCTCCAGTGACCACTTGAGGAGTCGCCCGTTGGTGTCTGGCCGGTGCAGAACTTGCCTTAGAGGGAGAGTCGTCAGAACCTCCACTTGGTGTTCGAAGAAGTAGGCCCTCAGCGTGCGAACACTCGTGACTAATGCGTAGGCGAGCTTTTCCAGAGGCGTGTAACGCGTTTCCGCGTCATGAAGCGCTTGACTGACGAAGTAGATCGGCAAGTGGGCTTGCCCCTCCGCTCGTACTAATACAGCGCTCAGCGCGACCTCCGAGGCTGCCAGGTAGAGGAAGAGCTCTTCGCTGGGGATTGGCTTCGCCAAAATTTGGGGATTAGACAGATACTCCTTGAATTTGGCGAACGCCATTTGACTTTCCTTCGTCCATGCAAATTTCCTATTCTTTATGGTGGCGAAGAATGGCTTGCTTTTGTCTCCGAGCCGAGAAATGAAACGGTTAAGGGCTGCTAGACAACCCGTGAGGCGTTGCACCTGCTTGACATTCCGTGGCTCCTGCATGTCGAGGATCGCCTGGATCTTGGTGGGGTTCGCTTCGATCCCCCTTTGGCTCACGATGTGCCCCAGGAACTTTCCGGAGCTTACCCCGAAGTTGTATTCTTGGGGTTCAGTTTCATATTGAATTTCTCGAGGATGGCGAACGTCTCGGCAAGGTCTTTGAAGTGATCTTCCTTTTGAGGCTCTTGACCACGATGTCGTCAATGTAAACCTCCATGGTCTTGCCGATCTGATCGGCGAACATCCCGTTGACTAGTCGTTGGCAGGTCGCTCCCGCATTTTTCAGACCGAACGGCATTCGGACCCAAAAGTACACGTCTTTTTCCATGTGGAATGACGTGTGTTTTACGTCTTTCTCCGCCATTGGGATCTGATGGTACCCGGCGAAGGCGTCCATAAACGACATCATTTCGCAACCTGCCGTGCTATCGACCAAGTGGTCAATATGAGGCATTGGAAAGTGGTCTTTTGGACATGCCGCGTTGAGGTCGGTGAAATCGATGCATAACCTCCAGGAGTTGCTTGCCTTTTTGACGAGCACCGCATTGGCTACCCACTGTGGCTCGTCGGTAGCTACTCCGATCAGTTTGTTGTCGAGTAGCTTTTGACTTCTGCGTCGAGCGCAGCGTATTTCTCAGGACCGAATTTCCTACGTTTCTGGTGAACAGGCTTCCTTGTCGGGTCGATCTTTAGATAGCAAGCGTGTTCAGGACTGATGCCGACCATATCTTGATGCGACCAGACAAAGATTCCGATGTTCTTACGTAGTAAACTGATCAGATCGTCTTTTAATTCGGGACCGACGCTTGAGCCGATCTGCACTTCCCGCTCTGGGCGGATCAATTGTTATACTTTCCAACTCTTCAATAGGGACGGTCGCTTCTCGTTTGGAACGATTGCCGGACTCGATCCTTGGATCAATGTCGAGGCTTGGCTCGAAACCGATCCTTGGCTCGATGTCGTCCGACAATTGATGCGAGATGTCGTCCTCTGAGTCGGGCTGGTATGAGGTGCTTGGCTTGTCGATCTCCATTGGTTGAATGTCGATCGCCTCAATGTTATAAATAGTACGGGAAACGTTTAAAGGGGAAGTTACGACACATGAGTAATTCAAACATTTCTTTGTCATTAGCTGGTCTCCTTTTACGATCTTGTTGTCCCATCGGTAGTGGGAACTTGATCTGATAAAAAGAAAGAAGAGCGGCGCCTCAAAGGTTTCTAGAAAGGGGCGACCTAGGAACCCATTATAGATCTTTGGCACATATATGATTACAAAATTGAGGTTCTAGTGATCTTAACCTTGGGATCGTAATAAAGATATTAGCTCGACAGAGAGCTTGATCCTTCCATAGGCTTGGACCGTGTTGTCGCCGAACCCTTGAAGCACGGTATCGAATGGCTTGATGAACTTGGTCAGGTTGCCGAGCTGGTCCAGAGCAGATTTGAATATGATATTGCAAAAACTCCCATTGTCAACCAGCACGCGGTCGGCCATTTTCCCAAGGATACACGCAGAGATCACCAATGCATCCTTTTTGGGGCACTGCTACAGTCGGTGACTGCCGAACAAAGTGAGGGCGCAGACAATCTGGAGCCAGGCGTTCGGCGTTAGCTGAAGCGGCGCCGCATTCCAAGCGACCAGCAAGTTGGAGACGGCAAACGACAGTGGGAACCGCAGCCCGGCCTCCATTATCGCCTCATTCACGGCGACCATGCCCTCCGGAGGTTGGTCGAATCGCTCGTTCTCGGCAGGCGCGAAAAGGTCCACATCAGAAGGGACATGGTACCTCGCCCTCCAGATGGCTAAGTCCTTCCTGGTCGCCGAGCTCCTGATTTGGCCAAGGGACCACGGGGAGCGCTGCGCGGCCCGGAACAGCGACCGCTTCGCGGATTGATAGGGATGGGCGATCGAGTACTCCCGATAGTCGATCTTGGGACGCGGACCGACCAGTCTCGCCATAATTTCTGCGAAGGCTGAATAGGCTTGGCCGAAGGCGCTATGTTGCTCCCAGTACGCCCTCACCGCCAACTCCTCCTCGACCAGCAAGCGTTTTTGCTTAGCCGCCGCCTCCCTGGCAGCATCGGCCTCGTTGAGTAGTTCCTCGACTTCCGCGGGATTAATACCGGCGCTGATAGCCTCGGCAGTTGTCTCCAAGGACACG
Organism: Orobanche coerulescens; assembly: GCA_033398695.1. NCBI lineage: Eukaryota > Viridiplantae > Streptophyta > Magnoliopsida > Lamiales > Orobanchaceae > Orobanche > Orobanche coerulescens. Next base: position 46,375,215 of record CM065802.1, on the reverse strand, counting down.
CCAGACGAGGAGACTTGACTAACCGTCGGACTCCCCCAATCGAATCGCGACACGTACCCCCGCGGAGTTTCGAGCCCACTATTATTTCCCGCTCTTTTCAGCGACCGAGCGGATCGTGCAAATTCAAAATCTGTCCGTTCGAGAGACGATCGTCTGCTCCGTAGAAAGCTGAGTCGCTCGTCTAAGTCAAGCGATCGCCAGTAGAACCACCTCACCCCACGTCTTCAACATCGGAGCGAGATGGGGGCAATTGTTGTGCGGTGATTTACACGCCTCGACGGCGATCAGCATAATGGCCGAGCGACCAAAGACAGCATCAAATAATCCAAGACATACTTTTTGTATTCGTAGATTTTTCGAATAATTTCCACCCTATCACATTATCGGTGCCTTATAAAATAATATAATAGTTCACAACATATATAAGTATTAGACAAATTATGTAAAAGGTTGTAGCGTATGCTTGAGAAGTTGGTCTCGACAATTAGCACGCATTAGCGTATTTGCATACGTTGAACTGGATCGCAGTGAAATAATGTCTTCTGTACTGACTACAAGAAGAACATAAATCTCGGATAATTATTATTTTATAATTTAAGTATATAATATTTAATTGTGTATTTATAATATTTATTGCTTTGATTTACCATAAGTGAGAGTCAAAATGATTGACTCAATAAGCTTCGTATCTTGGGCAATAATATTATTATTATTATTTATATTACCGAAAACATCACATTACAGTCCAAGAAATTTTTACTTTTCTGCTTTGTGTTTGATTGCGGATCTTGACTTGTGTCTTCGGTTCCATAATTGGATAAACACAATATTTTTTTCTAAAATATCAATATATTAAAGAAAAATAGAGAGAAAAATATTTCTAAAAAATTACGTTGTTTAGTAACATTATACAAAAAAAGGTTAATACAGTACTGTATAATTTTCATATAGATGGGATATCGTGAATAAGTCACTCGGTTAACGAAAATTTCTAAAGATTTTGCCCCCATTATTATCAAATTACGATAGATAAAGAATTTCAATGCCAAGTGAAAACCAAGTTTTGATTGAGTTCGCTTTCAAAAATCCGATTTTTTTGTTACGATCGATGGCCATAAAGTGAACGAACCTTTGAAATAGTTAGCGCAGGGCTCCACTGTTCCTTCAATATGTCGAGGCATATGCTGCCGTTGCTGTTTATATTTGGGTGCAACACCTTTGTCCTGAAAGCAACCTGCAAAACTTATGATGATCAAAACAATACTACATTATAAGTATTGTACCCTCTTCAAGGAGGTAAATGCTCTTGAATATTTTTTGAAAAACGATTACTTGAAATTACAGAATATATATATATATATTGAATATATGTTTTATCTGAATCCTGCAAAAAATCAGTTAGCAAAAATAAGGAAAATTCCGTTCGCGTAAACGATCGAAAGTGTCGTTGTTGAGTCCAGAATATCTGTCTCCTTAAAGCAAATTCGCCCTCACCACGGTGTATGACGTCTGCCTCCCAGGATAAAACAACAGCTCGATGCAGTGAATCGATGATGCGCTGCACCCTCAACGAACTAGAACAACTCTATACTATCACCAACCGAAGAAGAAAAACGAAGAAGAATAAATTTCTGACTGTAAAGGCTCTCGGTAAAAACAGACGAATTAAGTGTGTAAAAAATGAGCCCCTCAAGCCGGGTATTTATAGGTGAAGGCTGGAGGAGGTTATGTGCTGGAGGAACTCTATACCGATCAATATTGGTATCTGGAAGAACTCTAAACCGATCAGGATTGGTATCTCAATACTTATCCGGATCTGTTTAATTCGATTTTATCCGGATCCAAAAAATTCGGAATTTATTAATTGAGGTATTTTCAGTAAAATAAAATTTTACCGAATAAAATTGAAGTAAAAAGATAACTTCGAGATGCCGAGACATTTCGCCCAAATCGCCCTTCGACCGACCCGACCCGACCCGACCCGGACGGACGGCGGCGGCGGCGGCGTGCGCGTGTGTGTGCGCGAGGGGCGCCGAGTCACACATCCACACATGTCTCATTTTTTGAACATGCCTTTGTCCACATCTCCTTATATACTCACAATTTCTCCCTTCTTTCTCCAATGTCGGATAGCATCTCAAACTCATTTCTAAGGGTTCACTTTGAAACATTATATCTCATTCATACTTCAATCATTTTGAGTGTTCTTACATGTTTTGGAAACCTCGTACGGAGTACTACGTATTCCAACTAAGTCCCGACTTTAACTCGTAGTCGAACCCACTCAAAATTTCCTCTTAAATGGGCTGCTCAAACCATCCCATTTCCTCCATTTTATCTAATATTTCCAACAATTCCCCACATGAATGAGATTGATGGTCCAGCAGCACACGTCAGACACGGAGTTGACTTGGTGATAGTTGTTGTTACCCAAAATATTATTCGGAGATGATATGCTGGAATGGACGAGTAACAGACAAAATGCGAGAGCACGTCCGTGGGGAAGTAAAAAACACAAGATTTGCAGGGGTTGTTAGTCCCGGGCTTGAATGTTCTCGCGAGATATTATTAATACGAATACTTGAGAGTACAAATATTAATCTTAGAGTACAGTTACAATGAGTGAAACGAAAATACCAAGACATCACATAGGCCTGAAAGCCGCTCAGCCGAAGCTGCCGAATATCACAATCACCTGAAAGTTACTCAGTAGAAACTGTCAATCATCATAATGGTCTGAAACTACTCAGCCGAAGCCGTCAATCATCACAATGGCCCGAAGCCAAAACAGCCCGAAGCTGTATCACATGAGGGCCCAAGCCACAACACGAAGCCGTATCACAATGAAAACCGAAGCCAAAATGGGCTGAAAATAACAATGTGCGAGGAAACACTGAAACAATTCAAAATAGCAGTAACGTGTTGTTTTGTGAGATACAACGATTTGTGAAATAGGGGTGCTTTGAGAATTGAGGTGGTTAATAGCTAAATTAGAAATTTATTTGGGGAATTAAAAAAAGTAAAAGCTCCAACGTACATCGGGAAGGGAGAGTAAGTTTTACAAATAAAAGTAGGGGTTGAGTTTCATACACCCTTTCAGATTTATACACCCTATCACGTCACATCACCACTATTTCATTATTAAGATTAATTTTAAACACATTTGGTTTTTTTCTTATTAACTTTTAAAATATAATATTTTATAAAATTTCAAATATACTGTTGTGACGTGCTTATTTTTATCTACGCTTCGATATAAATTTTATTCAAAACTGATTCGGGACAAAAATAATGTATTTTTTCAAAAAAAAAATAGTATATTTTTTTTAAACATATTTTGTTTATCTCTTATAATTTTTAAAGTATTTTGTGTTGCGAACCATTTAAAAACTAAGAACATTTGTAATCGTCCCCTTTTAGATGTACAATGTCATATTTGTTCTACAATTCCATATAAACGCATGATTAAATATATTAGTTATATTTAATGCGATTAACCTATGATCCAAACATAACGGAATTTGGACTAAATAATTAGATCAAAATGAACTCTAATTTAAACTAACCAAAATAATTAGAATCCAAGACACTTTTCATTTTGTTCAAAGGGACCAAACAGGCGGACGCCACCATTTTAACATAAGAATTGTCGATCCTTTTTTTTTCATTTGTTGCCCTTGCCGCCTTCTTTTCTTTTTCTTATTTTTAATTTTAGTTAAATATAATTAATTGTAAGCCTTTGTTGTTATTATTAAAATTAAAAGTTTGTTATTTTTTATATACTATTTTCAAAACAAAGATATTTTGTCGAGGTCAATGAAAATAAACAAGAAATCTTTATTTGATTGTTGCTTAATGGTTGTGTGTTGTTAGTAGTTGTGTTTGTTTCGAATTTCGTTACTGTATACAAGAAACCTTACAGTAACGAAATCCGAAACAAACACAACTACTAACAACACACAACCATTAAGCAACAATCAAATAAAAATTTCTTGTTTATTTTCATTGACCTCAGACAAAATATCTTTGTTTTGAAAACAGAAAGGAAATGCTAAATGGGAAAGGAAAGAACACCATGTTTAAATCCGTTTTTAAGCAATCAAAGAAAGACTATTTCACTGATAAAACCAACATATACAAAAACCAAAAACACCATTATAACCATTCGACAAATAAAAGCTGCTTCAAGGTAATATGTTTCTTGTATACAGTAACGAAATCCGAAACAAACACAAATACTAGCAGTACACAACCATTAAGCAAAAAAACTCATTACAGATTTCTTATTTATTTCCATTGACCTTAACAAAATATCTTTGTTTTGAAAACAGAAAGGAAATGGCAGAAACTAAATGGGAAAGGAAAGAACACCATGTTTTACTCACAATGCAACAAAAAAAAAAAAGAACAAAGCATTACAATACATACCATGTTGCTTGTTCAAGGATTTTCACGAAAAATGCAGAGCAAAGAAAAAAAAATAGGAGTGATTTTTATGTTATGAGTTTTGGCTTTTTTTCTGGGGTTTTAATTATAAAGGTACGGTTTGTTTGCTGAGACTAATTTTCTGTGCGCATGGCTATACTACTGCTGCAAACAAACTTGATCGATTGTTTGGTGCACTAGCCGTTGCCCAACGGCCGGTCCATGGGCTGGTCTGGCCGGGCTGGGCTTAACGGCCAGAATTGTAATTTTTTTTTCGAAAAATCACCTTAGAAATACTACCTCCTCTTAACCATTTTTCCACACCAACAACTATATTATCTCTTCTTCTTAATTCTGAAGTTTTCACAACTCGCAAATTTTCACAAATTGTATTATTATTTGTTGTTAAGTAACTTTGTATAATTGTACTATTAATCTAAATCTGTCTTTATTAAAAAAATTACTATGGCGGATGGATCAAGGAACGTTCATCATGAAGGAACCGGCGACAACGATACCAACTTGTATATCGGTAGGGTTTACCGTTTCTACTTTGAATTCTTTAGAGTTACTAAAGTTAATTTATTTAGTACTTACTATTATAAATTATTATTAATTCACAGTCTCTCAAGGCTTTACTACCATGCCACCTCTATCCGAACTTACGGTCGAAGCTTCAAATAAGAATACAAAATCGTGGGCTTGGTCATTTTATGAGAGGACTCTCGGCACCGTACCAACGCGTTGCAAAATGATTTGTCTTGTAATGCAAAAATCAAATGAAAACTACTACTTTTTCTTGGAAGATTGGTACCGGGACCGAAACACTAGCTCGTCATTTAGCAAATGACCACGATTGATTAAGGATAATCATGATCAATAATGTTTGGATGATCAATCTCAACTATCTGGCTATTTCTCAAAAGCGCCCGGTGTGTTGGAAATAAAATGCAGCGGAATTTATTTAAATCGGCCCTCAAGAATCGGATCTATTTAGGCTCGTCAAATAATTTAAACAAGCAATATTTATTTACGCATGTAAACATGATAATTCGTAGCAGTCTATTTAGATCTAAGAGATCTAAGAATAAATTACCTTTGAAGCAAAGTCTTCGAATTTCTACTCGATTTCCTTGTACTTCTACCTTTAAATCTTTTAGAGTATAATCTCGTCTATATCCGGATGTTGTATGGACAACAATCTACCGAACTTCCTTGAACAGCAAATTGAATCGGCCGAACCACTCCCAATTTCTGGAAAAATTCTATTGTTTTTATCGAACAGCTGCATTTGTATTGATATACTTCCGAATCGTGTACAATATAGACTTTTTTGTTGTATAATATAACTAAGAATTTGTCGAATCATTCCCAAATTATCCGGAGTAATACCTGAATGACCAATTTTTTTTACTATTATTTATGGCTAATCTCCTAATTCTGATGGTTCAGAGTTCAACAGATACTGCCTCCATTAAGAAATATAAGTCATTTTAGATTTTTTTTTTTTTTTTGGTTAGAAAATGTAAGTCTTACATATTTTTACTAGCTTATTCCTAATGATTATTTGGGAAAATAATATTTATGGTAGTACAATTACCAAAAGAATATTATGGGTGTACTGGACCGAGTCTTTTCGAACATGACCTGCTCGAGCTCGACAGAGCTATATTTTTTTTGTGCTCGGACTCGACTTGCTTGGAAACTTGAAAAGCTTGAGATCAACTTAGCTCGACTCGATTTTATAATTTTTGCAAAATAGTTTAAAAATATTATCTTTTTTGTTAATATATTTAAGGTTTACGTAGTCTCAGTGAGGAATGGTAGTCTCAGTGGGGGAATGGTTTACGCAGACCATGCCCCTACTTATTACAGTAGGGAGGTTTGGTTTGGATTGTTTTGGTTTGGTTTGGTTTAGTAGTCTCAGTGGGGAAGGCCTAGTGGTTGAGTGGTGTTGTTCAGAGGCCAAAGGTCACGGGTACAAGCCCATCAACACCATTAGGTCGGGTGTGTCAGTAAAAAAAAAGATATACGTATAAAAAAATTAAAAAATACTAAATGTAAAATTTTTAATATAATAAAGCTCGTATAGGTTCGCGAGCCTATCCAGTCAAGTATAACTGAACTCGAGTTCGAGCTTGAACATCTGCTCGAGTAGCTCGTGAGCTCGCTCAGCTCGCTTACACCCCTAGAGAATGTAAAGGGGGATTTATTTAGAAATTCTACTAAATGAATAGGGGTAAATTAGTCATTATTTTATATTCCTTAATCTATGACAAAAACCCAAAAGACCTATGTTTATTAATGGAGGGAGTATTCCCTCGACCAAATGGATCCTTTTATGTCGATTTGTTGATAAGGAATTATAAGTTATTCTCATTCCAATATCCATTTTCCAGGTGTTGCTTTCTATTTGTTCGTTGTTGACGGACCCAAACCCCGACGACCCGTTGGTGCCTGAGATTGCTCATATGTACAAAGCCGACCGGCCCAAGTATGAGACCACTGCAAGAAGCTGGACTCAGAAATATGCCATGGGCTAACCGTAGTTCAGTTACGTAAGAAAATGACGGCACGCTTCGTTAGTGTCTAATTTGTTTGAAAGATGCCCCCAGCCCATACGAGAAAATGAAATAGACGGTGTATTGTATGTGTAATTAATTATGTTTGAAATGTTATCTGCTTCTTGCCATAGATCGGCATCGGAACCAGACAATGCTTCCTTGATTGTTTTCGGTTCATCTTCTAAAGAGTAGACTATAAAATCCAGACCAAAGGTTTTTGTAGTTTTTATTCTTTTTCCTCGCCTTGGTTGCGGTGTTGGTCCATTATTATTTGGCGAGATTTCATCATAAGTCCTCTTTTTCGAACTTATTTCATTCTTTTCTTTCTTAGGGAATATAGTTTCAAAAAATATGGCATTTCTTGATTCTATGATCATTCCCTCATTTATATCGGGTACTTCCGATTTGTGTACCAAAAATCTGTACGCACTACTATTATTTGCATATCTTATGAAAATGCAATCAAGCGCTTTTGGTCCTATTTTTACTTGCTTGGGTTTCGGTACTTCAACTTTTGCTAAGCACCCCCACACTTTTAAGTATTTATAGGACGGTGATCGGTCAAAAACTTATCCTAAAAACAGGAGTTTTTGAGTCGCTCGCAAATATATACGAGGTAGAAGTAGTTGTGGTAAGATCTACCAAGGTCTTTTCTCTCGAGGATTGTTCAACGAACCGTATAATATTTTGTATAGATTGCGAGAAATAAATACTAAAATATTCTAAAATATATTTTTTTGGTTTTTAAATTAACTAAATTAAAATGCACTATTTTTAATTTAAACTATTTTTAATAAGACTATTTTAATAAGACTATTTTATATAAAACTATTTTATATAAGACTATTTTTATACTAGACTATTTATATTAAGACTATTTATACTAGACTATTTATATTAAGACTATTTATACTAGACTATTTTTAACTAGTGAAAATGAATAGAATTAAAATGAGTTGGGAATTTATAAAATCTAGGGGATTACGGGTTCGTTAAATTAGGTTTTTAATTAAGTATCGGAATTGATTTATACGGATATAAAAGAAAAAACGAATGTTTATCGAGTAATCAACTTTTCACTCTGTCTTTCGTAATCAAAGATGTCTTAATCACTTTTGCTTTTTAAGATGTTGATAACAAGATTAACACTGATAGATTGAAAAGATGTGTTTCCAATACACTTAACAATCAATCGAGGTTTCACTAGTAGAAATAGGATATGATCAATCTCTATTTAAACCAATTAGTCCTTTCATTTCTCTAACTTGACTATTTTTAGGATAAACGATCGTTCATCGAGTAATCAACTTTTCACCTCTGTACTTTCGTAATCAAAGGTGTCTTAACCACTTTCGCAATCTTAAGATGTTGATAACAAGATTAACATTTGATAGATTGAAAAGATATGTTTCCAATTCACTCAACAATCAATCAAGAAGGTTTCATTAGTAAAAATAGGATATGATCAATCTCTATTTAAACCAATTAGTCCTAAAAATAGTTTAAATCAATCAAATACTCAATATATAACCTAATAGAAATCCCCATTCCCCTAGGAAGAAAGATTAGCTACTCATTGGTTTATACATACTAAAATTATAATAGAAATAATTGATATATATAATATATATAGAAACTTTTAATTACTAGAACTTAATGACAATAGATAAAACTTACTTGAATATGATGAATCAAAGTGCAAGAAACAAACTTCAAAATATAACTTCAAACTTGTTTAAAGGTTACAAGCTTACAAAAATTGAAAGTAAAACACTAAGTAAAATATTAAGTGCTTATTGATCAAGCACTTTTCAATTACAAACTAAATGAAAGAAAAACTTCAAACCAAAAATGAAATACAAACTAAAATTGAGAGTTCTAAGGAAAATATATTGCTAACAAAAGAAGTATTTCCTAGCAAGAAGATGGTTGAGAATTGGTTATTTTGCAATGGATGAATATGTCCTTTTATAGGTGATTTTCAAGAA